>JAENPR010000040.1:1800000-2132832 GCA_018135685.1 Themeda triandra | reverse complement strand
ATTCATGGTGGCTACCAAGTCATCTTACTTTGCTATTGAAGGAGGAATAGTTTGAAATCAAGTCAACTCACACTACCCATGCTTTGAGACTCGGGGTTTTTAGAATTTTCGCAAAAGTTAGCCTTAGCTCCTCATGTGATACTCTCAAGTTGCTCTTTTTCAGGTGGCTAGTCCTATCCAGGTGTTCTTGATCATCCTACCACTACAGGCTGATATGTGGAGTTTTGGGTATGGATGATGAACAGGTTCCAATATCAAGCCAGCTGGATGTCTTGAAGAGAAGGCCATATCACTAGATGATGCAAGTGCAAGTGCAAGTGTAGAAAATATTTGTGGACTCCTGATCATGTTTCTCTCTCTATGAAGGAATGTGCAAGAAAGTATGGACTCGAAGAACAACTCTAAAACTTGCTTTGTTTCTTTTTTTTCTTTTGCTGCTCTCTCTCTTTTTTTCTTTCTTTTTTTTTCTTCTCTATCTCAAGACCGTGGAGAAAAAAATACTCTTCCTTATTCATGAACTATGCTTCTTTTTGTAGGGATTTTCTAATAACAGTCCATACCTTTCTTGAATGAATGATGGAGAGAGAGAGATGCATGACTTGATGGCAGGAGTATTTTGGTGGAAGAGGGAGAAAATGTGGAATAAATGTGCTCAATTCCCGGTGTAAGAATTTGAGCGGTTTTTTTGGGTGGAATGGTGGATGAAATGAGTGCGCGACTTTCACTGTGAGAGTCGGCATAATTATTTGGCGGGCGAATGCTGTGCGCGGCTCTCAATGTGAGAGTCAGCATATTTATTTGGTGGTGAATGCAATGATCTTGGGGATAAGGCCATCTCTAGCAAGAATCTCAAGACTTGACATTGATATTAGTGGCTAACAGGTTTTGTAAGTGTAAGCGTAGATATTTGGCTCTGGTAGGACATAGTACTTATCACACAAGGAGCAATTGCTAAAAAAAAAAGTTTTGAATTTTTGCATAAAAATACCCAAGTCCATTGCACGAGTTGGTAAGTCTCATATCATTCTACTATATCTCACCCGCCAATAACTTAGATAAAACATGGGGTCCCTATTGCACGGGTTGTTCACACAATCAAGATAGCAAGGAATAAAAAGTATGCAACTCGTTCTCGATTGGTGAAAATAGGAGATGGAGTTTGCAGCAATTTTAGTTTTATTTATTTTATTTTCAGCAATAAAAGAGAATTAGCGGGGAGTGAGAGGGCGCGCAAACTTGTGTTTTTGTCGTGTCAAAAAAATCTTTGCGCGTCAAGGAGCGAGGTGCCTCCCCACTTTGTTTTTGTACCTGTCTTTTTTTTTTAAAATGCACACAAAAACAAGTGGAGACAAGACACAATACATATATATAATAAATATTTCATTGATAAACCAAATTTGATACAAGAGGCACACTTTAGGGAATTTAAAATTTGAAAGGGAAATGATCAAAAGGGAAAGAGCTTGCGTGTCTAGATACTAGAGACGAGGTTCCTCGAGGGCGTGCATGACTCCGTGCTTACGAGCCATTTCTTTCAACTCCTCAAACATTTCTACATGGTATGAGTTGATTTCGTCCTGGAGTTGGACCTCATAAGTTCGCCCTTCTGCCAGCCTTCCCCTAAGGTGGCGAATGTAACTAGAGATTTCCTTAATTTTCCTGTTCAACTCTGCTCTAGTAGGTTCTTTCTTTTTCGGAGGATCTTCTCCAAAGATGCCGTCAGGCTGCCCTTGAATAGGTGGGTCACAAATGAGGCGAGGGACACATGGGTAGCGACCCCCGGATTTACTAAACAACCCTTTCCCTTGCCTTCCATTTGGCAGATTCGTTCCTCCTACGGTGTAGGAGAAACTTGGGGCCTTGAAAGACGAAGATCCGACTGGCGCGGCTTTGCAGCGCTTGCTTGGGTAGGCATCGCCACCCTTGCTGCCCTTCAATGGAGTTGCAATGGCAATCTTCGGGGTTTCTTCATTCTTCCTCTCTAGGAACTTTCTAGCGAAGGAGAGAGCTTTCTCCCTGTTGAACCCGGTATTGGTAGGGATTAAGGCCATGGTTAAGACTAGAAATGCTGCTGGAAAGTGAGAGAGAGAGGTAGAAGACAAGGTTTATCTTGGTGTGAAAAGAATAAGAGGAGGAGGGTGGTATTTATAGGAGAGAATGAGCCATCCCCGCATCTCTTGCACATCAGGATCAGAATCACCATGATCATCAGCATCAGCACAGCACAGGAAAGAGATGGGAGAAAATCGGGCACCAGAGGGCGCCAGTCAGGTGCGCTCGCGCCTGAGGCGCGGCCGCGCCGGCCTGGGCGCCGCTCGGGCCCGGTTTTCTTCCATCTCAGGCTGATGCTGTTTGATTCTCGAATTTGTTGGTGATTTTGATTCTACTGGCGCGAAAATTTGATTTTGATTGAAAATCTAGAAGATTTTTGATATTTTGGACATATAAAAATATTTTTGTGTGGGAAAAATCCTAGAAAAATTAGAGAGAAACTACAGGGTTCCCACACAAAATATTCATAATAAAATATATTTTTTTAAAATAGACACAAGAAAGATAGAATAAATGAAAGTCATGCCTTGAATTAAATCAAGGAATTATCTGGCATGACTAAATCTATTCTATCAATTTCTTGGTCTAACCTTGCACGATAAGAAGGCTCAAGGAAAGATTTTAAGCGGTGGCCATTTACCTTTGAGATGTTACCGTTGTCGTCCTGGATCGTGATTGCGCCATGAAACGATGTGTCGACGATGGTATATGGCCCCTTCCACTTGCTTCTAAGCTTTCCTTCACCGAATAATTTCACCTTGGAGTTGAATAGTAGGACCTTGTCGCCCTGCCAAACTCCTTGGGCTTTATCCGGTTATCGTGCTACCTCTTCGTTCGCTCTTTGTAGAGCTTGGCACTATGGTACGCCTTCTCTCGCCATTCCTCAAGCTCAGAGATCTGCCTCTGGCGGTTTCTTCCGGCTAGCTTGAGGTCCATGTTCCAGCTTTTAATTGCCCGAGGGCTCGATGTTCGAGTTCTACGGCAAATGGCGCTCTTTCCATACACAAGCCGGAACGGTGACATGCCAATGGGGGTTTTGTAAGCAGTCCCGTATGCCCGAGTGCATCGGGAAGCTTACTTTTCCATCCTTTCCCCATGTCATCGATCGTCTTCGTAGGATGTTCTTGATCTGCTTGTTCGAGGTCTCAGCTTGGCCACTAGTTTGTGGGTGGTATGGTGTGGCGATGTTGTGCTTGGCCCCCAGCTCTCTTAGGAATGCTCTGAAGGTTCGATCAACGAAATGTGATCCTCCATCGCTTATCACCATGCGTGGTGTACCAAAGCGAGGGAAGATTATTTCGTGGAACATCCTTCGGGCATGCTTCACGTCAGCTACTCGGCATGGCATGGCCTCCACCCACTTGGAGACGTAGTCAACAGCAACGAGGATGTACTCGCAGTCTTGGGACTTCTGGAAGGGCCCCATGAAGTCAATGCCCCACACATCAAATATTTCTATTTGAAGGTTGAAGTGGAGGGGCATTGCATTGCGAGCTGTGATGCCACCCTGGAATTGGCACTTCCGACACCTCCGAATAAATTCTTTGGTGTCAGCATACATCGTTGGCCAGAAGAATCCGCACTGCCAAATTTTTGCTTGAGTGCAGAATACTCCATAATGGCCTCCGTATGGTGCCGAATGACAGCTTTCAATGATCTGCATCCCTTCTGCTGTCGGCACACATCTTCTTAGTATGCCGTCTGAGCACACTCGGTACAGGTACGGGTCATCCCACAAATGACGACGGCTCTCAACCTCCAGCTTTTTCCTGCTTTCTCCAGGTGGTACATGTCCTGCAACCATGTAATTCACAATGTTTGCATACCGGGGTTGGAGTCCGTCACGCCAATAGCATGTCGTCGCGAAGGAAGTCATTGATGGGCGAGATCCTGCATGTTAGTGACTTGCAAACGCGACAAATGATCTGCTACGGTATTCTCTACTCCTTTCTTATCTTTTATTTCTAGATCGAACTCTTGGAGCAAAAGAATCCAACGGATCAAGCGAGGTTTCGCGTCTTTCTTAGTGAGCAAGAATTTCAAGGCAGCGTGATCGTGTAAATGATCACTTTCGCGCCCACTAAGTAAGACCGAAACTTGTCGATAGCGAATACTACAGAAGAAGCTCTTTTTCTATTGTGGCATAATTGAGCCGAGCTCCCGTTAACGTCTTGCCGGCATAAGCTATCGCGTGATGCTTTTTATCTTTGGTTTGGCCTAAGACCGCACCAACAGCATAATCGCTTGCATCACACATGATCTCAAAAGGTAGAGACCAATCAGGAGGTTGGATGATAGGTGCAGAGATGAGTGCTTGCTTGAGAGTGTTAAATGCTTTCAAGAACTCATCGGTAAACTCAAAAGGAGCATCTTTAGCTAATAGGTTCGTGAGGGGTCTAGAGATTTGCGAAAAATCTTTGATAAATCTTCTTTAGAACCCCGCATGACCTAAGAAGCTACGGATTCCTTTTACGTTTACCGGGGGAGGTAGTTGCTCGATAACCTCTATCTTAGCCTTATCTACCTCGATTCCCCTCTCGGACACTAAGTGCCCCAGGACAATGCCCTCTCGGACCATGAAATGGCACTTTTCCCAATTAAGTACCAAATCTTTGTCCTGACACCTTTGCAAGACCCTGTCTAAGTTGTTCAGACAATGATCAAAAGTTTTCCCATAGACGGTGAAATCGTCCATGAAAACTTCCATGATTTCTTCGATCATGTCCGAAAAGATAGACATCATGCACCGTTGAAATGACGCGGGTGCGTTACACAACCCGAACAACATCCTACGGTACGCGTACGTTCCGTAGGGGCATGTGAAGGTCATTTTGCTTTGATCATCCGGATGGATGGGGATCTGATGATATCCCGAATACCCATCAATGAAACAAAAGAAGGAGTGTTTCGCTAACCGTTCCAACATTTCATCAATGAAGGGGAGCGGAAAGTGATCCTTCTTTGTTGCCTTGTTAAGTTTTCGAATCAATGCACATTCGTCATCCGGTGACGGTTCGTTGAGGTATGAGTTAGTTTTTAGCATTCTCAATGTGTCATTCCTCCCTTTTTGGGAACCACTTGGACCGGGCTAACCCAATCACTGTGTGGTACGGGATAGATTATCCCGGCGTGAAAAAGTTTCAGGACTTCCTTTTTCATGACTTCCCGCATCGCATTGTTCAGCCTACGCTGAGGTTCCTGTGAAGGTATACTAGATGGCTCTATGGGAATGCGATGGGTACATAGCGTTGGACTTATCCCCTTAAGATCGTCTAGGCAATACCCGAAGACTAACTTATGTTTTTCTAGGACGGCAAGTTGGTCACTTATGATGATAGGAGTTTGGGTATCGCCGTTCAGGAAAACATAACGTAAGCCTTTGCGTAAGGGCTTAAGTTCAACTGGAGGTCTAGGCGGTTTCTCCCCTATAGGAAGATCAACTGTCTCCCCGAACTCGTCTTTTTCTTCTACAAAGAATTCGGCATCTTTGTCTAAAGACGACTCGAGTGACTCAAACATGTCAACCGCTAGAACCTCTAAGGGCATACTAGGAGGAGGTTCGGTCACTGAGTTCCTGGCTCTAGTGACTTGAATCGGGAACGTTTCTCTCCCTAGTTTCATGTTTATTTCCCCTGTTTTTGACGGATTGTCAAAGAGTGTTTCCAGGGGATGCCCGATAAGTATGTCGAATTCCTGGATGTCAAAGACAATGAAGTCCAGGGCCATTTCGACATCTCCAAGGTGGAGTGTCACGTTATGTACAACCCCTAGTCCTTCTTTAACGGAATCTGGTGTTCTTAAGGACCGTGTTGTTGGGGTAAATGATGTTACTCCTAGACATGTAAATGCATAGGAGTAGGACATTATATTCGCCCCAACGATAGGATTGTACAAAACATACACCCATTCCCGCTGGATTTTGCAGCGGCGGGTAGAAGATGGAGCGCGAATCTGAATTACTCCAGACGCGAGCTCACCTTCTGCCAACCATTCCGAGCTCATAACAGAAGTTAATTCTCTAACGGACTCCTTGAGGAAAAATTCATCGAGGGGTTCGCTAGGAGCGACAGGAATTGGTGGTTTTGAGTGACACTCATATTTCGAGGTATTTCCTAAATTTTTGAAAAGCTCATCCTCGAAAGCCGGAAGATCCATGGGTTCTTCCGTCTTGGGTTCTGGTTCGAGAGAGGGTCTCTCTATGGATTGGGAAGGTTCGGCTGATGCCGAAGAGACATCCTCTTTTATTGGCTCGGGTTCTACACGGATGGGTTCTAAGGGAGGAGCATTCTCTTGGATGCGATCCAAGAGAGCTTGCCCTCTTCGGTGGTTTTGTGCCGGAACGACCCTCCGGCAGCTACATCGAGTAATAGGGCAGAATTTCTATCTAATCCTAACCAAAAGTGTTGTAAGAGTACATGGTTAGGAATAGACAAGTCTCGGGCCGATCGTGTTAGGATCAAAAAGCGTTCCCGGCTGCACCTATGGTTTCATTCTCTTTTTGTTGGAAGTTGAGCACCTCCCGTCGTAGAGAAGCGACACGAGAAATAGGGTAGAATGTGAAGCAAAAATGCTTACGCAATTCTTCCCAATCTCCGTTTACTTTCCCTATGTTTTGGGTGTACCATTGTTTTGCCTTTTCATGGAGAGAAAAGGGAAACAATTTCCACCGCAATGTATCTTGTGACATGCCCGCAATGGTCAGGCACGCACAGAGTTGCTCAAACTCCCATAGGTGATCATATGGGTTTTCATATTCCAAGCCTGAGAAGGCTTGGTCCCGAACCATGGCTATAAAGCCAGGGCGGAGCTCATACTCGGAAGCTGTGATAGGCTTCGAGGATTGGGGTGTTTGAATGAGCTCGCCCTTCGGAGCGGATAGGTTGTAAATGGTTGGTTGCTCCATGAATATTTTTGTTTTCTAAAATAAAACAAAAGAAGTGGAGCAAAGGTAGGTCAAGGTACACTAGCAATCTAGGTTCAGAGCTAACTGAGACAACCGATCCCCGGCAACGGCGCCAGAAATGCTTGTTGGCGTTTCTTAGCGTGTGCAGCCAAATCCGCAAGCGCACGGAAATCACCGTTACAGCACTTCACCCGGTGAGTAATCGGGTATCGTATTTCTTTCACGAAGAACGGCTTGTGAGTTAATTCTAAACGAGGTCGCCCGGAGATGGAGTAGGATAGCTTAGGTAATGAGGTTTTCTAGGTAATGGGCCTAGGAGATGGCTAAACTCGTTGCTAAACTTCTTACTTCGGGCACCGGATCGCACCCGTCCGCGAAGTGATGCCGGCTGTAGCTCTACGCCATAGCCGGACGTGGGGATTACAAGGGACGGACGGGCTGTCACCACCTGCGCGCCTACCACCTCAACCGTGGACTACGAGGCAAACGAAGGTAGGTCCTAGCCTAGACACCACGTCTATGCTAGTTGCTACAACTCTAGCGGTGGCCAGGAGCTCCCGTCTCTATCAGGGGTCCTCTTACTAGAGCTTCCGTCACGGGGATGAACGACGAACCCGCAAGAAGATAACAAGCAAGAATAACTTACTCAAAGGTATTACTGAAAGATAAACACGATGTCTTACTTCAAGTAGCAAGACGCCGTAGAGGTACAAGCGAGGAGGGAGCCGACAAGTCCGGCACTCCGCCCCGTGGAAGACTAACTTCCCGAGAGCTCTCTTGGAGAGATGCTCTACTCTTGCTCCTCTCTCACTCCTTACTTCTATTCTAGCTAGGCTAGGTAGAGTGGCTCTACTCTCTCTATTGTACACTTGTAGAGTGGAGGTATGGTGAAGAGTGAGACTAAAAATGAAGAATGAATTGTTTTTAAGGGGGGAGGCTTGCCCATGCTTATATAGGAGTGAGATGGTCGGTTTCCGCAGGGCAATTGTCGAAAACACCCCCGAACCGACCATCAGAGGCGGCAAACAAACCGACCGACCAAAGCTGGGCCCGGGCCGTGCTCAGCTGGGCGCGCTCGCGCCTCAGGCGCGGCCGCACCTGGCTGGGCCCCGCCGGCCTTCAGCTTTGGTCGGTTGCCTCCTTGTTGGGCCCCTGTTCGGCCCATGCTGGTGATTCTGGTTGGGCCGGCCTCGAAATTGGATTTCCCTTCTTTTTCTCTTGTTTTGCTTGGACCAAAACAAAAGATGTTTTCACCCAAGTGTTTTTCTTCATGTCTTGGTCTATTTTAGGTGTATTTCAGGCATGTCCTGCAAAACAAAGAATCTGCACCACACTGTGGAAATAGTTAGAGTAGAGGCCTATTCTAGGTGAATTTTAGTGTTGCCTAGACTAAAGTTGGCGGGGTTAGAAATGAGTTTATGTACCGCCAATAAGTACTGCCAACAATCTCCTCCGCCCTCCCTGATCCCCCTTCTTCTCTGGTACCGGCGGCCCCTGGGCAGAGGCGTGGCTGATCCGGCCCCTCCTCGACTAGGTCCGACCCCTCCCTGCCAGGACCTGGCCCTTCCATGTCCGGATCGACCGGCGGAGGGTCTATGGTTTGCGGCGGCGGGGCCGGCGGCCACCGAGCGGAGGCGTGGCTGATCAGGCCCTCCTCCACTGGATCGGTGATTCGCACGGCGGTGCTGCGAGGTGGCGGCCTGCTCGACGGTGGCGGCTGATTTGGCTTGCTCCCCGGTGGGCTCGGCGACGCGGACAGCGGCACCGTTCTCTCCACCGGTTGGTGGATGGACGGACGGCGGCCGGCATACCTGCACCGGTGAAGGGGTCTGGCGGCAGCGGGTCGATCTGGGTATCTCAAGTCTGGATCCGCCATTTGCTGCCCCGTGTTGCCCCCTTCTCGGTGCGGGTGGTGCTCCGGCGATGTGGACTCGAGCGGGTGTTGCCTTGGGTTGGGGATACTTTCCTCAACGGCAGCCTGGGGGTTGATGTGGACTCTTGGCAGCGGATGGGGATGGCAGTGTTGGCACTGGCTATCTCAACAAGCTGTCGAACCCACCCTCCCACGAGGTCGTGGCCTGGATCAATCCTGCACTAGGCACTCGGCTCGAGACCACGTCGCTCCCAGGCGGCCCGCAAATCGGCTCCGACATCCACATCAAAGGACACCGTCGCCCCCTATTTTTCTGCTACCTCGCTGCACCTGGTGAAGACCCTGCCGATCATCTCCGGCATCTCGTCGTATGTAGGTTCGGCTTGGATGTGCTTTTGCAGGACTTTGGAATACGAGTGAAAAACCTATCAGGCGGTGCTGGGCCGGCGGCGATGACGCAATCAACGTAATCTGCCCCCTTGGAGGCGTCGCTGTAGTTCCCTCTTCCTTTCGTTGATGATGGCATCTGTTGATGTCATTTACCTTTTTGAAGGCATCAACACAAGCATACCTGCTCCTAGCCTTGCCCTCCACTGTGGCATTTGGGACTCAACTGCGGCGTAAGAGCAAGACAAGGACACCCTCTCGTTGATCAAATAGAGGGTTGTAGCATTTATCGTTTAATGTAATGTCCTGGTCCATGTATAAGACCATGGCTTTTTGCTCTTTTGTTTTCCTATATCTTTTGTAACAATTGGCTATGTACATCTGTTGAGGGTTGTTAATGATCAATTTTACATGTCAACCAGAGAGAGAAAGAGGGGTATAATCTGTTCACCACCATAGACTTAGGGTTTAAACTGACAGATTCCACAAGTTTTGGTGAATATGTGTTTTCGCAGGGGATTATCAGGAAAACATCCAAGGAGGCCCACATGTCATGATTACATAGAGAGAAAGACCGAACGGGTAAAATTGTATACTCTAGAAGACTCCGAAAGGCAAACCCCGGAAGCGGAGCCCCACCCGTCATTGGGCGGGGGCGGCCGACTCCGGGGGTGGGTCGGCCGACTCCCCGGCTCCACCAATCGGGTGGAGTCTCGCGGATCCGCCTCCACCGACCTTGAGGAGCAATAATTATCGTCCATTTAGGTCGGTTTGATCCGATGGCCGTGGTGCATCCTAGGGGGCTGTATATTCGAGCCCCCGGCCCCCGGGCGAAACCCTAATTCATTCAAGAATTCATTATTCGAGGTAGCCATCGGCAAAGCCGGGGTTTAGAGAGAGATCTCCACCGTAGAAATTAGAATAGCTACTCTAGATCTTCAAGTTCTACATAGGTTTAGACTAGATAGAGGAAGAATCGGGCGCTGTGCTCGGAATTCCGGATCTTCATCATCGAATTTGGTATTATCTTGTATCTATTCTTGTGACTTTATTCTAATATCATTATGTTTCTATTTATTATGTTCCTAGTTTATTCTAGTTCTACATTTGATATGGTTATGATTGATAATAAGTTTATGTATATGTTTGCAAAGCGCTTAGCTCTCTTCGCGGGAGGGTTAGGTGGTAGATTTCATGTGAGCATGGTGCTTAGATGCCGTTTACCTGCAAATGCACCCTATTGGTCGGGTCGTGTGGTAGATCGCGGAAGTGACAGTTCCGTTGAGTCCTTTGTATTCCATCCCCCGTTGGTAGGTCTAGCAGAACCAAAGTTGCGTAGTAAGTCCTGCTATGTCTTGGCTTGTTATAGCAATGATCCTTATACATAGATGAAGAGTCTTTTGTGTTGTATATGATAGTGTAGAGTTGGAATAGATGAATGACTTAGTAGATTAGAATCTACATAGGATTTCTATTTCTTGTGCTAATCAGATGTCAACCTACCTTTTGTGAGTAGTCTATATCTAATCTCTCGTGTGATTTATACCCCGAGCTTATTACTTTATATTCCCTTATTTATCATGGTTTACCCTCTCGCCAAAGTATGTGACAGTGAAATCAATCACTCATAAGTAGTCGTGTTTAGCAAGTTTATCTCATTGTTTAAGTCCTTAGTTCTTTCCTTTGAGCTAAATATAAATAACGATACCGGAATACTTCCCGGTAAAATGCTACGATGGTGTATTATCTCGTTCGCTTGCGGATCCCATATTTTTCTTGACTAGAGGAGCAGTTTCTATACCAACACTTCTGGCGCCATGCTAGGGATGACAACTTAGCGTGAGTGGTGTTAGAAGTGTCAACAAGCATTTTTGGCGCCGTTGCCGGGGAAGGAATAAACTTTTAGAGAAAAATTGCTTAAGCGAGATACTTAGAAAATGAGTGATTGTCACTAGTCACCTCTACTTTGGCGGTTCACCCCCGTTGTTTTTCTTTGTCTATATTTTATACGGGGTATTAGCAGGATTGAATCTGATTCATTCAAAACTCTCGATCATCAGAGTCGGTTCAATCAAGAAGGAAGCTCATCACCAATCAAGATGGCTGAGAAGATCCTGCTGGAATTCTCTGCTCCAACAGTAGAGAACATCCGCACTAGTCCAGCATTGGACACAACTAATGTTGAGTTCGAGCTCAAGCCAAGTC
Source organism: Themeda triandra (assembly GCA_018135685.1). Taxonomy (NCBI): domain Eukaryota; kingdom Viridiplantae; phylum Streptophyta; class Magnoliopsida; order Poales; family Poaceae; genus Themeda; species Themeda triandra. The sequence continues at coordinate 2,121,412 of JAENPR010000040.1, read as the reverse complement.
TCATCAACATGGTGCAAGCTATCCAATTCAGTGGAAAGGTACATGAAGATGCAAGTACACATTTACAGGACTTCATGGAGATTGGAAACACCATAGCCATAGATGGAGTTAAAGAAGACATCATACTTCTTCGCCTCTTTCCATTCTCACTAGTGGGAAGAGCGAAGCAGTGGTTCTATGCCAATAAAGAAGATATCAATACATGGGCGAAGTGTTCCAAGGCCTTTCTAGCAAAATTCTTCCCAATAGGCAAAACCAATGCCTTAAGAGGAAAGATTACCAACTTCCAACAGCAGAAAATGGAGACCATGTCAGAAGCATGGGAGCGTTTGCAAGGATACATCCAAGATTGTCCCCATCATGGGATGGAAGAATGGTTACTCATGCAAGGTTTCTATCATGGATTAACTCCGAAGACGCGTGAGCACCTAGATGCAACTGCTGAAGGATCATTCTTATCACTCACTCTTGGGAGAGCTAAAAGACTTATGGAGAAGATAGCAGATAATCAAAACTGGTCCCAAAACAACATTCAAGATTGCCACCAGAGTGAAGAAGCAATTGAAGAAGTGAATGCATTATCAACCAAGATGGATACCTTACTCCATTGGCTTGACCAGAGGGCCAAGTACAAGGAAGATCAAAGGGCAATTGAAGCAACGTATAAGCAAAATTCAAGTCCCCTCGTGAGAAAGGTTCCACATTGGGTGCAATCATCAATTAATCAAGGTACCCAGTCAGGTAATTATGCAAAGCAACCTACTTTAAGAGAGTTGGTCCTACAACAGTCCAAGATCAACTCATCTATGGAGGATAGGCTTGCCGCTAATGACAAAACCTTGGAAAATTTAAGTACTAAAATGGATAGTTTCTCCTCTCGCCATTAATGATCAACTAGAGTTCAATAAAAAGACAAGAAAGGTTAGCAAAGTTGGCTGTTGCATTGCACTCGTTGCCACTAACCCCGAGCGGTGAGATCTATTACTACAAGAAGAGGGAGTTCCACCAGAGATCCTCCCTATCCAAAAGGAGCAAAAAGGCCAACCGTGCTCCCACCAGTGGCAGAAGAAGAGGACTTCCAACCTGAGTTAGAAGTATTACCACAAGAATCAGTACAGAAGCCAGTGCAAGAGCCAGTACAAGATCAGGAAATGAGACACAATTTTCGAGACACAAACTACTTACCATTCCCTAGGAGGAAGAGAGGACCACAACAGACAGATGAGCAGTTTGGTAAGTTCGTGGAGGTAATTCAAAAGTTATATGTCAATATACCTCTGCTGGATGCCATACAGGTCCCTACTTATGCCAAGTACATAAGAGATATTCTTAACAAGAAGAGACCACTACCATCCAATGAAGTGATCAAGCTAACTAAAGAATGTAGTGCGGCCATCCTCAACCAACTACCAGAAAAGAAGAAAGATCCAGGATGTCCCACTATCGACTGCACAATTGGAGATCAATATTTCAATAATGCACTCTGTGATCTTGGAGCAAGTGTCAGTGTGATGCCCGCAGCAGTCTACTACAAGCTCAACCACACCGCACTTGAGCCAACATCAATGTGTCTACAACTAGCCGACCAATCGATCCGTTATCCGCCGGGCATTGCTGAAAACATTCCGAAGATAAGAGAGTTCTTCGTGCCAGTAGACTTTGTAGTACTGGATATGCATCCAGACTCAAAGGTGTCACTCATTCTTGGAAGACCTTTCTTGAGCACCGCCAATGCACACATTGATGTCGGGAAAGGAGAAATCAAGTTCACTATAAATGGGCAAGAAGAGCAATTCGCATTCAAATCAAAACAAGAGCTCAACAAATCCGCAAAGATGGTAGAAGAGGATCAGACAATACAACCACCAGAGACAGAGGATGCATCTCTGGGAACATCAGCGGAATAAATATTTTGGAGGTCCAATTCGGAGGACTTTTAAAAATCTGAATCCTCGCCGGAAGGTAACTCGATATTTATCCGCATTTTAAATTGCATCTCTTATAATTTTCTTAGACATATTTATTTCCAGCATTACACTATAAAAATTCTCTGCCCCATATAAATAATTTTACGGTGTGTGACAACCCATTAAAAAAATATTTTATTGTGGCGGCACAAAAATTTATCATTTCGTGCATTTAAATTAGTTTACCTTCATTTAAATTTCTGCATTGTTTATAATTTTTATCATGGCATTTAGTGCTTGGTGGGTCCCTCACCATGGGTCCCACATGTCATAGACTACACCTCACATACATCAAATCACATAATTTCATCCACTTCCACTCACCTCCACTATCCTCTCTTTTCCACCTCCAATTCCACTCAACCGACCAAAATTTCTGGATGGAGGAAAGATCACGCAATAGCATGTGAAATGGCAGCCACGTTGGCCACCCTGGGTGGGCGGCCGACCCCACCATTGGGGCGGCCGACTCTCCCCCTCCTCCTCTATAAATAGGCCTCCTCCCATGGCTTCCTTGCACCACCCACACTCCAGAATTTTAGCCAACCCTTCTGCTCTCGACTTCGTGTTTCCTGGAGAGAGCTAGAGAGAAGAGGAGAAGAGTAGGAAGAGAGAAAAAGTGAGAGAGTGAGCAAGAGTTTAGTAGCAAGTGAAGGGAAGGGATAGTGCTGAGTAGATCATCACAAAAAAAAAAATTAGTGGAGATGCTGTCCAAATAAGATAAAGAAAATTTAAAATCAAGGGGAGGTTTTGTCAAAATCAAGACCTGAAGTTTAAAACTTTTTGTCATGAAGAACGACTAACCTCTGGACCGCTGACTGTGGACGGCTAACCACTAACCTTGTGCTAATCCTTCTCTCCACTAGTGTTTGTTTTTTGTTTTGAGCAACTTGCAGGATGAAGAGCGCCGTGAAGGGAATCGTTGGAGCTGTCAAGAACATGAGGACAAGGAGTGGATCCCGCCAGAACTCGGTGGCTGGTTCCGACATGAGTGTCGACCCACCACCAGCAGCACCTGCAGCAGCACCAGCATCTCAGAGAGTTCTCATGAGAACATCCGACCTCACCCTGAGGACAGCCCAGGAGAAGGAGATATACAAGAAGCTCAAGAACAAGCGCTTCATCCACACGCCAATCATCGACCCAACACTCCTGCTACAGACAGGTATGGCTCATGAATTCGACACAATTTTTCCACTAGTTGGATGGACTTCCTTTGCAAACCTCACTGAGAAAGGCATCAGGCTCTTGACCATAGAATTCCTTAGCACCCTCAAATACACGGACAATGGAGTTTATTTTAGAATGTTTGCTTTGGAATATTTGTCTCTTGGAGATACCTTAGTGACCTCCTAGGTTTCCCTCAAGATGCTCTCATAGACTTAAATGCAGCACTAGGTGATTTTGATGCACATAGGTTTTGGAGCAGCATTTCTAGAGCACCTTATCACTTAGCGCACCGCACCGCAGACATAGAGCATCCTACGCTTAGATTTTTGCATCGCTGGATAGGAGCCACCTTTTTCCCACAACATGATGAAAGCAAGATCAGAATAGCCGACTTGCAGTTGCTTTACGCGGCTGTCAAGAAACAGAAAGTGTCTCCTGTCCACCTCCTAGTGAACCATTGGATGAGTGTCCCCCGTTACAAAATAGGAAGTGTGGTCGTTTGCTCGCTTATCACTCGCATTGCCACAAGCTTGAAATTATTAGAGGGAGCTACTTTTGAGTACATTGAACATCATAGAGAATTTTATGACCTCTACACTTTTGTCCAAGGTCACTTACTGAAAAAAGTGAAAGATGATTTGTATGCAAAATATGGTGAAGCTGCGATCCGGTTACCTAACCCGGAACTGGCTTTGTATCATGTGCAAGATTATCATGTTGAGTTGCAGGCAGAACCAGTGAATGAGAGAGCACCTCGAAGAGTTCGCTCGGAGAGGGTGACAGGAAATCGTGAACCCGTTTGGCGTGGTGCCGAAACCGCCCGAGAAGAACCAGCACATGCCAGTTTCAATGAGTGGGCTGTACCTCATCACCACTCACTAAACCCATGGGTGTACCCACCACAGAGCCAACCACATCAACCATTCTATGGTTTCTACCCACCATACACCACCCCAGGAACATCAGAGCCAGGACCATCAGAACCAGGACCCTCACAGCCACCAAGATACTCTTGTGACCCCTTTGGTACTACCGATGAAGAAGAAGAACCCCACCATGACTTTGAGCCACGTCGCCACTCCGATGCCACCGGATTCATTTTCACCCAGCAGCACTATGATGAACAAGTAGCCTTCCAGCACAACACCACTGCCACTCTGCATCGCCATGATCAGAGGTGGAATGACCAGCATCAGTGGAACCAGAACACCACCCAGACACTAGGCACCATTCAAGAGAACCAGGGAGAAGCCGCCTCCATGCTGCATAGCTTGGTGGACCTGTTGCACATCCACTACCCACCACCGCCGCCGCAAGACTAGCTTGGGGGAGGACCCCCATTATCAAGATAAGTATTTCTTTCCTTTTGTTTCAGTTTGTTTGCTTTTTAGTTTGTTTTATGCTTCTAAAAAAAATATATCAGAAAAAACCAATAAAAATTTGCTTGCTGTTTCAAGAAGCTGGTTTAGTTTGCTTTCTTTGTGTTTGCTTACATTTCAAGTTTACCTTAAAATGAAAACCAAATAAAAAGAGTGTGCAAGTTTGTTTGCTATAAATAAAATTGTGTAGACTTGAGGACCGCATGATGGAAATGATGAATAGTTGCTCTGCTCTAATTCTTTGCAAGTACCTAGCTTTAAATTTGAGTTCTCCCAAGATTTGGATACACTTGTTTGACAACCGGATTTACTCTACACCTGAAACCCGTGGGAGCATATGCTTAAACTAAGTCGAGGTAGTTGACGGGAATGATATGATGATAGTCTGAGCTGCTGTTCATTGTGTTCCAAAGTGCCATTAAATTCTGGAGATTTGTTTGTGAAAATTATAAATGTTTCATGATGAGTTCCTTATATGACAGAGAGTTAAAATTTCTACCACAGCCAAAACTTGATTATTAGAATAAGAAGCCTCCTCATTTGTTAGGGCTCGTGCTGTCGGCTGTGTCGTATCCTTATGAACTCATCATACAGCTAAATCTTGGTTACACACTCACATTCACCCCTGCTACTTCTACCCTGGAAGTACGCACCACATAAAGCCTATTATCATCCATTGAAATTGTTCTACTCTTACACTGAGAGTGAACACCCAAAAATATCCCCCTGTTCATTTTGCTAGCCACTTATCCGAGATCAATGCTCCAAGTGTTCCATTTGTTCCTGATGTGAAGTTGTCATATGAAGAAGTATTCCATTTGTTCCCGATGAGAAGTTGTCAATTGAAGAAGTGTTCCATTCAAGAAGTATTTCATTCCTTTTTGGGCTGCAAGAATTATTTAAAAAAAAAGAAGAGAGATTTATGAGCCCAGTCTTTGTCAAGTTTCCAAAGTTCAAGTTCCCAAGAAGTTCAAAGTGTTCAAGTTTTCAAATTCAATTTCCAAGAAGATTCAAGTGTTGAAGAAGTTCCAAGTTTTATCCAAATAAAGGAGCATTGATAATTCCTTTGTGCACCCCTTCTCCTCCCACAAATATTTCTCTCTATTTACATCATCCACATATAAAACCACACATGCACACACCGATTGGTTGTATGTTGAGTTCCTTCGGATCCATGGTTCGATCATGCCAATGCATTAGTTCTCCACACCTATGAGCTCCATATAAGCCTTTATTAGAGTAGGGTGAGAGAGAGAGAGAGTGAAGGCTCATCTATATATGTCTTGAACCACAATTACCACATATTCTGAGAGTAAGAGAAAAGGCATACTTCCTTTCAATGCCTTAGAGAGGATCCAAAAATACCATATATTGAGAGACTTGAAAGGGTCATATTAAGAAACTCTGAGTTTTATTGAAAATCTTGCAAAAACTCCGGAACAGAGGTGGAACAACAGAGCATGAGACAACAGTGCTTGACTTAATTGTTCTGTCTTTCAACTACTCAAGACCCAAGTGCAGGTAAAAGCCCCATGGTTGAAAGAAACATGAGTAAGTTTGGGAGTTATGATAGTTCACTCTAGTCTCGGGATGAATTCTTGTTTAGAGCATGTGTGTTTGTAAAGTATGAAAGCATTGCAAAGCAACTCCCCGATCCATCTTACGTAGCTATTTGCTCGGGACGAGCAAAGGGTAACCTTGGGGGAGTTTGTTGACGGTTGTTAATGATCAATTTTACATGTCAACCGAGAGAGAGAAAGAGGGGTATAATCTGTTCACCACCATAGACTTAGGGTTTAAACTGACAGATTCCACAAGTTTTGGTGAATATGTGTTTTCACAGGGGATTATCAGGAAAACATCCAAGGAGGCCCACATGTCATGATTACATAGAGAGAAAGACCGAACGGGTAAAATTGTATACTCTAGAAGACTCCAGAAGGCAAACCCTGGTAGCGGAGCCCCACCTGTCATTGGGCAGGGGCGGCCGACTCCAGGGGTGGGTCGGCCGACTCCCCAGCTCCACCAATCAGGTGGAGTCTCGCGGATCCTGCCTCCACCGACCTTGAGGAGCAATAATTATCGTCCATTTAGGTCGGTTTGATCCGATGGCTGTGGTGCATCCTAGGGGGCTATATATTCGAGCCCCCGGCCCCGGCCGAAACCCTAATTCATTCAAGAATTCATTATTCGAGGTAGCCATCAAGCAAAGCCGGGGTTTAGAGAGAGATCTCCACCGAGAATTAGAATAGCTACTCTAGATCTTCAAGTTCTACATAGGTTTAGACTAGATAGAGGAAGAATCGGGCGCTGTGCTCGGAATTCCGGATCTTCATCATCAAAATTTGGTATTATCTTGTATCTATTCTTGTGACTTTATTCTAATATCATTATGTTTCTATTTATTATGTTCCTAGTTTATTCTAGTTCTACATTTGATATGGTTATGATTGATAATAAGTTTATGTATATGTTTGCAAAGCGCTTAGCTCTCTTCGCGGGAGGGTTAGGTGGTAGATTTCATGTGAGCATGGTGCTTAGATGCCGTTTACCCGCAAATGCACCCTATTGGCCGGGTCGTGTGGTAGATCGCGGAAGTGACAGGTTCCGTTGAGTCCTTTGTATTCCATCCCCGTTGGTAGGTCTAGCGAACCAAAGTTGCGTAGTAAGTCCCGCTATGTCTTGGCTTGTTATAGCAATGATCCTTATACATAGATGAAGAGTCTTTTGTGTTGTATATGATAGTGTAGAGTTGGAATAGATGAATGACTTAGTAGATTAGAACCTACATAGGATTTCTATTTCTTGTGCTAATCAGATGTCAACCTACCTTTTGTGAGTAGTCTATATCTAATCTCTGTGTGATTTATACCCTGAGCTTATTACTTTATATTCCCTTATTTATCATGGTTTACTCCTCTGCCAAAGTATGTGACAGTGAAATCAATCACTCATAAGTAGTCGTGTTTAGCAAGTTTATCTCATTGTTTAAGTCCTTAGTTCTTTCCTTTGAGCTAAATATAAATAACGATACCTGGAATACTTCCTGGTAAAATGCTACGATGGTGTATTATCTGTTCGCTTGCGGATCCCATATTTTTCTTGACTAGAGGAGCAGTTTCTATACCAACACTTCTGGCGCCATGCTAGGGATGACAACTTAGCGTGAGTGGTGTTAGAAGTGTCAACAACATCCCCGGACGTAGAGGTCAGATATTGAAAACCCTTTATCGAAAAAAACAACAAATTGCCAGCAAAGGAAGTGGCACCTTCAAGGTGTCAATCATTCATGTGATGAAGATGGAGACTTTTCTGACTTTTGAATTCCTTATGAAATGCTGCATTAATTAATGGCATAGATTTTAGCCACACAAAATGCACAGATGGGAAGACAGGCTTCTCCACTAGGACTGTACACGAGCTCACCCTAGTAGGACTGTAGGAGAATTGGATCGTTGACGTGAACCTATGGATGTTGGATGTCAGTGCTTCTTCACTGAGTATGACACATGGGCCCCACATGATCTCAGTGCTCCCTCCGTCACAATCCACCTAACTGGAGAAATATCTCCGTCCCTCTATCTGTCATTCTCGTGCTCATGCTGCTCTCTCTCTCTAGTGCGGTCCCCTTCTCGCTGCTCTCTCTCTTTAGTGCGGTCCCCTTCTCTCTCCCCCTCAGCTCCAGCTGTCATGGCTCCCCCTCTGTCAGGCACCTCCATCTACCCCTTTGCTTGATCCCCACCATATGCGGTGTGCCCTCCACCCGTCCCTCTCGGTGCAGAGGTGCGGCCTCTTGGCGTAGTTTCGCAGGCTCCCAGTGCGGCGGCGTGGATACAGTTGCGGCACGGCCCATACACGGCTGGTGTGGACACGGTGGCGGCATGGCGCAAGCGCATACATAGCTGGCATAGACACTGTTCCAGTATGGTGCGGACACGCCTGGAGCAGCCTTGCCCCTCCCCAACCCGAGGAGGTAGCGATGCGGATCCTGGCGACAACACTTTGGCCCTTCTCCGATGGTGGCGACGGCACGGATGCAGTGGAAGCAGCAGTGGCCTCGCCCCTTCCCATCCTGAGCAGGTTGCAGCGAAGCGGGGCTCGCCCATTCCCAACCCAGGTACGATGCGATGATGCGGATCCGGCGATGGTCCTTTGGCTCTTCTCCGGCTGTGGTGGTGGCGTGGACACGGCGACAATGGGCTCGGTGGATCTCGGCAGCTGGCTTAGTGGACCTCGACAGTGGGCTCTGTGGACCACTGGGCTCGCCGAGCTTTTTTTTTCAATTTGCAAAATTATATACGGAGGTGGGCGTTCTTTGCACTTTGGTTAATCGATTACGGAGGTGTTCATCTTGGTTAATCGATTAACTGATGCAGTTGTCTTATACTGCCTACCTCGGTTAAGGCCACGATTAACTGTGACCTTTGATCCGAGGTGGTTGGCTTGTCCACCTCGGTTGAGCGTTTTTGCCCGCCTCAGTTAAAAATACGGTTGTAGTGTGGGGTTTTTTCTAAGCCGCGGTCTTTCACACCTCCGGTTTCTGAAGCAACACTATCACGCTATCAGTTCCTATGTTTTGTGGAAAAACAATTATTGTATACGTAGCCTGCCATATACAGATATGTATACAAGTTCCTATATTATTTATATATATAGTGCCCAACGTTCAATCCCTCTCGACTGCACTTTGATGCATCAAGCAACTAGGAGTCTACGGCTAGCACTACTGGAAACGGTGTCTTTGCCGACTGCCGAAGGCAGTCGGCTAAACGCCTAATGCAGTCGGCAAACCTCTTTGCCGTCTGCTTTCCACGTGCCAGTCGGCAAAGAGCAGGCGGCAAAGGCTGGGGCGGCAAAGGCCTTCTTTGCCGACTGCCACCTGTCGGCAGGCGGCAAAGGCCTTTGCCGACCGCCTACGTGGCAGGCGGCAAAGGAAACGCGCCGACCGTCAACTGACGTCAGGCGTTTCCTTTGCCGACTGCCGAGTTGGCAGCCGGCAAAGGCCTTTGCCGCCTGCCGACAAGTGGCAGTCGGCAAAGAATTGTTTTTTTTTTTTGCCATTTTGACAGGCCCTATCCGGCATAAAGAAGGCAGTCGGCAAAGGGCTTTGCCGACGCCCTTGCTCTCGGCAAAAGCAAAGCCGGGAAAATTTGCAAATGAAACCCGGCTTTGCCGACGCCGTGCGCCGGCAAAGCTGGGTAACCTGCTTTTTTTTGTGGTTTTTGCCGCATTGCCTCACGTATCGCACTCTCCAAAGCACATATATGAATATACAACGAAATACACATAGATATCCACATTTATACAAATCCACATATATGTCTCATAAATCCACACATAATCCATAACCACGTCGATCATCCATCTAGTCCTCAAACGAATCCACACAAAATAGCAAAGTGGCATCCATGCACCAACCGCCAACCTAACATGAAGTCACGGAGCCACTCACTCACTCGCCTCGCACCCCCGTCTCCACCCGAGTTGTGGTGGTGTGAGGAGCTCCCCGTCGGCCACGTAGCCCACCCGCTCGGTCCGAGCCCGTGTCGCGCCATACCCCCACGCATCGAGCCGTGGTGAAACACCCGGACTCGGACTTGGGTGGTGTGGAGAATGTCCATCTCGCCGGAGTCGGGTTCGAACCCGCCGACCGCAGCCCGCACCTGAGAAGCGATCTCATTAGTACCTAAGGGATGGCCGCACAAGAGAAATCAATGGAGAGGCCACTAGAAACTCACCGGGGTCCGTACGGGGTACAGCGTGGAGGGAGTGCGGGAGAACAACCGGCGGCGGTTGAGGGATGCTCACTTGCGGCGGCGGTGGTCTCGTAGTTCGGGATCTCCATGCTCGCAAGTAGCCGGAAAATGACTTGGTCAACTCGGACCATTGCTTCTTGGGGGCCGCTGCGCAAAGTTGCAATCACTTGCCGATGGGCCTCCCGCTGCTCCGCCGCCTACCGGCGATGGGCCGCTCGCATGGCCGCCTCTCTCTCCTCTGCGGCCACCCCGTCGGCCTCACGTTGCCTCTCGTATCTCTTCCACGGGGCTCGCAACAATCCACAAGCGATGCTTAGACAATGCATATAAGGCTTCGGCAACATATGTGAAATCAATGAACGACGAATAGTTACACGAACCGACGCCATCATCTCGTGTGGAGCTTGCCCGTCGAGGTTGTATGGGGACGGCGGAGGAGGAACCCGCGAGGGGGTGGCCTTACAAACCTCACGAAGGGAGGGACGCCGGCCGGCTCGATGACGCTCGTGGGCAATGAGGTAGCGGCCGTGCCGCTTCCCTCCTCCCGTCCTCATGAGCGTGTCCATATCCGGGGGCGCGGTCGAAGGGTCGTAGGTGTCACCATGGCGCGCGCGAACCGCCCGGGTGTACTTGGACCGGGTTTTCGGCGATGTTCGAGTTGGTGATCGCCTCGGTCCCCGCGCGGGTCGTAGACGTTCTCCGGATCTCGTCGCCCGCCCCGGTGAGCCGCCCGTAAGCCCGTGAACTCGTTGATGACCTGGCCATCATGCGACCGCTCCGCGAGGAAAACACAAGGACGATTACACGTAATGAGAATGAATGACTCGGTAAATGAATAAACAAACAAATTAATGCGAATGGTACCCATGCGTCCATGAACCCTCCGAGGCCGCGGCTCCCCGGTGGTGTGACGGCCCCGCCTTCGACTTGGCATATCCGGATTTCTTCCTGCGCTCCTCGTACGCTGCCGGCGTTCTCCACCCGGCCACAATCGCCTCCCAGCAGTCCACGTGCGATTTGCACCAATGAGGAGGAAACTGCATTACAACGTGCATTTAGGTAAGTAACAAGATGAATCAAAATGGAATCAGAATTATTGTTTCCTACTTACAAGCAGGTAGTGCTCATAGGGCATGTCGGTTTCGGGCGATCGCATCATCTCGTCTCGCGTCCTTCTTGTCAAGCTTCTCATGGCGGACTTCGGCATAGTAGTCGATCATGCACTAGATGTGCGCCTCGTAGAACATGTTCTTCAAAGACGGAGGCGCGACCTTGTCCTCGTGGACCGACGCCTCCGCCTCGTGCCCCGCTCGCACGTGAACCATTCCCGCAATAATCAAATATCACGTATCGTTCATTATTTGAAGGACATTTGTTGAATGCGTAGTATTGGCAAAGCGGAGGGATGAAGACTCACCCGAACTCCCTCTTGATCTTCTCGGCCACGGTGACAAGAACTCCTCCATCAAGCTCCGTAACCACCTTGGAGTAGTCCGGCCGAAGGCTTTGGGGCACCTTTTGCACACCGTCTACCCGAGATAAGGCCGGGGAAGTTCTTCTTAATGATGAGGCCCCATGCTATTAGGATGACGACTTTGCAAGCCTTTATCCACACGCTTCCAGCCGCTGCACAAGCCAACAAGAAGAAATGTTAGTCCGAAGTTCAATTTTCAACATGTAATATGAAAAAGAAACTGAAAACATGAATGGTTACTTACCTATCTCCCTCGGGTCGAAGCACCGGACGGAAGGCTAACGTGGGCTTGTCGCGCGGGAGGCGCGTGATCCCGCGCTTGTAGGGCTTCCTCGGCTCGCTGCCCTCCCCGCCCCCGTCCTCCCCCCCCCCGTCCTCCCCGCCTCGTCCTCCCCGCCCGTGTCCCGGTCGCCAACCTCCTCGTCAAACAGCGTCGGTAGCGGGAGGTCTACCCCCGCCCGTGTCCGGCCCACCGTCACGTGCTCGTCGACCTCCCCGCTCGTCGACCTCCCCGCTCGTCGACCTCCCCGCTGCACGGCCTCCGGTCTCCTCGACCCGTACGCGACTTGACGTTTCTCACCGGTCTCTTTGACCGGTTCCCGCTCCCCCCCGGCATTTTGTCCTACACCCGCAATGACAAACATTAAACCAATTAGCTCAAATAATCGATAAGTAATTGTGAAGAGATGCAAAATTAATGAAACATAAATGCAAAGTAATAATAATAAGAATAATATTGTATTACATGAACTAGAAACCGAAGTACTCATCGTCACTATCGGCATTGTCATCACCATTGTCTTCACCATTGTCTTCACCATTGTCGCATCACCGCTTTCGTCATCACTATCAATATTGTCAAAACCGTCCTCGTCTCTCCCCGTTGTCTCCTCACCACCTCCATCGTCCTCAACACCTTGTTCGCGAAGAGCCCTCCATCGCTCAAGCATCATTAGGTCTTTAGCATCTTGCACCACTTCTCCTCGTCGTCGTCCTCATCGATGTCGTTGTCTTCGTCCATGGCCATCGCGAAAGAATGTCTATCTCCAAACGCCCATCTAGCCCCTCGGGTTGATAGAACTCTCCGCCGTCTCGCCTTTGGGTCGAAGTCGTAGTCATCATCGTTTGGGGCGGGCGTTTTGCCGCGTGGCGATACCAATTGCGCAATATACCAACCCGCAAGCCTCTTGTCTTTTTGGCACGCCCATGGGAGATAATAAACTTGTGTTTTTGCCAGCTGAGCCACAATATAGACATCATCTCCTTTATAGACGGAATCCTGTCGAATTTCGACTATTCCGATGTCATCGGCTCTTCTCGTCACATGAGGATCGAACCGGTGGCATTTGAACAAAGACACGCTTGAGCTTTGGGGCCCGGAAGTCGAGCTGGTATATTTCTTCGACTATGCCATAGTACTCGAGCTTATCATTGCCGGTCGTTCGGACTCCCGTGCACGTGGTCTTCAGCCGGGCCTTTTCTCCTCGTAGCTTCTTGTGCGAAAGCGATACCCATTAACATCAAATACCGTGAATTCAAAGTGACCCTAGTACCGAAGCCACTAGCAACCTGTTTCAATTCGCGAGGCATTTCCCCATCCGTGCGTGCACTCGCAAGGTGAGGCCACTTAGATAGTTACATTAATCGCTCCTAGGAGCAACTCAAAGATGGAACGAGGTAAGTTGGATGTTACATTTGTATGCATCCACCCAATAAAATCGGGCCCGGCGGTTTTAAGGAAAGCTTCTTCCTCTTGTAACGAGGTAGGAGGCGTATTCCTTTTCCGAATTTGCGAATGAACTCCCGAAAAACAAGACATGAAGGGGTCGGACCGATAGGTGGAGGATATTGACAACGTATGTAACAAGTGCTTTGAGAACTTACACTCGATAAGGAACCACTTCATCAAGGCTCGGAACAAGTAGAGCATGATGGCACGCCACTCGAAATATTGCAACGTCTTTGGGTTACTCGTGTTTGCCCCTTCCGAGTTGCCCTCCGAAAAGGCTCGGGGTCGATAAGTTCTCGTCCTCGTTGTAACGAGGAGTGGATGCATGTAGTGAAGGTTCTCGGTATAGTACGCCTTTGTGAAGTTCGACACCTCCTCCACTCTTGCTGCCTCCGCCACGGAAGCCTCAATTCGGCTTTATTTCTACACTTTTTCCGAAGAATCTTTAGACACCTCTCGATTGGATAGCACCAACGGGCCGTACAGACCCCCGGCCGTGCCTCACGTGGTAGGTGCGGGATCGATGCTGCATCGGCAAGAAGAAGCCGGGTGGAAAGATCATCTCCAACTTGCGGATCGCGAGAGGTGCTTTGTCCTCCATGTCACGAATCACTTCAAGAGATAACTCCCCGGCACAAAGCCGGCGGAAGAAATAGCTCAACTCCGCCGAACGCGCCACACCGGCTCGGGAGGTATCCACGTGTCATCGCAGGAAGGAGTCTCTCAATCCATATGTGGAAGTCATGACTCTTCATCCCTAATTTTTTTCCGGTCTTAGGGTTCACTCCCCGCTCGTATTCGCCGCATACCCATCGGGGAACAATATCGTCTCCATCCACCGCATCACTTCCTTCCCGTCGGGCCTTTTCGGGATGTAATCCGCCGGGCCCCTTCTCCAAGTCTTGCCTGGAGCGGGGGCTTCATCACTAGCTTGGGTCCGCGCAGAGCGCCTCGACGTCCGCCTAGCCTTAACATTGTCCTTTGACTTCGTTTTATGTCCATGAGTGTTCCCCAAAGTGCCTCGGCGATGTTCTTTCTCGTGTGCATCACATCGATGTTGTGTGGAAGAAGGAGGTGCTTGTAGTAGGGGAGCCTAGTCAAGCCCGAAATATGGGTCCACATGTGTTGCCGACCATATCCAATGAAGCCTTTTTTGTCTTTGTCCATTTTGAGAGCCCGTAACTCGGCGAGGACCTTTTCACCGCTCATAACCGAGGAATAGGGTTGGTGACTTCAAGGCCTTTCGTGAAGTGTTGGGTGTCAAGTCTCAATGCATGGTTCTCTGGCAGGAATTGGCGATGTTTGTCAAACGAAGAGTACTTGCCACCCTTTTTCAGCCAGGTGAACAACACAGAATCCTTGCATACTGGGCAAGGGAACTTCCCATGAACACACCACCCGGAGAATGTGCCGTACGCCAGGAAGTCATGCATTGAATAGAGATACCACACATGCATTGTGAAGTTCTTCTTTGTAGCTCGGTCGTACGTCCTTACCCCCTTTTCCCAAGCATGCTCCAATTCATCCCACAAGTGGCTGCATGAACACACCCATATTGTTGCCCGGGTGTCCGTGGTATTATCGCCGACAATAGCACGTTCTTGGGTTCAAACATGACGCCGGGGGGAGGTTGAGGGGGATCACGAACACGGGCCAACAAGTGTACGGGGCCGCATGTGTTCCATACGACTGGAACCCATCTATTGCTATCGCTACACGTACATTCCGAGCTTCCTTAGCTTTATCAGGATACCGGACATCGAAGTATCTTGCCATGCCTCGATCCGGGTGTGCCATCTTGTCACTGTATCTTTTGCCAAACTTGTGCCATATCATCGACTTCGCCAACTCCTCTATCATGAACATCCTTTGGAGCCTTGGAATGAGTGGGAGGTACCGTACGACCATCTCGGGGATCTTAGACTGTTCCTTCTTGCCATCACCCTTGTCCACCTCCACATACCTAGAGGCTTTGCACTTTGTAAAGTGCGTTGCTGCCTCTAGTTCTTTTCCCCTAAATAGGACGCACCCATTACGACAAGCATGGATCGACTCATACGGCATCTTAAGTGCACGCAGGAGCTTCACCGACTCGTACGTGCTCTTCGGCAGCGTGTGGTCATCCGGAAGCAAGGAGCCCACCACTGCCAACAGGAGATTGAATCCGTCTCGGCTCGGGCTCAATCGACTTCAACCCTAGAAGACGTCCAATGGCATCCAGCTGGGACTTTGTTGTCTTCTCATGAAGGGGCTTCTGTGCCGAAGACATCATTTCATAGAACGCCTTTGCGGTCTCCTCCGGATCCTCCTCCACCAAACCTTCATTGCCACGGCCCTCGTTAAAGTCTACCACCATGTCGGCCACGCCGGCATCTCCCTCAAACTCATCGAGGCGTGCTCTAACCTCCTCCTCTCTAATGGTAGCTTTCGGTTCACCATGGAAGATCCACCTCTCGTAGTTTGCCACATATCCATGCTTCGAAGATCTTTGTAGACATCCTTGAATACTTTTCTTTTTGGTTCTTGCGGTCATTGCATGGGCACCGCGCCCGATCGCACCCTTTAGGAGTCGGGCCAAATGCTTTACTCGGAATTCATTGGTACCATGAACCCATTCAGACTCGCCTCTTTTTGGTCCAGCCCTTGTACATCCACTCACGGCCACCATCTTCCGTCATTCACCAAAGTGAGGGGGTAATGAAACCAACATTTGCATGTACAAGGCGTTCCTACCATCTAATAGGTGAAGGATAGGTCCTAATCCCACCCGCGGATGCGTAGATGAGGTTAGCTTCCATGCTCGCTCACGCCCGAGACGAAATTTCGGCGCACCTAATTCTCCCGATACACGTCCCGGTTTGGGGAGAGTGTGTATCCGGAGAACAACGGGAGGTGCGCCGAAACTCCGGCTCGGACGGGAGCGGAACATGGAGGCTAACCCATCTACGCATCCGCGGCCGTCCAAGAAATGTGGACAATCCGAAAGAGATACCGTTCGCATACCAACGACCGCGTATCCCTTTCGGACGGGAGACGCCTAACTCGGTTACGTCATCTACGACCAACAACTATAAGGAACAGAGGTGAATATTTATACCTAGGGTGGCGGTGGAGACAAGCTAGCGGTGCACGCGGGCGGCGGCCCCGACGAAGACAATC
This sequence comes from Themeda triandra, assembly GCA_018135685.1. NCBI lineage: Eukaryota > Viridiplantae > Streptophyta > Magnoliopsida > Poales > Poaceae > Themeda > Themeda triandra. The sequence goes on along the minus strand of JAENPR010000040.1, from coordinate 2,104,778 downwards.
GGCGAAGCTACTCCAGAACACCGCAAAAGAAACAAAGAAGAAAAAAATATCGCACAAAATTTCGCGTAACCTCCCCGCACGGGAGGTTCACAAAACCTGCAAGAAAGAAAGACGGCTCGATGGCCGACAACACATATACGGCACGAAGGCCGTAAACAACACATACACGGCACGAAGGCCACACATGCACAATCTAGGCACGAAGGCCGTCAGGCACGAAGGCCGTCAACAACACAACATGGACCTTTACCTTCTTCTCCGGCGACGGACGAGGTGCACGGCGTGGACGAACGTCGTCAACGTACGGCGTCGACGATCATCCCTTCTCCTTCCACCTCCTTCTCTTCTTCTTCTTCCCCTTCCTCCTCCTTCTCTTCTTCTTCTTCCTCCTCCTTCTTCTCTTCTTCTTCCCCTTCCTCCTCCTTCTTCTCTTCTTCTTCCCCTTCCTCCTTCCTCTTCTCTTCTTCTTCTTCCTCCTTCTTCTTCTATTCTACTTCTCTTCTATTTCCTTCTTCTCCTCTCGCCGCCCAGCTCGTCGCCCTTCTCCTCCTCCTCGGGCAGGAGGACGCGCCGGCGGCGGGGCCCCGAGGTCCGGACCCTGAGCCGCGGCGGCCGGGGAAGCCATGGATCGGGACTGGGCGGACGGCGGACCGGGAACGGGCGGCCAGCGGGAAGCCGGGCAGCCGAGGCCGGACCGGGAGGGAGGAACGGGCAGGCCGAAAGCGGATCGGGGCGGCAGAGCGGGAACGGGGCCGGGGGACGGGGCGGAGGCGGAGGAACGGGGCCGGGCGGCGCGGCGGCGGGACGGACTCAGGGGCAAGGAACTAGGGGACCAGGCGGAATGGCCTAACGGGGGGGCGGGACGGCGGAGTGTACGGTTTGGCGGGGCTTGATCGGGGCGGCGGAGACGCGGGCGGACGGAGGAGGGCAGGCGGACGGGCGCGGGCGGCGGCGGAGAACGGGGGCTGACGGCGGCGGGCGGGAGGCGGAGCGGGCGGGCGGCGGAGGCGGGGGAACGGCGGCGTGGTGGCGCGGGGCAGGGCGACGATAGGGGCGGGACTTGGGCGGAGGAAACGGGCGGCGGCGGAATGGGTCGGTGGGCGTGGTGGCGCCAACGATAGGGTTGGGACTTGGGCGCGTGGAGGAAATGGGCCGACCAAAAAATGTACATGGCAAAGGACCCTCGGCAAAGGATGACCTGTGGGCCAAAGTGGGCCACCACTATTTCCTCTTTGCCGCCCGCTCGATGGCAGTCGGCAAAGGCCACCTCTCGCCCGACCGCTTGTCCCGGGGCGGCAAAGGGCCCTTTGCCGATCGCGACCGTGCAAATAAGAAAGAAATTTCTTAATTTTTAGCAATTTGGCTCCAAAATTTTTGTGTGGCCTAAATAAGTAATTTTCAATCACATGTCATAATTTGGGGTTTTTTAACAATACTTTGCTATATTCGTTGATTTATTTTGTTTCCTTCCATTTTCCGGCATAAGACAAGTTTGAGCTCGCAGTGCATGAAATATCGGAACGTAGCCATTCGAAAAATGATATTCATGTTGGAGAGTGTATTTTGAGGCCATGTGCAGAAGCTCACCCAAAAGTTTGAAGTCCTTGCAACTTGCTCCAAACTTTTTCAAATTTTAATCATAGGCTGCGCATACGATAACACGACACCTCGACAAGTTTCGTGATTTTCCGACTTCGTTCGGATTTTATATAATTAAAAAACACCTCCAATACGTCGGGAAAGTCCGACGTTCCAACTTGACAAGGACTTCAAACTTTAATCATGAGGCTTCGCACACGGCCTCAAAATACACTCTTCAACATGAATATCACCTTTTGAATGGCTTCAAACGGGTTCCGATATTTCAACATGAATATCATTTTTTGAATGGCTACGTTCCGATATTTCATGCACTTCAAACTTGAATTATGGCGGGATAATGCAAGAAAACAAAATAAATCAACGGAATATAGCAAAACTATTCGAAAATCACGAAACTTCTCGAGGTATCACATTATCACATGTGGAGGCTAGAAAAAAATTTTGATGAAGTTTGAAGCTAGTGGCCATGTAAAATGTACAACACTCGACTTGTAACAAAAAAAAAATTAAAAAAAAAATAAAAAGAAATCTTTGCCGACGCCTCACGGCGTGGTCGGCCGGCAAAGAAGACGGCGCCGGGCGTGGCGGCTAACCTAATCTGTTAGGTTTGCCGCTGCTTGTCCCGGGCAAAAGGCAAATACCTTCTTTGCCGACGCCAGATTTGCCGCCTCGCAGGCACCATGGGGCGATCGGCAAAGGATGCCCTTTGCCGATCGCTTAACTCTGCTAAATACTGCAGCCCAGGGCAGTCGCAATGACCCTTTGCCGACCAACTTCGCCGCGACGCGGGGCCGAGGGAGGCGGTAAATCGCCTCTTTGCCGACTGCCCTGGCCTTGGCAGTCGGCCAAATGCCGCGGCAGTCGGCAAAGATCGGGTTTCCCGTAGTGTAGGTAAGCATCAAGCAACTAGGAGTCTACGACTGGGTAAGCATTATATCCTTGTGGAACATTTTTTCCACACCCGTCACCATCATCAGTTAATCCTTGTCCTGCAGTTTGATTTAACATTCCTAGTCTGACCTTTTCTCCGAGCCATGGTTTTTTCGCACCTCTGATTTCTAAAGCTACACTTTCAGCGATCAGTGTCTTTTGAAACTATGACATGCGAAGGGGCGCCCTTGATGTTTTGACCACTTGATTCAAGCTCGCCAATCATGTTGGAATACATAATTTATTCAAATAATCCTTCACGATTTCTGCCCCTGTGTGAAGACCATTTCTTCCACGCACCTTGTTATTGGACACATTTTTTTTTTTGAATGAATGCGACTGGACACATAAGTGTCCTTGTTGTACTACCAATCATTGCAGGAATGGTCCCTTAATAGTAATGACGTGTCTACCTCTTTTTGCAACCAAATTATCAGGAATTGCCATAAGAACCCCTCTATGTTTGTGAACCAAGTCCTCACCATATTTTATACCACAGTTCAAATATAACATCCAGCAGATTACAGAATATTTCTCTCAGCTCTACACAGGAAAGCTGCCCACAGTTTTCAAAAAATTTGGTCGAGGTACATTCTTGGATCCACACAGAACTAATCTTTGCTTCGTATCCATGTTCACATATCTAATCTCGTGTGAATACTGTTATATATTTTTTTCTTACCAAGGAAGGATTGCAACAGATGCTTGAATGCCAATGGCGGAGATGCTCTTAACATGGATGTTATCCAGGAGTCAATTAGCCAAATTATATCTACTGTGGTTCAAAAGTATGAGGAGAGAGAGGAAATAGTTGCAATCAGAAATATTGAAAGGCTAGAGATGGCACACATCAGGCTGGAAGCTGCTCTTGAGACTTCTAGTAAGTGGCAGATCACTAATACATCCATGTTGCGTTGGCAAAAGAAGCTGAAGAGTTCTGCACAAGAGTGTGATGAGAAACTGCACAAATGTAAGCAGAGAATCCTCGAAGAAGAACGTATGGAACAGGAGGTAAGGAATTCCTCATTCCTAGACGGATTGGACATGCTACCAAGTCATTTGTTTTCTCCATCTTTAACCACAACAATGATGAGTTGAACCCATCTGTTGTCAAAGGATTTGAGTGGTATGCAAACGGTGCTAGTGAATTCCTGAGATTCATAGAACTCTGCGACACACCACTTTGTCATGTCATGCCCTTTGGCTCCCTTAATTATCAAGAATCTTCTTGCAGGCAAGGAACTTCACCGTAAAATTGTTCGAGGAAGACAACCACCTTTGTGTCAACTATAGTTGATGCACTTTAGTACTGCAGAGCAAGGAACAGAGGTTATTCTAGTATTTATCAAGAAAGATGCTACGGCAGAGGGTAATATCTTCTTAAGTAAGCTCTCAGAGAGTACAGACATAGTTGGGATTGCAGTTAGGAGTTTGCAGTTGTTTGCCCCTCATATCAAATTTTATTTGTAATTGAAAATATTACCCATGAACTTACTCAACTACCTACTCAAGACTTCTCATGGGCGCCATTTGCTTATTCATACCACAAAGAACATTTGTACAATCTGCACAACATTGCATCACAATGGTTTCGCCCAAATCCATTATGTTGCAAGCAGCAGCAACATCATGAGATTCCACATTTTAGCAACCTAAACATGGCAGGATTATCCGATGTTTCACTAGAACAAGTAATTGAATTCAATTTGCAGTGGCAAGTCTCACATTCAGTTTACAGCAAGCGAAAGGCCTCACTGTCTGAAGGCACAGCGTCTCTCCAAAGTTCTCCATATCTGAAAGTTGGTATTGCTTTTGCACCCCATGGCTCTTCTGAAGTCATGCTACCAGTGAATAAAAATTCTGAAACAGTACAGATAGTTGCCTAGTTGGTGGTCAGCAGCATGTACTGCATAGCGACATCTTCCTTGGAGCAACTGGAAGAGATTATGCTAGCAAAGGCCATAGATTACTTTTGGAAAAATAATCAAGCGTCTATATACCAAATGATTTGGAGGTCTAAACATGGGGCTGCACGGATTCATGTTGAGAAGCCAAGCATAAAAACATGGAGAACAAGCATGAGAGCACAGAGAACTTTTAGAGGGCCTACGAATAGAAAGCTGCTTCGTGTACAGGATCAGAAGACTGGGAACTTTCTAGGTGCGATCACTCACTGCCTCGACTTATGGGCTGCTCATGTGCCCATCCGGCTGAAAAGTTCTGTCATGGACTGGATGCAGAAACAAAAGGAAACTCAGCAGAAAGGAAAGCAAAAGCTGTGACAAACATAGAGTCTTAGTGTGTAAATTGCTACAAATGCGAAGGCAAGATGAGCGAAGCTGTGAAAAAACATAAAGATCTTAATTTTACATTCCAATAGGCTTTATTGTTTATGTCTTTGTGTGAGGAAGTAGTGAAGTATGTATGTTCTATATTAGGAACTTATGCAACTGTGTCTTAGTTTAATTGTGTCACTCTCTCGTATATGTGATATTGCTTATCTCATGAGCAGACATATTTACGAAATTACTCAATTACACTGGAACCTGTGGATTTAGTAGTCTGTTCATTGCAACTGTCTTCCTTTATTGCTATATATGTCTTCCTTCCCTTTCCTTTTATTTTTGAGGTTTAGTTTCCTCTTTCTTTGTTGATTGCCAAAAAAGCTTATCAGTGATGCGTCTAGACAATTATCAGTGACGCAAAAAAACACGTCACTATTCTTGCGTCACAGATAATGGCATATCAGTGACGTGTCACTAATAACCCTCCATAGGTGACGCGTGTACCCAAGACGCATCATAAGCCCCTATCGGTGACGCGTCTAACCAACACGTGTCACGAATAATTAAGCCTTTATCGGTGTCATGTCCAACCAATATGCGTCACGGATAACCCTCTATCGGTGACGCGTCTAACCAATACGCGTCACAGATAACCCTCTATTGCTGACGTCCAACCAATACGCATCACTAATAACTATTATATAAAACAAATAAAATACAATAATACTATATATGTAATGATCCTATATATTATATGTATATATACATACACACAACAGACATGATCCCATATATATACACACATCAGAAGTACCACTGTTTCAACAATAAATTCTTTACAGACTTTTTAGATACAATATTACAAAATATGTTACCAGCCTTGGTCTATTGTTTACAAGGTACAACCAATGTCCTTGATGAGGATAAAGACAAGAAAAACACATAATAATGTACCATAGGCTTGTTATGCTTTCGGGCTCCCTTCCCATTCTACCATAGGCTCCTCTCCCATTCTACCATAATAATGTACATTGCATTACATAAACAATTTTAGGAGACCATCCCCAAAACAAAACATGTAAGAATCCAAAACTGCGATCTTTAGAGTTCACCGGAGGCCTCACACCCAGCAACTGTATTCGTACATTTGTTTATAGACGTAGAAAGGTAATGAAGAATGCCCCCAAAATCAGCCAATTTTTTTTTGACCGAATAATCAGCCAATTTTTAGATTTGGACTTTCTTAGTAGTGGTAATCTTTCGCATGGTGAAGATGGGAAATTTTCTAACTTCTTAGTTCCTTGTGAAATGCTACTTTGACGAAAGGAGTCCACATCACTTTGCTCTATAATCTAGTAGTTACGGTACTCCTAGAAAGGACACGAACTTGGAGGTGGTGCACTGACGGAGGCTGGCCGGAGTTTTATCTGGTCGGTTTGCTCTTCCATGGCACTTAGCAGGTGGCTTCAAGGAGATCCTTCCTCGGCCGTGGTGAAGTGGTGGCGCCGGAGTTGATCTGCTCCATGAGTGGTGACCCATGTAGATCGGCTGCCCACTGGCTCTTCGTTGTACCTGCTGTGAGGTGGTGGCAACCGGCCTAGGCGGCTACGACGGTGGCTAAATCAAGACAGAGAAAGGACACGAACTTGGGTCACAAACGTGAAACGTTAGATCACGAGAGGACCGCTCTGCGTCGCCCCCACGCGGGTAACTCGGATGGCCAACCCTAGCTGCCGCGCCCTCTCCCTCCCCTCCACTCTCTAGACACGCTGCCGCCAGAGCGGGCCACTGGCAAGGTCGTGCGGCCGGCCGGGATGGCGGCGGTGGGGCCCTCTCAGCCGGTAGAGTGTGGTGGCGCAGGAGGACACGACCAGGTGGGGCGACTCGCCCCAGCGGCGTGGGGATCGGTGAGGTCGCCAGCCATGACCGCGGCGGCGCTGACTAGTTGCCTGGGCAGGCGTAGGGCGATGGCGGTGGCGGGCTTCGTTGATGCAGCGGAAGCACGGATTTGGACCATGCGGGCCTAGATCAACAGTCGTCCATCTGTGCTGGTGATATCCCTCTGCTGGCAGTACCCTGCTCCATGTAGTGGTGGCTCGCTAGCGGCGGTGGCGGCGGGTCAGGTTTGGGGGCCCTTGGGTCTCGGATCTCGTCCACGATCAGCTCCGAGGCTGCCCGCCTTCTGAGCGTCTCTGATGGTGACCTTCCGGTGAAGGCGGTGTACCATGTTGGTCGGGCGTAGAGTCGATGGTGGTGGCGGCAGCTTGGGTGAAAACCTTGTCTGACGTGTTACGCCGGGCTGGCGGTGGTGGAACTATCTATGCCATGCACCTTGTTGAAGGCGCCGCTGGAGCCGTTGGTCAGTCCGTCCCCTGCTGCGTCCACAGGCGTTCAATAACTAGGTGAAAACCTAGCCTGGTTTCTTCGGGCTAGCAGCAATGGCGTAGGTGCATCGTCAAAGTTCTTGATCGCCAAGGTCGGGCAGTATTCCCGTGTGGTTACCCTGTTCGATGTTCAGCTCAAGGCGAAGGTGGCATTCGATGGCTTAACTGGTCGGCATTTGGTGGGCATTTACACCAAGTGCTTCGTGCTATTGCCAAGGAAGAAGCATCCAGTCTTTAATTGTGGTCGGTGTCCAACGCTTTCAGTACCTTCATTAGGTCTGACAAATGTGTTTGGCGACTTCGTCGTGACATTGGTGATCTTATTCTGTGGAATTGACATCACGGTGGAAGTCAAAGGTCACTTAGGACTACTCGATCTCCTTGTTGGGGATGTATTTTCTAAAATCAATTTCTTTCTTTACTTTTCATGCCTTAATAGTTTGGCCTAATTCTACTCATGGGTCGATGAAGTCGGATAGTTTCTATCCTTTATCTAAAAAAAGACACAACTTTCAAAGCGACCATTAAGGAAATTAGTAATTTTCTTATTGATTTGTTTTCTCGAATCCCTTCCTTCAGCTTTAACTCATTAATTTGTCGGAGGCGGCATTGCGAGCACCATTTTGGGACACATTCGGCCTCCTCAATATGCAGTCCGTAGAGTTCCTTGCCACCGTTTGAGCCGACAATGAGGCCGGAAGGGGCCTCACTAGGTTCTTCATTGAGACATTCCACCACTTTAGTAAGATCTAAGCATTTGTATTAATTTGTTGACATAGCTCTCATGAAGCACACACTTTATCGGATAATCTCTTGCATCTTTGGTGCATTTCATCCAAAGAGTAAATACCCTTTTGGAATATAGGTTCCCCTACCATGATGTCTTAGACCCAACTTGTGATGCCATTCTATGAGCCTTGCATTTGGCCCTTGGTCCGTGAAGGTCGGCATAATGATGAGTGGGTGGCCATATAGAAGCCCTTCAATGAGAAAGTTTAGCAACAATCCATCAAGAACACGCCTACCACACCATGCGCCTGTAGGGTGCTTTGAGGAACCCACCTTATGGTGACCGTAGGCCATGAGTTTTCTCTTGGAAGCAAGGTGGGGAGAGTGTCTGACTCTAGACACCACTGGGCTATTGAGATCTCAAAGGAATCGTGTTAGCGAGTTCCAGCCCAAGAGCCAGCTTGTGCACCAAGTCCAAGCGCAGCATCACCACACTCCGCAGTGCAACATACATGACAAACTCAGGTGTCTACGCATCTATCCAATCCATGGTGGTGTCATCTCTGTTCTTGCCGGCTCCATGGCTTCCATTTGGTGATGGCGGTTGGAGGCCGAGTGGGAAGATTGGTAGTCATAAGGTTCTCCATGGCTAGGTCTTGGCCGACATCCACCTCATCATCATGAATGCACCACCACATTTTCCATGTCTAAGCCATCCATGCTGCTACCTTCAACTCAAATAGCATCGCCACCTTCAAATAAAAAAACAATAAACAAGTGGATCATATTGAAGGTCATGCATCAGTGGAGGTGGAGGTACGATGGAGATGGGAAAAGTCCTCACTGGTTTGTTGCTTCTTGTTCCTCCCAACTATTCTGATCTCCTAGCTCCTCTTTCGCCATATCATGAAGTAGGCTGAGGGGGAGACGAGAAGGGCCTAGGACCATCTCTCTTGATCTCAAGATAGGGAGCACTTCGGTGGAGGTGGGTGGTGCTTGAAAGGCAGCTAGATCTAGTGTGTCGGACGTGGTGGTGGATGCAAGGATACTATGGCGAAGGGACCAGTTGTTGGAGGGCGTAGGACATCGAAGCTGTGAAGATTGAGAGGGTGGGGAGTCTTAGTGTCTGAGACGAGGTGGCGGTGTTGTGAACGTGATAAAGCTAGCTAGTGCCGTGATGAAGGAATGCAACTAGGGTTTGGTGGGCAATTTTGTAGGCCTATGAAAATGGAATTTTTTGAGGTGGACCTGTTAATTGGGCGACCTAAGTTATTAATTAATTAATATGGCCCAATTAATAACCCCGTATCTTTGGTGGGTAATTTTATAAGCCTCCGAAATTGATTTTTCAGAGGTGGGCCTATTAATTGGGCCATCTCTTTTATTAATTAATTAAGATGGCCCAACTATTAACCCCATATCAATGTCCATTTTCAATCATATCCTTATTTTTTCATGTCTTCTGAATTTTGTTGTTTCCCAAAATGGTTTACAGAGATGGTTGGATGAGTTTGTCACCTCTAAAATTTTTTTGCCTCTCCTATCCTTAATATTATAGTTGTGCCAACCGATATATATTCTATTCTACAAGTTTTGCAATTACGTTTGGGACGTTCTAAGGTGCCCTTACCGATCTAGAGCAGCCTCAAGTGTGCCCCCTAACCCCGGACAGGCTTCTTAAGAAACATTTCTAGATTTTTCATGGTCAATTTGTTGAAACCGGATAACGAGATCATAAGATAATGGTAAGTTAAGCCTCGAGATCAAGTATTAATAACCATGAGAACATAGAATTATACCTCCGGTGTTGCTCAAGGACTTTGTTCGCATGCATTCTCTGCCTCAGCTCGCGGCTTGGGAGCTCGCTCGAGCCTCAGGATCCCTAACCAACGGAAGCCTAAACCCGGTTAATTTCCGCTCCTGGCGTACGATGCCATCCAAGGCCCAAGATAGAGAAAAGAACCCCGCCATTTCATGGCCTGGGGATCCCCAGCACTGCCCATAGGCATGACACTATCAACCACTCCTCCGGCGGGTGCACGCACGGGGCATGTCACAAGAGGACAAAACCCTTCCACTGGCTTCAGCGGTCCGGGGCTCCCAGGCTCACTCGTCAGCACGTTAGGACAACTGCCTTCACTGCCAAGAAGCCTCCATAAGGAGCACACAGCGAAGGCGACATGACAAGGCCAAGGTCCATCCACAGCGCTACAAGACATCCCTGGAGTCCGACGCACATAGACCGTTGGCTAAACCTCCCAAACTACCATGCACCTGGCCTTCCTTACAATATAAGGGGGAGATCGAATCCTAGACAGGGGGAGTGCGAATTCCGATCAGTTGACTCGCACCCTCACCAACTCGCTAGCGCTGCGCACCAAGAGCCTAGGTCCTCCAGCGTCTTTGCCCTGTTTGGTGAGGAGGGAGGCCAACTCCAGCGACGAGCTCCAAGGATCAGTACCAAGCAATCTCCTACCAAATCTCTATCTTACACTTTGTTTTAACCCCCCAATTTTGGGTGCTCTCGAATACAAAGATCATTTGTTGTTGGACATAGGGCCCCGATAGCCCGAACCAGGATAAACCCCGGCGTTCATGTTCTTGAGTCCACCCGAACCACTGGGCATGCACACTCTTAACATACGACCAACAATTATGCTTGCCACCGTTCCGAGCCCGCAACACCGGCTAAGCCAATCATCGATCCTCTAGCTAGCTAGCTGGCCAAATCAATGATAACGTGCGAAGCCGACATGCTAGCTCTTTTGACAAGGAAGCAGATTAGTTTGCATCGAAATGATGTTGCTCACTGATTATGTTTTCGGGAAAAAAAGGAGGGACGAGTGCTCAAAAAAAAAGCTGGAGGGACATGTGCCCTATCCATATCTAGATTAGATACACATACGGATGTGAAATAGCAGGCGAAAGACTTACACAATATCCTTTTTTTGTTGACTCTATACATATCCAGTAAGAATACTCTAAACGTACATACATGCGTGTAGCGTCAAGTTTAGCTTTATCCAGTGACGACGCTAGGTCGCTAGCTGCATGTGGCCAGCGCGCGACGACGGCTAAGTCCAAATTATTGCACCTAGCCGACCAACAATCCCACGAACACGGTGTGCTGCTGTCGGCTTTATATGTAGGTAAAATAAAACCAAGATGCATCATCTGCGTGCATCTGGTCTCGTGTACGTAGGACAGTAGACTTTGGACGAGCAAGGTGGCCGGCAATGGCATCCATGCACGCGGATTGGACTCCGCCTGTCTGCTCGTGTCGTCAAGACGTTTCCTGGAAAAAGGGCGACGCGACGAAGCCGTCACGACTCACGAGTCTGCTTGACTTGACTGAGTGGTATATATATGTACACACACTGACGACGACGCACCATCTTCTCCGGCCAGCATCGCCCAGCTCCAATCCACTGCTCTCCTCACTCCGGCGGGTTCACTTCTCTCTGCTTTCGACTCAAGCAAGTCCGGCATCCCAGCGCCTGGCCGCGGCCGATCTGCTCTGCCTCCAAGCTGCAAACGATCAAGGTAATTAAGCAGCCCGACGACGTGACACTGAGCACCCCCAGTGCAAGCCTAGCTTCAAGTGCGTACGTCCTTGTCTCTCCCGATATTGCCTGCGATAACTGAACGACCTGTCACCCGTGTCACTATTTTGTCTCTCTAGCCCGGCCCAGAACACCAATCGGCGGGCCAACAGCCCAAAAGCACTAAACCACCACAAAGCTCCACACGTGCAGCCAAGGTCTAAAATTCATATATCCTCCCTCCAAACTATATATGATTCAAACTTGGTCCATCGATCAATACCTGTTTCATAATTTTTCAAGCTCGTCCGAAATAAAATTAATTATGAGTGTGTTTACGTTTACATTATATTTGTTTATTTGCACACTTTGTAACCATTGCACGCCTTTTAACTGAAGGAGTGATCAAGTAGCAGAACGAGGGTCTTTGAGCGAGAAGTTCAGTACTACGAGCCGAAGTTGATCAAGCACACCGACGAGGGCAAGTTCACCACAATCCTCTAAATTATTTACAACCTATCTATTAAATTAATACAAGCCACAGAAGCATTTCTTAGTACATTGCAATATTATTAGACTTTATATGTAGAAATTATTTTTGTTTACTTGCTAAAACATGATAGGGTAACCACCTCTTGACTGTTGAACCTTGATTTTCCTTGATCACCTACGTTTACTAGCTAGACATGACTAAATCACTACTGGACAGAAGCTCTGTAGGGGCGGCTGAAAAAGCTCTGTAGGGGCGGCTGGGCGAGCCGCTCCTACGGCCCCGATCTTACAGTGGCGGGGCACTGTAGGGGCGGCTCAACACCAGCCGCCCTTACTACACTGACACAGTAGGGGCGGCTGGTGTTCCAGCCGCCCTTACTGTGCTTTCCACTGTAAGGGCGGCTGGAACACCAGCCGCCCCTACAGTGACAGTATAGTAAGGGCGGCTCAATCAAGAGCCGCCCCTACAGTGAATTTTCAGCAAAAAAATAATTAAATGCAAAAATCATATTTACAGCACAGCAGCATATATATATACATATATAATCTCCATCACAGCCAAATAAACTATATTACATCACAGCCACATATAATCTCCAGCACAGCATATATATTACATCAAAGGTCCATTTCAAGTCCAACATCAAAGGTCCATCAAATCAAAAGTCCAACATTTCAAGTCCATCAAAAGTAACACAAGTCCATTAGCACAAGTGCATAAGCACTCAACGACCTAGACATAGCAAATCGGTCCGACGAAGGAACTCATACTCCGGAATGGTACCTAACTCTGAGAGTAGGTTATGGTAATGACCGTTGACATATACTATTTGGTCCATTATGAAGTTGCATAGGTCACCTACCATCTCTATTAGCTCATCATCCTTGTAGACATCCCTCTGCACATTGTGCTCTTCTTCCCACTACATTGGTCACAAAAGCCAAGTTTAGTTCTAGAGAGATTGCAAAGCTAAGTTTAGTCTAGAGAGATTGCATGCATCATACTATGACCTACTAAGGAATTCGAACTTACCAATTCAGGGTGTCTCCCGTAGCCCTTACGATTCGATGAAGTTACATACATAATACCCACAATGGAGACTCCCTGGCTTCTGCTTGGGGTACTGTGTGTGTTTCAATTCGCATATGAAAATGTCAAGTACAAGTATTGAAAACCACGTAATCTAGTGCCAAACTATAATGCACTTACCGAACACATAGTTTTGTAAGTCAAGTGGGTCCCCATCTCTGGATTATATATGCCATCGTAATTTGTGACATATGTCCTGAATGCCCTGTACAAAAGAAACTTAGTGTGTAGAATTTAACATCAAAGTGAATCATATAATGTCAATAGGATTACAAATTTACTTACGTCGCGAGAACCGCACGAAGTCCATATATGTATCGGGGTCAAAATCTGCAGAATCACAGATGTATGCCATGTTTCTCCTGAGGCTGAGGCCTATGACTACCCAGTGATTACTGCATGAGTTTTAAATATAGAATAGACACATAAGTTTGTTTGCATCAAAATGAGATATACCGAACAATGTTTAAGTATACAGCCGAACTCACCTAAAGTGGTATGGTATCCATATTGTTTTGTAGTTTTCGAGATACTTTATGTATACGGCCATCCACGACGCAACCCTAAAGCCCTCATCCTTTATTTTCGCGAAGCGGATCACCTCTTTCTCCTCAACCGTCTTCCCGGCTAGCTCGGCCCATCTAACTTCCAATCCTTTGGGAAGTTAAAGGTTATCCCCGCTATAGGTCAGGGTCCATATACCCGGCCTCTAAAGACTTTGTAGCTTTAATGAAGTGGGCTTGCATTCTACAGATCACGACGTAAGTTAGTTACAACAAAATCCAACTAGGTAACATTGAGCTCATCTCAAGAGGAAGAGGACTTACAAGCACCAGGTGCGAACCAGATTCATCGACATTGAACCGAGGCAAAACATTTCGTGGACGTCGCTGAAGTCGAAGGAAATGGTAGTAGTTGGGCCTCCAAATGTACCCTCAGGTACTATAGCTTCCACCAATTTCATTTTTGTTTTTGAAGCATGCAAGTAGTACCAATCATGGAACCTTTTCATTCCAAGTGGCATCTTTTCGAGGTACCGGTTTGGTAGGAAAGGTTTGCCTCTTTCATATTTTCTCGGGCAATCCTTGGTCCACTTGATGCTTTCCAAATTTGGATACTTCTTTGCCGCTTTGTATTCTGAGGGATCAACGGTTTTCCTGTAGGCAAAAGTGTTAATGCCAGTGTTCTCAGGCTTCTTTCGGTCATGAGCATGCCACTTCATCCAATTGGTCTTCTCGCGGCTCCACAAAAGTTGTCGACTTTGTGTCCTTTCTTATCATGATGGGGATCTTCTTTCGAGCTTCAGATTGTGGCACGTCCTCTCCATCTCGTGCATGTCCTTGTTCATTTGTCTACTGCGCTTGTTTAGAAGACTGTGGCTCGGGAGGCACATGGGGCGTCACATCACGCTCTGGCTCGCCATGAGCTGCAGCTTCTTGTGGCTCGGGAGGCACTTGTGTAGCCTCGGCATGAGCTGCAGCTTGTTGTGGCTCGGGAGGCACTTGTGGCGCCTCGGCATGAGCTGCAGGAGGTTGTTGCGGGCGGTTACTCACATGTGGCATCTCATCATTCTCTATTGGTGCCCCCTCATCATGCTCTAGTGGTGCCCTCTCACCATGCTCTGGCGGTGCCCCCTCATCATGCTCTGGACGTGCCGCCTCATCATGCCTTGGCGGGGCCGCCTCATATATCCAGTTCTCCTCACGAGATGGTGAATAGCCGATCTCTCCATCCTCAAGGCGGACTGTCTCCAGATGTGCATCACTCGGAGTTGGCGATGTAACATTCAAGACAATGTCCTTTTTGTACCAGAGGATGAACTGTTTCGTGAGTAGTCCGAGCTCACGTACCCCCTCGCTATTTGGAAAATCAACATTATGCTTCAAGTAGCCAGGATTCACGTTTAGCGCCTCGACCTTAGTGTAGTCATCCGGGACCGGGTTGCCGTGCCAGATGGCGCCTGGAGTTGGAGGATATGCCACACCCGTTGCCACCTCAGTCATCACCTGTGCCCTGCCGACGGGCGTCAACAGGGTGCAACTAGTTGGCCGTTGTATGTGATCGACTGAGGCGGAGGCTGCCGCATTGGAACCTTGGCCGCCGAACATCGGGAGGGCTGCTTATTATAGCTAAGTCTCGAGGCGGCTCCATTTGTGTCCGCCGCCGGTAGACAGATCCCCGCCGCTCGGAGTCTCTTGTCGACAATCGTGTCCAATTTCTGGTCGACTATTTCATTCAATAAGGATTGAAGAGTCTCCGGGTTTCTCCCATGTTTCTTGTACATCTCCCTCTCCTCATTGAGCTTGAATCCATCCTTCCAGGTCGTATGTTTCCCTAACCCCCTGACACGGCCTGTGTGCTCGGGGTTTCCCAAGCCAAGGGTAAGCTCGTCCTTCTCTCTAGCAGGAATGAATGTGCCCTTCTCGGCGTCTTCAGCATATTTCATTATCCTTGACACTGCCTCTTCGGTCTCTGGCTTGGAAAATTTCAGACTGCTCCCTGATTCACTCCTTGCAAAGACCCAACGCTTGGTGCGGGTTCTCAGTTTCGTCACTCGTGTGTTCCCAGCAGCTATGGCATCTGCTTCCATCTTACGAAACACATCTTCCTTGCCATCATAGCCACCGGGGCCTAGACGAGGGTGGTGTATGTTCTTCTTCGCATTCAAGCGGTTCTTTTCACTTAGGGCCAAAGCTTCCGGCGTAGTCTTGTCAGCCACGAGCAACGCCCAGACAGCCGGAGTTATTTTTCCATACTTGTGGTACGGAGTTAACCCCTTTTGGATGTACTCTGTGTTCAGCTTAGTCTTCCACCGTCGGAAGGACTCTCCCATCATCTTCATAGCACGTCGCCTTACTACTACTAGCTTCTCTTCCGGAATCCTGAAATCGAAATTTTTCACTAGACGCTTCCATAGGGAGTCCTTTTCCTCTTCTGTGATGTGTTTCCAATTAGGAACTGCTGGGTTACAATGGTCTTTCACGAGTGCCCCAATCGCATTGCGGTATTTTGACCTGAAGGCTTCTGGCTTGAGGACCTGCCCTTCTTCCCCGACCTCTTGAATCACATAGATCATTTTGTCAGTTGGATACATGTTTGGCTTCCTGGGCCCTCATTTCTTCCTTTCTTTGGTAGTCGAGGCCGAGGTTGTGCACTCAGGTTGCGGAGCAGAGGCCACATTGGTAGTCTCGTGCATGTTGCCTCTCGCCTCCCGTCCCCTACTCCGTCGTTTCGGCAAAAACGTGCGGACGCCGACGTCATCTTTTCGGAGGTGGGGGAGGAGCCCGTATAAACAACAGTCAAAGTGTTATCGAGGTAAGCAAAACATAGCGTTACCAAACTTTATGATTTACTAAGGGACTTTCATATCCCTACCTCCTTGTCGACCTCGTCGTTTGGATCAAAGTCCTTGTCCAACTCATCCGCCGTTGGCTTATGTCAGGTTCTCTTCGGGGAAAGGATCCTCGGGACTTTCATATGCCGAGGATGAGCCATCGTCCCCGCCGAACCTTCATCATCCTCTCCTTCTCCTCCCGCTTCTCCCACTTGGTCCTCGCAAGATCCTCTTGAGTGAGCCTTTCTAGATTCCCGCAACGCCGGTTTTTCGAAATGCTCGTAACCAAGGCTCGGATGCTCTTCGGTGGGTTGGATGGGGTTGCATTCCTTGTTGTCTCCGCCATCACGTGATTTGTTCTAACGAGGGCAAGGAATAAAGTGTGCTTTAGTATCGGTACTAGTAGTAGTAGTCCTAGTAGTAGTACTAGTAGTCCTAGTACTACTACTACTAGTAGTAGTAGTAGTAGTAGTAGTAGTAGTAGTAGTAGTAGTAGTAGTAGTAGTAGTAGTAGTAGTAGTAGTAGTACTAGTAGTCCTAGTACTAGTAGTAGTAGTAGTAGTAGTAGTAGTAGTAGTAGTAATAGTAGTAGTAGTAGTAGTAGTAGAAGAAGAAGAAGAAGAAGAAAAGAGAAGAGAGGATGAGAGAGGAAGGAAGAGAAGTGTGGAGAGAGAAAGGTTTAAAAAAGGCCTCAGAAACATGTCTAGCCTCATTTGATCAAGAACTTGGAGCATCAAGGCATCAAAATAGAGAACAGAGAACAGAGAAAAAGGCACTGTAGGGGCGGCTGGTAACGATGCCAAGTTGCTCACAAGTTCCTGATCATCAGCTCATATTCCATACAAATAATGGACTTAGACAATCTCATCATCGGCAAAACAAAGGAGAAGACAGAGGAGAGAAAGGAGTGGAGGAGAGGAGTGGAGGAGAGGAGTAGAGGACAATAAGTATTTCAGTTAAGAAGTAAAGCCAAGTGGAGGCAGTAGTAGACAGTAGTATATAGCAGCAATAAGTATTTCACTTAAGAAGTAAAGCCAAGTGGAGACAGTAGTAGACAGTAGCAGGCAGTAGTAGACAGTAGCACATGTTCTATAGCAAAATTCAGTAAAGCCAAGTGTATTTCAGTTAAGAAGTGGCATAGTAGTAGACAGTAGTATAGGACATTCAGTTAAGTGGACAAGGTTAAGCATAGTTAAGCATAGGACATTTAAGCATAGGACAGTTAAGCATATGATAGTTGAGCAGTGGACACAAAACAGCATGGACAAAGTAGGCACAAAACAAGGGCATACATGAATTCGGGGTATATGTCGATTCGGGCACCCATGATAGAGCAAAGTAGCTCAATCTGTTGCAATTGAGCATACATGCTCATATGCTCATCATCAACCAATTGAGCACACTATGAGAAAGATAAATGAGAAAGAAAGGAAAATAAAAAGATGGTTTTGCATCGGACAAACAAGACATGATTTTGCATCGATGAGAAGGCAATGCCAAACCGGCAATAGAAATAATAATCTACCTTCGTGTCACCGCCTCATTGTCGCCAAACTTAAGACAATCTCATCATCGGCAAAACAAAGGAGAAGACAGAGGAGAGAAAAACTTGGCTCGATTTGCCCCATTGTCATCATGTCACTACTAAATCCGGTTGCTTGTACTAGCCATCCTAGTCTAGTAGCATAAAAGTAGGGGGCAATTTGATCATCATCGCCGCGCCTCGGCTTAAAAGTAGGGTTCCATCATTGCATATATGCCACTACCTCAGTTTAGAATTTTCTAGTTGTTCATCATTGCAAATGCCATAAAAATTACCTCAAACAGTTTCAGTTTCAGTATAACATGTTCAGATTCAGTTTCAGTATAACTGGCAGTATAGTAAGCCAAATGTTCAGTTTCAGTTTCAGTAGAACAGGTTTAGATTCAGTTTCAGTATAACAGCGGTATAGTAAGCCAAATGTTCAGTTTCGTTTTCAGTATAACATGTTTCAGTTTCAGTATAAGAAGATGGCATCACAGGCAGTATGTGCAAAGTATAACAACAGGTCAGTATAGTAGTAGACAGTATAAGAAGATGGCATCACAGGCAGTATAACATGTTTCAGTTTCAGTATAACATGATTCAGTTTCAGTTTCAGTTTCAGTTTAACTGAGTGCAAAGTATAACATGTTTCAGTATAGTAGTAAACAGTATAAGAAGATGGCATCACAGGCAGTGGCATTATGCAGCCCCATCCCAAATGTTTTCCTCAGTATAGTAGACAAGAAGCCATCCCAAATGTTTTCCTCAGTTTCATCTCCAATTTTAAAACAAGGCATCACGTGCATGGCATTATGCTCGGTTCTAAACAAGGCATCATTGGCGGCATGAAAAAATGGCATCCAAAATTCAAAAATGGCATCCCAAATGAAAAGGCAAACAGATCAAAGGTATAGAGGTGAGGAGGGGGTGGTAAAAAAGGCCTCGCACCATCTTTGCCTAAACATACATTGCATCAAATATGGATCTTGTTTAGCAACATGACAAGACATAGACAAGTGACAAGAAATTGAAACATCAAGCAATATGGCATGTAGAAGTTCAAGTAAGCCACAAAATGACAGTTAAGCCACAAAATACCAGATTTAATCTCATTATTAGGAGAAACTCGATGTCCATATGTATAACATGCTAGTAGCAATAAGCATGAGTAGATAATAGACATGGCAGCATATGGATCTTGTTTAGCAACATGACAAGACATAGACATGAGTAGATAATAGACATGGCAGCATATGGAACATCACAGCCCCATGTAAAAAAGCAAGATGACCATACTTCCTTGAATTAAGTATGTCATTATCACTAAAACAATCTATAGAATAAAAAAGCCCCCATACTAGCAGACATTCAGTTAAGATGACAACGCTCAATAGACAGTAGTAGTAGCATTAGGTTCAGGTTCAGTTTAACAATAGACAGTGGACAGCACTGTAGATATGATGGCAATGCTCAAATTGGAGAAAAATGGACAGCCTCGGGCTCAACAGAACTACAACAGCCCCATGCTCAAGTTGGATTAAGTATGTCATTTTCACTAAAACAACCCCATGTAAAACAGCCCCATGCAACTGAACTACAACAGCCCCATGACAGTGACAAGCAATTGGAACATCAATATTTTTAGAGCTTAAATAAATTGAAGAGCCTTCCAAGCACATTTGCAGAACTAGTGACAATTGGAACAGCAACGATGTCTATTCCTTTTCCTTTTCTCATAGCAACATCAAAAGCAGTAGAAAAGCAGTAGAACAGCCACATGACAGTGACCATGACATTATCCAACACATGACCAATCTGTGCTCAGTTAAACCATGACAGTGAAACATTATCCAGCACATGACAGTGAAATATGAACATTACAGTAGACCATGACAGTGACCATGAACAACATCCTCCAAGGAGCTAAGCACAGGGCAAGAAAGAGGGAGAGGGAAGTCGGGCGAGTACCTGCAGTGAAGTGGATCTGAAGGAGGAGGTCAAGTTTGCGCACAGGCGCCGGTGAGCCGGTGAGCTCTGGGACGGAGAGGAAGAAGAGGTCGTCGGGCTCGCGGAAGGAGAGAGCGCCGCAGGGAGCACCGGGATGGTGCGGGCACCGAGCTCGCGGAAGAAGAAGATCGCCGGGCTCCCGAGGACGAAGATGGCACGGCGGGCACGGACCGGCGGCGGCGGCGGAAACCCTAGCCGCCGTGCGGTCTCCTTGGTGCGGGGACGGAGAGGTGGGGGCGAGGACGGCGGCAAACCCAAGCCACCGGTGCTCGACGGCGGCCGCAAACCCTGTCGCCGGTGGCGGGCGGCGGCGCGCGCGCGCGGCGCGCGCAAACCCTAGCCACCGGTGGGGGTGAGGGCGGCGGGGCGAAAGGGGTGTGAGGGTGAGTGGTCCGGGCGGAAATGCGGCGACGGTGGCGGCGGTGGTGGTCCGGCGAAGGCGACGGCGGCGGCGAAATCCGGCAGCCTGACGGCGTCGGGGAAGAGGAGTTCGCCCAAGACTTAGCCGATTTTGGAGGCCCTGAAGCGCTCCCAGCATATATACTAGAGGCACCACTGTAAGGGCGGTTCCAGATAGAACCGCCCTTACAAGGTTTTTTTTGTTTTTTTAATTAATTCATAAAAATCAAAAAAAAATCAGTATTAACTTAAAAAATAGGAAAATTAATTCCAAAAAAATATTAAAAAACCAATATATATTAAATTCAGTTAAAAAAATTTAGTAAAAAGAAAAAGAAAAAGTTTTGAATTAAAACAAAAATTGAATTATGGTTTTTTTAAAAAAATGGCACTTTGATCGTGTTTTTTGGGACCCTAGATGGCGTCAGATGCAAAAGTGATGAACAGCAAGTTTGATCCACTCATCAAGATACATATTTTCTCCAATGGTCACCTTTTCTCCAATTGTTCCACCGAAACTCAAACTTTGAAACTTCAGTTTTTCGCGGCTAGACGCGGGTTTTCGACCCCCTAGGCGGGCCCACCTCAAAAAGTCATGAACATCAAGTTTTATCCACTCGTCAAGACGAACAATTCATACAAAGGTCATTTTTGCATTCGACGAAGCGTTGTGAAAGTGTAGTTCTAAATCCACTCGTCCCGCATGAAGTTTCATTAAGTCTGTGTGGGATTCAAAATTTGTGACTAGAGTTTACCAACACTTCCTCAAATGCAAAAATGGTCTATTTATGAAATATGTATCTTTATGAGACAAAACTATCTTGTATTCAAAAGTTTTTCATCTCGAGGTCATTTGGTACCTCGTTTGACTAGAGTTGACCAAGTGTCGCCTTGTATTTTCAAACCCCGTGAGAAGAGTTTACTAAAACTTTTCCAAATGCAAAAGTGTTCTATATATGAAATATGTATCTTGATGAGACAAAACTATCTTGTATTCAAAAGTTTTTCATTTGAGGTCATTTGGTACCTCGTTTGACCTAGGTTGACCAAGTCAAACCTATGTTTTTTCGAGAAATACACGTTGACTAGGACCCTAGATGGCCTCGGATGCAAAAGTGATGAACAGCAAGTTTGATCCACTCATCAAGATACATATTTTCTCCAATAGTCACCTTTTCATCTGGGATTGTTTGGACAACTCAAACTTTGAAACTTCAGTTTTTCGCGGTTAGACGCGGGTTTTCGACCCCTAGGCGGGCCCACCTCGAAAAGTCATGAACATCAAGTTTGATCTACTCGTCAAGACGAACAATTCATACAAAGGTCATTTTTGCATTCGACGAAGCGTTGCGAAAGTGTAGTTCTAAATCCACTCATCCCGCATGAAGTTTCATCAAGTCATGTGGGATTCAAGAATTTGTGACTAGAGTTTACCAACACTTCCTCAAATGTAAAAGTGGTCTATCTATGAAATATGTATCTTGATGAGACAAAACTATCTTGTATTCAAAAGTTTTTCATCCGAGGTCATTTGGTACCTCGTTTGACTAGAGTTGACCAAGTCTCGCCTTGGATTTTGAAACGCCGCGAGAAGAGTTTACTAAAACTTTTCCAAATGCAAAAGTGTTCTATTTATGAAATATGTATCTTGATGAGACAAAACTATCTTGTATTCAAAAGTTTTTCATTTGAGGTCATTTGGTACCTCGTTTGACCTAGGTTGACCAAGTCAAACCTCTCTTTTTTCGGAAAATACACGTTGACCGGACCCTAGATGGCCTCGGATGCAAAAGTGATGAAGTTTGATCCACTCGTCAAGATACATATTTTCTCCAATGGTCACCTTTTCATCTCGGGATTGTTTGGACCACCCAAACTTTGAAAATTCGATTTTCGCGGCTAGACGCGGGTTTTCGACCCCCTAGGCGGGCCCACCTCGAAAAGTCATGAACATCAAGTTTGATCCACTCATCAAGACGAACAATTCATACAAAGGTTATTTTTGCATTCGACGAAGCGTTGCGAAAATGTAGTACGCATATAAATATGGTCTGACACATACATAAATATAGTCTCACACACACATACATAAATGTAGTCTCACACACACACATACATAAATGTAATTACGCTTATCATAACTAGTCCTCCCCGAGACAGTTTTCCACTTGACAGACTTTTCGTTCCGCCCATGGCAATATGTTTTTGGGTAGTTTCTTTTCCACTTCATTGATCTTTTTTGTAAAGCTTGTGAAAAGCGGCATTTCATCGAACTTATTGTAGGCATCAACATCTTCGACGCCATCCACTCCGATAATGTGTTGTTTTCCGGGGATAACCACATGCTTAGGTTTCTTCTTTGGGGGTTGTATACCGAGCGGGTCGGTCATAAAGAAAACTTGCATAACATGTGAAGCGAGCACCCATGGATCATCATTGAAGCCTATGTTACGGAGGTCCATGACCCTCAATCCAATTTCATTGATTTCGGGTTTATTGAGCCGCGACATCGAAATAGGGCCACATTTAGTTCCTCAATCCCATAGTCAAGTTCCCATATTTCCTCAATTATGCCAAAGTAGTCGACCTTTTTGCCCCCTCGCCGATAGCCACTACTAGAACACCGCTTTTTTTGGTTCACACTTTTGCTATCCTTTGTGTGGGTATAGAATGTGTACCCGTTGATCTCATACGAACTCCAAGATGTCACCTGTCTTGATGGCCCCGCTGCTAGCTTACTGATAGTAATGGAGTCTTTGGTTTCTCCAGGCAGTATGTTCTTGTCCTTCAACCATGAAGTTACGCGTTACTGTGTTGTTTCATGACCCAGTCACCTCTACGACCGTGTGACTCCGATGAGATGATCTCCAAGTGTTCACTAATGTATGGATCCATCGGTTTTGAGCCCGCCAAGACAGCGTAGTGCGCCCGACTCACTTCTTGGTAATCTTCATCGATGAAGACTTTCCTACCATTTGTGCCCTTCCCGGCCACCTATTCTTGTAGCGAGAATCGGGAATACCACTCCCTCTCGTACTTTTAGGTACTCTTGACAAAGACTCGATGACTTCTTCATTAGTGTAGCCCTCTATCATGGAGCCCTCGGGTAAGCACGATTATGCACGTATCGGCTTAAAACCGACATGAACCGCTCGTACGCCCACATTTCATGCAAGTAGCAAGGGCCCAACGCCCAGTATCGATGAACCATGTGAATCATGAGATTACCATTGTGTCGAAGAAAGCGGGAGGTAAACACATCTCTAGTTGGGCCTGGGTCTCCACGACGAAATCATGTAGGTCATTCACTCGTTCTTGCTAATCTTCTTACTGCGTTATCCTGGACTAGAAGTAGCACATGCGGGTGATAGCCATCTTCAAGAACTCGGCTTGATAGCCCCGATTGCGATTGGTAGGAACACCGTCGGCATCATATGACAATCGTGAGCCTTGCAATTTTTGAATGACAGGTCCTTCATCGACACTAGCTTCTTCGGGTTTGCCGAAAACCCGTCGGGACTTTGGTCCCCTTCACGAAGTGCATATACCTCTCCTCTCTTCCCGTTCTAGGTTGAAGCTAGCCTGATTGATGGTGTATTTTCCGGTTTTTGGGTCATGTATCGGGTGAAGCTCTGGCATAACCTTTAGCTGCTCCATGTCCCTCCGTGCTCTGAGACTATCCTTTGACTTGGCTGTGTCCATCAAGGTAGCGATGAGACTCTCAAAGACATTCTTCTGCACGTGCATAGCATCAATGGCATGGGGGACCTCCAATTCACGCCAGTATTTAAGATACTGAAAGAAGATTGACTTTTTCTTAAAAGGCACGCCTTCGATAGGAGGTATGCTTACGTCTCGAGCGTTCCATCTATTTTCTTCTTTCCATAGACGACGCTTATGTTTTTCACCATTTGGAACACATATTTTCCATCATGACGTCTCACCGGAGGCTGGTCTTCATCCTCTTCGATGTCGCCGAAGTACTTTAAGTACAGCTTTGCTGCGGTACTTGTGACCTTGCTTTAGGAAGCGACGGTTCTGAGGTAAACAACCTTCTTGGATCCATCAAGGAACACCCATTTAGTATCATCCGGACAAACTAGGCATCTGTCTTGCCTTTGAACCGTCCCGAGACAAGGCATACAACGCGGGGTGGTCGTTGATGGTCACAAATATTATTGCTCTTAATGTGAAGGTCTCCTTTTGGAACGCATCGTACATCGCTCCCCGGTCCTCCATAGTTTCTCGAATTCTTCCATCACGGGCTCGAGGAACACGTCCATATCAAAGCCTGGTCTGCTGTGGGCCGAAAAACAAGAACGGTGAGGAAAAGGTACTTTCTCTTCATACACAACCACGTCGGGATGTTGTACATCGTCGGGATCACGGCCGAATGCTTGTGTTTGCTAGTCCTCTCGTTGAAGGGATTCATTCCATCCGTGCTCAAGGCGAACCGTACATTCCTTGGGTCATCACTGAAATCCGGGTTGTTTCTATCGAAGTCCTGCCACTGACTGCCATCGGCCGGGTGTGCAATCACATCGTCATCGACCGGGCGCTCATCGTACCACCATGTCATGAGCGCGGCTTCCTTAGGGTTTAGGAAGATACGCCTCAACCGGTCGGTCACCGGCAGGTACCACATTACCAAGGCAGGAATTTTCCTCTTCCTTGCGTCATTGCCTAATGGGGTGTCCTCTGGAGGTTGAGATTGTGGTACCGCCTTTTTGGAACCCTTCTTACTCCTCTTGTTCCCGGTGACGGCTTCTCCGCCACTGTAAACGTCATTGTCCTTGTACCGACTTGCCCCACAACGAGGACATTTATCCAGGCCTCCGAACGTTTTACCGCGAAAAAGGATACAATGGTTGGGGCATGCATCGATCTTTTCAACACCCATTGTCAATGGATTTATGACCTTTTTCGCATGGTATGTGTTGAGGGAACTAGGTTTGGCGGTGGCGGCACGGATGACGAAGATGCAACGGATCGTCAAAGCTGCAACCCAACCCGGCCGTACTTAGCCTTCGGGAGTAGTAGCTCGAGCACAAAACGGAGCGGTGTCCACTGTTTTGGGCAGCCCTTATCAAAACCATACACGCGCCCTCGACGACGCTTTCACCCGCTCAAGGTTTTCTAGACCCTTCTTCTGCTGTAGTATTGCTGGTCCAAGGTCCCGAAGCATTTGCTCTAAGTGGTCAAAGTTTTCTCGCATCACCCTCATCACTCGCTCCGCCATCATCATTGTCGACACCGCAAGCATCAACATCATCATTGTTGACACCACCGCCATCATCACCACGTGCCTGTTCATTGGCCAAATCATCTTGCATCCGCACGTTAAACCCACACGATCGTCGGCGGCGGGCAACCGGTCGTCAACGGCATCGTGCCATTCGTTGCCGTCATCCACCATTACTTCACCATGGTGAACCCATACCGTGTAGTCCGAAACAAATCCTCGCCTAACCGATGTGATCTGATCACGTCCCCATCATAAGTTGCCATTGCGTTGTTGCAATCTTTGCGGGGACAAACAATTGAACGATTAGCCCCGATTGCCTTGCATGATTCACCGCGGCTTCAACAAACTTGTCCACCACATCGAAAAGCCATTCGAGTGCCTTGGCAAACAATACATCCAAGTAGCCCTGTCCTCCATCCTTAAAAAGAATTATGAACGTAGATTAAATAATATTAGTAAAGTTGAGAACGATTATTAGTAACACAATTATTAGTAACACAATTATTAGTAACATTCCAATAATTCCAAATAGTGCCAAATAATTCCAAATAGTGCCAAATAATTATTAGTAACACACTTTTTAGTAATTGTGCCAAATAATTCCAAATAATGCCAAATAATTCCAAATAGTGCCAAATAATTATTAGTAACACAATTATTACCTACTATTATTAGCAACAATTATTAGCATCAACTGTGTTGGGAAATATTTGCAGGAACAATTATTAGGCACAATTATTAGTAACAATAATTATTATTAGCAACAATTTTAATTAGCAACAATTATTTTTTGCAACAATTATTATCTACCATTATTAGCTAACAATTAGCAACAACTATTAGTTTACCAACAAGTACTCATATGCCAACCACACATTCCAATAATGTCATGATATATATAAAAAAAAGACCACCTTAGATCTAGAACATGCACTACATTAAAACTACAATTAATCACCACTAAAATCAAGCTATATCATCAAATAGAGGGTGCAAGGTCATGTCTCTACCTAATCAACACTAGTACCATCAAACATAAGCTCCAATTTGGGCCATACATGGCTCAAGCACCATTGAAGAGAGAGAAAACAAGAATGCAAATTGCTCACTAATCAACCAATGAAACTTGGATTAGAGGGTGGGAATGGCATTCCCTTACCTTAAACAAGCTTTCCACCAAAGGAATTGAGTTGAAAACCTCCCCCCCCTTCCTAGAGCAAAATTAGGGAGGTGCCCAAGGCCTCCCAATCCTTTTTTTGCGAGTGGAAGTGTGTGGCTCGGGGAGGAAGAAGGGTGGGCAAGTCACTTATTGCTACAGACCACTGTAGGGTACAGTGGCATGTAGTAAGGGCGGCTGGATCACCAGCCGCCCCTACAGTGCATTAGCAGGGGCGGCTGGTGATGTGCCCGGCCGGCTCCCCGCCCCAGCCACTGTAGGGGCGGCTCCATCACGAGCCGCCCCTACTACAAATGCGCAAGCGCTCCCTTAGTTAGTTTTTCACGTAGTGAATTACGCTCAGTTTAGGCGATTATCATGATACATTAATACTATTGTGCATACGGCCAGCGATGCAAACATACCTCTGAACGGTTTTTAAAATAAAGTGTGGAGCTACTGTTATAGTATATAAATGCATAAGGTGGTGTTGTGTATGTGTGTACAACACGTACAACACATACACAACACCACCTGCCATGAGCACGAGTAGGTACAACACTCGAAGCTCCGCCGTTTAGCCGGCGCCCTGTGTATGTGTGTTGTTCGGTGATCGGGGGCATCTCGCCCTTCGATCAGCCGGATAGTGTAACAAAACTCTATTATCTTCTTAATGAGCCACGTGCCATGAGGTGGTGTTTCGATAACGGGATAGCGGAGGTGGGAATGAGATAGAGGTGTGGTGGAAATCATCTCCTGTGTATGATGTGATGTTTGGGGATACTAGCATCTGAGAAAAATTAGGTGGTGTGGTATACCGCTGATAGGGATGGGTTATGAGCAAGATAGGCCGGTGCTATGGAAAATGGGTTGACTCCAGGATATATGGTGGATGTCTATACATGGAGATCAAATTACAGAGGCTGTTAGAGAATATATTTTTATCAAAACGTCCATCTCTATGAATTAGACAAAACGTAAAGAGTATCTGAAGTTGCGCTAAGCATATCCCAGCTACATGGCAGTAAGGGACACCACAGCCTAAAAAAAAAAAAACGTGTCAGGTTTACCCATTCACATGTATACTGAGAACCAAACGGATTAACGAATCCACAAATAAGTTAGTTCTGGGGATTTAAAAGTATGAGGATAAGGGAAGACACTTTTCTTTTGTGACTGATAAGGAAGACACTATGAGAAAAGTTTGTCATCGTCAACGTCAATGCATTTTACAGTGCTCGATCTCCGCTGTGCACTAGCCGACTCTACTATTGACTTGCATGTTTCCTGTTCCACTTGGAGATTTGGACGTCACTGAATTCTTTATTTAGGTGTGAACACCAATTCCTCGACACCGGTCTATGTCATGTTTAACCTGTCTCCTGCATGATCATAGCCTGTCCAACTTGTGGAGGTGGTTGTCATCAACATACTTTCATATAACACTATAACACCACAGAAGCATTTAACATCCAGAATACCCCTCTATAGTAAACAGGGCCTGCTACAAATTTCATGCAGTTGTGTAAATTTTTTCTTGGGGGTAAAAAGTTCAGATATCGTTTTCCTGAAAACAGATGGAGGCTTCACATATTTCTGAAAATGTTTCATGTTGTTTTCTCCCAAGCAGGGAACGAGTGCTACACATGCTTGAATCCTGATGGCAGCAGAGATGGTCAGTTCTGTGGTTGCTCAGGAGACAGTTAGCCAAATCGTTTCTGGTCTGGTTCAGAGGTATGCGGACTCAAATGATGCACACAGAAACTTTGAGAGGTTAGAGATGGCACACATCAGGCTGGAGGCAGCACTTGAGACATCTGAGAAGTGGCAGATCACCGATGCATCTTTGCTGCGTTGGCGCATGAAGCTGAAGCGTGTTGTGCAAGAGTGTGGCAACACACTGCACAAATGCAAGCAGAGAATCGAAGAAGATCAATGGGTGGAACAAAAGTTGATGAACGCCTCCCTCCCTAGCCGGATCGCACATGCTACCAAGTCATTCATTTTCTCGGCCTTAATTTGGCGACAAAAATGAGCCGAGCAGATCCATGGTTCAAAGGTTTGAGTGGTTTGCAGATGGAGCCAGTGAATTTCTGAGATATGTGGAGGTTGGCGGCACGCCGCATTGTCACATGCCGTTCAAGTCTCTTATAAGGAACCTCATGGCTGGCATGGAGCTGCAGCACAAGATTGTTTGGGGAAATGAGTACCGTTCTTATCTGCTGTGGCTGGTCCCTTCCATCACTCCGGATCATGGGGTAGAAGCCAGCCTGAAATTCGTCCACATAGATGATAATGCACCGGAGAACAACTTCTTTATTGGTGCCATGCTGCAGATATCAGAGAGCACAGATATAGTTGGGACAGTAGTGAACTGCCTGCAGCTCTTTCCTCCTTGTTTCCAGCCTATAATTGAATCTATCAAGAAAGAGCTCACTCAGCTGCCTACACAGGACTTCTCATGGGTGCCATATGTTGATCTATGGCACAGGAAACATTGGGATAATCTCCACAGCTTCTGCACTCAGTGGTTTCGTCCAGACCCAATGTGTTGCAAGAAGCAAGTCAAACAACAAGGCCTGCAGAATAATAAGCCTCGTTGCGTTGGTCATCCAGACATGGTAGGAATTCCAGATGTTTCTCTAGATTCAGTCATTCTAATGCACTTGGAGTGTCATGTCCCGGTACCCGAGCACAACTACAAGCAGCAGACCTCAACCACGCCATGTCAATGCAGAAGTTCTAAGCAGGACTCATCTCCATATATGAAAGCTGGGCTCCTCTTTACCCCCCATGGATGTACGAAGCACAGGCTTCCTAAAGAAAACAACTCTGCAGTAGTGACAGTCAATGGTGAAGAGCAACACTATGTACACACTGACATTACTTTGGACCAGCTGAATGAGATCATGCTGCCAAAGGCAACAGATTACTTTTGCCGGAACCCCAAAGCGCCAGCCTGCCAAATGCTTTGGAAGTCTAAGCATGGCACCGAGTACATTGAGTTCGAGAAGCCGAGGATGGAGGAGATGCCAATGCCATGTGCAGAACGGCGGGTGACTTCTAGGGCAGCTAGTAGGAAAAGGAAGCTGCAGGTGCAACAAGATCAGGTGCAGGTGCTGGGAAGCTGGAATCGCAAGGTGGCATGCTTCCTCAATTCGTGGGTTGCACAAGCACCTGTCCGGCTGCAAGGCTTGATCCTGGACTGGATTCAGAGGGGGAAGGAAAGTCAGCTACCAGCAGTGCGACCCCCACTGCGCCTGAAAATCTGAATCTATCATGTACAATTTATATTTGACCACATAATAGGCTCCGGAAGGAGATTAGAAACTGTTTCTTGTTGCATCACATGTACTTCTGCAATCCTTGATCGCATCAAGCCTGTAAGCAATGTCTTTTATTTATTTGATTTGACCCACAATCTCCACTGAGTTTTTTTTTAATTCAAATAAAAATTTAACACTACTAGCCCTCCAAACATTTAAAAAAAAATTAAGTTCCTTTCCCCACTGACACCCGTGAGCTTTAGGTACTTCCTCTGTCTGTTTTTTTGAGAGTCAACCAATTCTGGGATGAAGGCATTTAGAGAATTTAAGTCTGCCGATCTCATTTTTTTAGAAAAATAAACAAAATTTGGGTAAAAGTAGACATGCATGATTTTAAAAAGAGTTGTCAGGAACTGTTGTAGTAGTGCTTGAGGTTAATAATTTTTTAAATCAAGAGATTAATAAGAACAATAAGTTAATTCCCAATGTCTTTTCTGGTTTCCTTTGAGAATTTACAATGCAGAAGACAAATTTGTTATTGATGAATGCTCTACAGTGAAAGAATGCCAACAACACGTTGGGCCACGCTGAGAAAGTGCAGACTATAGACCAATTTGGTTGAGATAGATTCTTGCATCCACACTTAGTTGATCTTTGCTCCTTATCCAGGCCACACTTTTTTTTTTTGTGAAACAAGTTCATATATCCAATCTCTTATGCATACTGCTATATTTTCTTGCACCCAGATGACTTAGAAGAGACAGAGGAAACAATTGCAATCAGAAAAAATGGTTTAATTTTCCTTGCAAAAATTTTTTGTCCCCAACATTCAATCCTTTACCTGTAGTTTGATGCATCATATGTAGTGTATTTCTTTTTTGTAACAACGATCTATTAAGCCAAAATTACACACAACATAAAGCAACAAGGACTGGGTAACCATTGTTTACAATGGACCTTCCACACTCTATGTCATTGATTAATCCCTGGCCTGCAGTTTGATTTAATTTTAATTTTAACATCCCTAGTGTGACCTAGCTCGACTAGCACATGCCATAAGTTTACAGAGATTTGAATATTTTATTTTTCAAATAACAAATTGCAGCAAAGGAGGTGGCACTTTCAAGGTGTCAATCATTCATTTGGTGAAGATAGAGACTTCTTTGACTTTTTAGTTCCTTATGAAATGCTACATTAGTGAAAGGTGTCAACATCACTTTGCTCTCTAATCAGACAATTATAGGACCACCCTCCTAATAATTTCTGACGCAACACAAGGCCTTGTTTGGGTACAATTTTATTAATTTTGAAAAAATAATACAGTTTTTAAAATAATTTGAATTTGGAAAACAATGATACAATTGGATGCAACAAATCTTAGCCTTATTTTTTGAAACTGTGGTACTCTAAGACTAACATGTTTTTATTTGGAAATTGAAACTCCATAAAATGTTTTTTTAAATAAGTACTTACAGAGATATTGATATTGCAGTTTCAGGAATCTTGGAAAGTCAAATCACCTCAAGTTTGATCAGAATTACACAGAGAATTATAAAGATTTATGCCATCAACTAGTATACTAAAAAATATAGTTAACAAAGAATCTAATGATGCTTAGGTGGTATATATCATAAATGTTCTTATCTTATCACATACATTTTGATCAAACTTAAGATGATTTGACTGTACAAGATTCTTAGAATGACTTATAATTTGGAATGGAAGGAGTACGTGTTACAGGTAGCGTAGACAAAAAAGAGAAATGATAATGCAAACAAGTAACTGTGGACCATTCATAGAAGAGACCTTGCCGCTGTTTCTAGAAAATATGGACAAATTAAAATGAGGTACATTAACCACATGACCGGGTTTTTAGGAACCATGAAAAATGATTGGTGTCTTTTTTTTTTTAGCACAACATGACTGTTTGGACTAGGACCAGCTCAGGATCTTTTTTTTTTTTTTTTTGAGGGAACGGTCCAGCTCAGCCTGTCCAATATGATAATAATAATAATAACATGTTGGGCCGTTGGACTAAGCGAAGAAGGCTCAATACTCTGGGCGCAAATTAAAAAAAAAAAACATACTCTGGCCCGGCCCACTATGCTACCTGGACACTCGCCTAGTTCCCTGGGCCGCACGGCCATGGTGCGCCGCCGGGGCGGAGCGGAGAACGGCGGCGGAGGCGGTCGGAGACGAGCGAGACACGGCGCCGTGCCGCCGTGGACAAGGAGGAGGAGCGCGAGCCGCGAGAGAACAGGAGATGACGGCCGAGACTCTCCCACCTCACGCAAGCGCAGGCGCAGACCAGGTACGCGCGATTTGCATCTCAGCTCCCTCGACATGTTCCCTTCCGCGCCTCCTCTGCCAGCTGCTCTGCTTTCAGAACCAGAGTGCCTCTGGCTACATGGGGGAATCTGATCTATCGTAGTAGTATATTGTGGGGGAATCTAGTGAATCGTAGTCATGTAATAACAGTATGTTCTTGTCTATCTACTATACCTACTGTTATAAAAACATATTGTACAGATAGTTCTTTTTTCTTTTTCTTTTCTCTTTTGGTCGTGCGCTACAGTTTAATGCATCTAACACAGTCCATTTTACCGAGAGTGGTCTGTTTTAACAAACCTCCATGGCATCAATGAATCAAGCAAGCAAGAAAATGAGGGGAGGCATGGAAAATTGTTGTGAGTCAATCAGACAACAGTGAACCAGTGCCGGCCAGGAGAAGAGTATCCTGTCTTAGCTGATAGTCGATGCATTGCAAGTTTGCAACCGGACGGTCACTGCTGTGATACAACTTTGGTGTGTTTGGTTGGTCTGTTCCAGACATCTTGCCATGGGCAGAACCCTATAATGCTGCGTGATAATCTTCATACTGTAGATACATAAACAATTCTTCTTTAGTTGGATGGTGTTTCGATATCTTTTTGGACTTATTTCTGATCCATTTTACAGGCATGTCCCTTTTGTCCCCAAGTTGCAGGTTTGTGCACTGACAATGTGACAGTAGTCCGTTAAGTTGGCCCAAATTTGCACGGCATCAAGCAGTTAGGGGGAACATATGAGAAATAAGATAAAATGCTAGTGATTTTTTTTTTTTTTTTTGATAAATGAATGCGCTAGTGAGTTGATCAGGCATGGACCTCAGGCTAGCGTGGTATATGAAAATGAATTGACAATGAATGATATATTGGCTTCAAGTATACCACAATTTGCCAGTGTCAAGCAACGTGTGCCATTACTTTTCCAAGCTCCTTGTATACTGCTTAAACATTTTCAGTCTGTATATTTCACTTTCTTTTCATGTCGTTGTGAAGCCAGTCTGCATTTGATATTTTTTTCATACGACTTAACTGCACCTCTAGCACTTTCATGTACTTAATACGTGAGTGGGACTCTCATAATTTAGTCGAGTCTAATATAATGAGCGCAAAATTGGCTGGTGGTCTAGATCTCCTTCCACTGCGTGTTTTGACCAAGTGCTGCACATATGACCAAGCCCTTACTGACGTGAGCTCGAAATCATCTTCAAGGGGAAGCATGCATAGCTGGACATTCCCAGACTTAGGTGACCTCCGTCCTCCAGCCGGTCTATGTTTATGCACCGAAACTCAACCTCAGGGACACATGTCTGCTCTTTGCAGGAGTATATATAATTAGGTCAAAATATATGAATTTACATAATTAGGTCAAAATATATCACTGAGCCAATTGAGCCGACTAAATCTTTTTTGCTGGGCCAATCAATGTGAGTGACTATATCCATCTGGCCAACAATTCTGAGTCGACTCACTCAACCGCCGGCTTTCAGCTTTGGTCGGTTGCCTGCTTGTTGGGCCCCTGGTCGGCCCATGCTGGTGATTCTGGTTGGGTTGGCCTCGAAGTTGGATTTCTTCTCTTTTTCTCTTGTTTTGCTTGGACCAAAATAAAAGATGTTTTCACCCAAGTGTTTTTCTTCATGTCTTGGTCCATTTTTAGGTGTATGTCTGGTATGTCCTGCAAAACAAAGAATCTGCACCACACTGTGGAAATAGTTAGAGTAGAGGCCTATTTTAGGTGAAAATTAGTGTTGCCTAGACTAGAGTTGGCGGGGTTAGAAATGAGTTTAAGTACCGCCAACAACTTCCCCACACTTAGCTCTTTGCTCGTCCTCGAGTAAAGGATGAAGAACTAGGTGGTTGTATCTTCCCAAGAGTTGACCTGCATACAGATTATTCCGAGATTTTCCTGTATTTGTGAACATTCATGGTGGCTACCAAGTCATCTTACTGCTATTGAAGGAGGAATAGCTTGAAATCAAGTCAACTCACACTATCCATGCTTTGAGACTCGGGGTTTTTAGAATTTTCGCAAAAGTTAGCCTTAGCTCCTCATGTGAT
This sequence comes from Themeda triandra, assembly GCA_018135685.1. Lineage (NCBI taxonomy): Eukaryota > Viridiplantae > Streptophyta > Magnoliopsida > Poales > Poaceae > Themeda > Themeda triandra. The sequence goes on along the minus strand of JAENPR010000040.1, from coordinate 2,070,410 downwards.
ACTCTCAAGTCACTCTTTTTGAGGTGGCTAGTCCTATCTAGGTGTTCTTGATCATCCTACCACTACAGGCTGATATGTGGAGTTTTGGGTATGGATGATGAACAGGTTCCAATCTCAAGCCAGCTGGATGTCATGAAGAGAAGGCCATATCCCTAGATGATGCAAGTGCAAGTGCAAGTGTAGAAAATATTTTTGGACTCCTGATCATGCTTTCTCTCTTATTGAAAAGAATATGCAAGAAGGTATGGACTTGGAGAACAACTCTAAAACTTGCTTTATTCCTTTCTCTTTCTCTCTCTCTCTTTTTTTTTTCTTTTTTTCTTTTCTTTTCATTCTTTTTCTTCCCTCTCTTTTTTTTATCTCAAGACCTTGGAGAAAATGAACTCTTTTTTATTCACAAACTAAGCTTATTTTTACAGAAATTTTCTAATAACAGTCCATACCTTGCTTTGAATGAATGATGGAGAGAGATGCATGACTTGATGATAGGAGTATTTTGGTGGAAGGAGGAGAAAAAGTGGAATAAATGTGCTCAATTCTCGGTGTAAGAATTTGAGCGTTTTTGGTGGAATGGTGGATGAAATGAGTGCGCGACTTTCAATGTGAGAGTCGGCATATTTATTTTGTGGGCGAATGCAATGATCTTGGGGATAAGGCCATCTCTAGCAAGAATCTCAAGACTTGACATCGCTAAAAGTGGCTAAAACAGGTTTTGCATAAGTGAAAGCGTAGATATTTGGCTCTGGTAGGACATAGCACTTATCACATGAGGAGCATTTGCTAAAAAGTTTTTAAATTTTTGCATAAAAATACCCAAGTCCACTGCACGAGTTGGTAAGTCTCATATCATTCTACTATATCCCACCTGCCAATAACTTAGATAAAACATGGGGTCCCTATTGCACAGGTTGTTCACACAATCAAGATAGCAAGGAATAAAAAGTATGCAACTCGTTCTCGATTGGTGAAAATAAGAGATGGAGTTTGCAAAATTTTTAGTTTTATTTATTTTATTTTCAGCAATAAAGAGAATTAGCAGGGAGTGAGAGGGCGCGCAAACTTGTATTTTTGTCGTGTCGAAAATCTTTGCGCGTCAAGGAGCAGGGTGCCTCCCCCACACTTGTTTTTGTACCTGTCTTTTTCTTAAAATGCACACAAAAACAAGTGGAGATAAGACACACACAATATATATATAATAAATACTTCATTGATAAACCAAACTTGATACAAGAGGCACACTTAGGGAATTTAAAATTTTGAAAGGGAAATGATTTAAAAGGGAAAAACGCGCGCGTGTGTGCCTAGTTGAATGTGGGAACTCTACTGCGGTGGGTTGCGCGCATATTTGTTCTGGAGTGCGCGAACTACCCTGTCGAGTTTAGTGGAGAAACTATGGCGCAAGTCCCTCACTTCCTTGACTAAGTCAAGGTGCCTGAGGTCCCTAGTCCCTATCTCAGATTGCATTTCGGCCGTAATGTCGTAGAGCCCGTTTAGGCGACTATTGAGGAAAGCTAAAGTGGGAACTCTCGGTTGCGGTTTGCCACTTTTGTCCTCAGCAGGAGCTTTTCCAAGATTCTTCCTAGGGACTCGTGGAGAGGGACCCGAGGATGCTCCTACTGGCCGAGGTGCGGTCCTTTTTGTGGGGTTCGGTATAACCCCTTTTCCACGGCCGCCGTTAGGCAGGTCTACTCCTACAGCGATTTTTGAAGGGCTGCTTGCAGCCGTATGGTAGGATGAAGTGCCATTGGAGAGTGGTGCTGATGAAGACTTGCTTGGCGCTCCCATCTTGGAGAGGTTGGACTTGAGGCGGATCGCCCCTGTGGTCGGCCTTCTCGTCGGTGCGGCCTTCACCTTGGCACCGGGCGGAGGTCTTGATCTTGCTGTTGACCTCATGCTGTCCCCATAGCTGGACCCGCAGCTCCATGGTGCTAGTGTGGCTATAGGTTCGACAGCCATGGCCTCTCTCTCTAGATCCTCTTGGGTGAAGGAGGGAGCCTCGCTATTGGGAGTGCGAGCGGAGTTGTAGAGGGCTAGAATATGGCTCGCCATTGGCGCTAAAGACTTGGCACCCTTGCTGGTGTGGAGAGGGAGAGAGAGGTAGAAGACAAGGTTTGTCTTGGTGTGAAGAGAATGAGAGGAGGAGGGTGGTATTTATAGGAGAGAATGAGCCATCCCCGCATCTCTTGCGCATCAGGATCAGAATCACCATGATCATCAAGATCGCCACAAGACGGAAAGAGATGGGAGAAAATCGGGCACCAGAGGGCGCCAGTCAGGCGCGCTCGCGCCTGAGGCGCGGCCGCGCCAGCCTGGGCGCCGCTCGGGCCCGGTTTTCTTCCATCTCGTCGATGCTTTTTGATTCTAAAATTTGTTGGTGATTTCGATTCCACTCGGCGCGAAAATTTGATTTTGATTGAAAATCTAGAAGATTTTTGATATTTTGGACATATAAAAATATTTTTTGTGTGGGAAAAGATCCTAGAGAAAAATTAGAGAGAAACTATAGGGTTCCCACACAAAATATACATATAAAAATAAAATATATTTTTTTTAAAATAGACACAAGAAGGATAGAATAAATGAAAGTCATGCCTTGAATTAAATCAAGGAATTATCAGGCATGACTAAATCTATTCTATCAATTTCTTGGTCTAACCTTGCACGATAAGAAGGCTCAAGGAAAGGTTTTAAGCGGTGGCCATTTACCTTTGAGATGTTACCGTTGTCGTCTTGGATCGTGATTGCGCCATGAAATGTTGTGTCGACGACGGTATATGGCCCCTTCCACTTGCTTCTAAGCTTTCCTTCACCGAATAATTTCACCTTGGAGTTGAATAGTAGGACCTTGTCGCCCTGCCGAAACTCCTTGGGCTTTATCCAGTTGTCGTGCCATCTCTTTGTTCGCTCTTTGTAGAGCTTGGCACTGTGGTACGCCTTCTCTCGCCATTCCTCAAGCTCAGAGATCTGCCTCTGGCGGTTTCTTCCGGCGAGCTTGAGGTCCATGTTCCAACTCTTAATTGCCCAGTAGGCTCGATGTTCGAGTTCTACTGGCAGATGACAGCTCTTTCCATACACAAGTTGGAATGGTGACATGCCAATGGGGGTTTTGTAAGCAGTCCTGTATGCCCAGAGTGCATCAGGAAGCTTACTTTTTCATCCTTTCCCCATGTCATCGACTGTCTTCTGTAGGATGTTCTTGATCTGCTTGTTCGAGGTCTCAGCTTGGCCACTGGTTTGTGGGTGGTATGGTGCGGCGATGTTGTGCTTGGCCCCCGGCTCTCTCAGGAATGCTCTGAAGGTTCGATCAACGAAATGTGATCCTCCATCGCTTATCACCATGCGTGGTGTACCAAAGCAAGGGAAGATTATTTCGTGGAACATCCTTCGGGCATGCTTTGCGTCAGCTGCTCGGCATGGCATGGCCTCCACCCACTTGGAGACGTAGTTGACAGCAACAAGGATGTACTCGCAGTCTTGAGACTTCTGGAAGGCCCCCATGAAGTCAATGCCCCACACATCAAATATTTCTATTTGAAGGTTGAAGTGGAGGGGCATTGCGTTGCGAGCTGTGATGCCACCCTGGAACTGGCACTTCCGACACCTCCGAATGAATTCTTTGGTGTCGATACATCGTTGGCCGAAGAATCCGCCCGCTAGATTTTTGCTTGAGTGCGGAATACTCCATAGTGGCCTCCGTATGGTGCCGAGTGACAGCTTTCAATGATCTCGCATCCCTTCGCCGTCGGCACACATCTTCTCGCATGCCGTCTCGAGCACACTCGGTACGTGTGCACGGGTCATCCCACGATGACGACGGCTCTCAACCTCCAGCTTTTTCCCCGCTTTCTCCGGGTGGTACATGTCCCGCAACCATGTAATTCACAATGTTTGCATACCAGGGGTTGGAGTCCGTTACTGCCAATAGCATGTCGTCGCGAAGGAAGTCATTGATGGGTAGATCCTACATGTTAGTGACTTGCAAATGCGACAAATGATCTGCTACGGTATTCTCTACTCCTTTCTTATCTTTTATTTCTAGATCGAACTCTTGGAGCAAAAGAATCCAGCGGATCAAGCGTGGTTTCGCGTCTTTCTTAGTGAGCAAGAATTTCAAGGCAGCGTGATCTGTGTAAATGATTACTTTCGCGCCCACTAAGTAAGACCGAAACTTGTCGATAGCGAATACTACAGCAAGAAGCTCTTTTTCTGTTGTAGCATAATTGAGCTGAGCTCCTGTTAACTTCTTGCTGGCATAAGCTATCGCGTGATGCTTTTTATCTTTGGTTTCGCCTAAGACCGCACCGACAACATAATCGCTTGCATCACACATGATCTTAAAAGGTAGAGACCAATCGGGAGGTTGGATGATAGGTGCAGAGATGAGTGCTTGCTTGAGAGTGTTAAATGCTTTCAAACACTCATCGGTAAACTCAAAAGGAGCATCTTTAGCTAATAGGTTCGTGAGGGGTCTAGAGATTTGCGAAAAATCCTTGATAAATCTTCTATAGAACCCCGCATGACCTAAGAAGCTACGGATTCCTTTTACGTTTATCGGGGGAAGTAGTTGCTCGATAACCTCTATCTTAGCCTTATCTACCTCGATTCCCCTCTCGGACACTAAGTGCCCCAGGACAGTGCCCTCTCGGACCATGAAATGGCACTTTTCCCAATTAAGTACCAAATCTTTGTCCTGACACCTTTGCAAGACCCTGTCTAAGTTGTTCAGACAATGATCAAAAGTTTTTCCATAGACGGTAAAATCGTCCATGAAAACTTCCATGATTTCTTCGATCATGTCTGAAAAGATAGACATCATGCACCGTTGAAATGACACGGGTGCATTACACAACCCGAACGACATCCTACGGTACGCATACGTTCCGTAGGGGCATGTGAAGGTCGTTTTGCTTTGATCATCCGGATGGATGGGAATTTGATGATATCCCGAATACCCATCAAGGAAGCAAAAGAAGGAGTGTTTCGCTAACCATTCCAACATTTCATCAATGAAGGGGAGCGGAAAGTGATCCTTCTTTGTTGCCTTGTTGAGTTTTTGGTAATCAATGCACATTCGCCATCCGGTGACAGTTCGTTGAGGTATGAGTTCGTTTTTAGCATTCTCAATGACTGTCATTCCTCCCTTTTTGGGAACCACTTGGACTGGGCTAACCCAATCACTGTGTGGTACGGGATAGATTATCCCGGTGTGAAAAAGTTTCAGGACTTCCTTTTTCACGACTTCCCACATCGCATTGTTCAGCCTACGCTGAGGTTCCCGTGAAGGTATGCTAGATGGCTCTATGGGAATGCGATGGGTACAGAGCGTTGGACTTATCCCCTTAAGATCATCTAGGCAATACCCGAAGACCGACTTATGCTTTTCTAGGACGGCTATGAGTTTGGTTGTCTCCTCATCACTAAGTTGGTCACTTATGATGATAGGAGTTTGGGCATCGCCGTTCAGGAAAACATAACGTAAGCCTTTGGGTAAGGGCTTAAGCTCAACTGGAGGTCTAGGCGGTTTCTCCCCTATAGGGAGGTCAACTGTCTCCCGGACTCGTCTTTTTCTTCTACAAAGAATTCGGCATCTTTGTCTAAAGACGATTCGGGTGACTCAAACATGTCAACCGCTAGAACCTCTATGGGCACACTAGGGGGAGATTCAGCCACTGAGTTCCTGGCTCTAGTGACTTGAATCGGGAATGTTTCTCTCCCTAGTTTCATGTTGATTTCTCCTGTTTTTGACGGATTGTCAAAGAGTGGTTCCAGGGGGTGCCCAATGAGTATGTCGAAATCCTGGATGTCAAAGACAAGAAAGTCCAGGGACATTTTGACATTTCCATGGTGGAGTGTCACGTTATGTACAATCCCTAGTCCTTTTTGAATAGAATCTGGCGTTCTTAAGGACCGTGTTGTTGGAGTAAATGACTCCATTCCTAGACACGTAGATGCATAGGAATGGGACATCAAATTTGCCCCAACTGTGGGATTATACAAAGCGTCCACCCAATTCCGCTGAATTTTGCAACGGCGGGTAGAAGATGGAGCGCGAGTCTGAATTACTTCAGACGAGAGCTCACCTTCTGCTACCCACTCCGTGCTCATGACAAAAGTCAACTCTCTAACTGACTCCTTGAGAAAAAGTTCGTCAAGGTGCTCACTAGGAGCGACGGGAATTGGTGGTCTGATGCGACATCTATATTGCGAGGTATTTCCTAGATTTTCGAAAAGCTCATCCTCGAAAGCTGGAAGATCCATGGGTTCTTCCGTCTTGGTTTCTGGTTCTGGAGAGGGTCTCTCTAAAGGTTGGGAAGGTCCAGCTGATGCTGAAGAGACATCCTCTTTTATTGGCTCGGGTTCTACACGGATGGGTTCTAAGGGAGGAGCATTCTCTTTAATGCGATCCAAGAGAGCTTGCCCCTCTTCGGTGGTTTTGTGCTGGAACGACCCTCCGGCAGCTACATCGAGCAATAGGGCAGAATTTCTGTCTAAGCCTAACCAAAAATGTTGTAAGAGCACATGGTTAGGAATAGACAGGTCTGGGCCTGATCGTGTTAGGATCAAAAAGCGTTCCCAGGCTGCACCTATGGTTTCGTTTTCTTTTTGTTGGAAGTTGAGCACCTCCTGTCGTAGAGAAGCGACACGAGAAATAGGGTAGAATGTGAAGCAGAAATGCTTATGCAATTCTTCCCAATCTCCGTTTACTTTCCCTATGTTTTGGGTGTACCATTGCTTCGCCTTTTCATGGAGAGAAAAGGGAAACAATTTCCACCGCAATGTATCTTGTGACATGCCCACAATGGTCAGGCATGCACAGAGTTGCTCAAACTCCCGTAGGTGATCGCATGGGTTTTCATATTCCAAACCTGAAAAGGCTTGGTCCCGAACCATGGCTATAAAGCCAGGGCGGAGCTCATACTCGGAAGCTGTGATAGGCTTCGAGGATTGGGGTGTTTGAATGAGCTCGCCCTTTGGAGCGGATATGTTGTAAATGGTTGGTTGCTCCATGAATATTTTTATTTTCTAAAATAAAACAAAAGAAGTGGAGTAAAGGTAGGTCAAGGTACACGGGCAAATCTAGGTTCAGAGCTAACTGCGACAACCGTTCCCCGGCAACGGCGCCATAAATGCTTGTTGGCGTTTCTTAGCGTGTGCAGCCAAATCCGCAAGCGCACGGAAATCACCGTTATAGCACTTCACCCGGTGAGTAATCGGGTATCGTATTTCTTTCACGAAGAACGGCTTGTGAGTTAATTCTAAACAGAGGGTGCCCAGAGATGGAGTAGGATAGCTTAGGTAGTGAGGTTTTCTAAGGATAAAGTCCTAGGCGATGGCTAAACTTGATGCTATACTGCTTACTTCGGGCGCCAGATCGCACCTGGTCTGCCAGGTGATGCCGGCCTGAGGCTCTACGGCGTAACCGGACGTGGGGGATTACAAGGGACGGACAGGGCTGTCACCACCTGCCGCCTACCACCTCAACCGTGGGCTACGAAGCAAACGAAGGTAGTTTCTAGCCTAGACACCACGTCTATGCCAGTTGCTACAACTCTAGCGGTGATCTGGAGCTCCCGTCTCTATCAGGGGTCCTCTTACTAGAGCTTCCGTCACAAGGACGAACGACGAACCCGCAAGAAGATAACAAGCGAGAATAGCTTACTCAAAGGTATTACCGAAAGATAAACATGATGTCTTACTTCAAGTAGCAAGACGTCGTAGAGGTACAAGCGACGAGGGAGCCGACAAATCCGGCACTCCGCCTCGTGGAAGACTAGCTTCCCGAGAGCTCTCATGGAGAGATGCTCTACTCTTGCTCCTCTCTCACTCCTTACTTCTATTCTAGCTAGGCTAGGTAGAGTGGCTCTACTCTCTCTATTGTACACTTGTAGAATGGAGGTGTGGTGAAGAGTGAGAACTAAATGAATAGTGAATTGTTTTTGAAGGGGGAGGCTTGCCCATGCTTATATGGGAGTGGGATGGTCGGTTTCCGCAGGGCAATTGTCGAAAACACCCCCGAACCGACCATCAGAGGTGGCAAACAAACCGACCAACCAAAGCTGGGCCTGGGCCGTGCTCAGACGGGCGCGCTCGTGCCTCAGGCGCGGCCGCGCCTGGCTGGGCCCCGCCGGCTTTCAGCTTTGGTCGGTTGCCTGCTTGTTGGGCCCCTGGTCGGCCCATGCTGGTGATTCTGGTTGGGTTGGCCTCGAAGTTGGATTTCTTCTCTTTTTCTCTTGTTTTGCTTGGACCAAAATGAAAGATGTTTTCACCCCAGTGTTTTTCTTTATGTCTTTGTCCATTTTTAGGTGTATGTCAGGTATGTCCTGTAAAACAAAGAATCTGCACCACACTGTGGAGATAGTTAGAGTAGAGGCCTATTCTAGGTGAAAATTAGTGTTGCCTAGACTAGAGTTGGCGGGGTTAGAAATGAGTTTAAGCACCACCAACAGAGCTCCTCCAGCGAAGAACCATCAGCAAGCGCAAGAATCACGAGGGGGAGGGAGGCCCCAGCAGCCCTTGCGGCGCTCCTGTTGGCGAAGGGTGTCTCCACCCTCGGACGGACATCGTCAACCAAAGGTGCAGAATCTGACGGCGGCGGCGACGACGACGAGGACGGCGTGGACGACCGTTGGACACGGCGACGACGACGATGGCGCGAACGGTGCGGACGGTCCTGACAAAGTGCCGAAGATGGCCCAGACTTGCAGGGCGACACACGACGACTGGAGCAAGCCTTGGCCCGATGCCCGGAGCATCGGCAGCGAAGGCAGCGCGACGGGGAGCGACATTGAGCTGCAACATGACCTTGCTCCAGACAGTTGAAGCAAAGTCCCACGAGCCCAGGCGGGACTGGACGACGACGCGTGGAGTCGGCCCTCCTCGGCCGAACAACACGGCTCCCACCTCCCCCCGGCGCGGGCCGATCGGCCAAAAGAGGCGGCCGCTGCGGTAGCACCCGCTGCCAGCTGTCGACGTCTGGTGTCGAGGCGCGCCGATGGGGGCCGAGCCGCTGGACAACTGGGCGTCGTGCCGGAGCCGGAGGGGCAGCAGCGCCAGCGGAGGAAGTCTCCTTCACACGGCGCCGTCGCCGCCGTGGCCCGGTCCGAGCGACGGTGCCCTCCCCCAAAGCGCGTCGAGCCGCTTGCAAGAAGTTGAGCCCCTTGGCGGGCGGAGCCGAAGCGGCACCGCCCCCAGAACAGGACCAGAAGCGCCAAGGGCGACGTGGGGGCCGAGCTCCGACCCGCCGCCGACGACAGGGGAGCCGCCCCGGCTGGGGGAGACGCTGCGGCGGTCAGAGAAAAGGACTAGATGCCCGTCATCCTCCTCATCCGAGCAATCCTCGACGGTGACCACATCCTCCCAACGTTGCGCCTTCGACCTTCCAGAGGAGGAGGGGTAGAAGGGAGGAGCCGCAAAGGAGAGGGCCCTGCCGAACGCGCCCGGAGAGGAGGAGGGGGCGGAGATGGCAGCCGGCGCCGGGATGGCCACCGGCTGGCTGGTCTGGACGACGACTGGGGCAGCAGCCGCAGAGGGAAAGGGCGGCGCAGGCGCGCCCGCGGCCGGCGCAGTCACCCCCGCGGCAGACGCGGCAACTCCCGCGGACGGCGCGGCCACGGGCGGCGCGACCAGGCCCTCGGGCGTCGCGGCCAGGCCGGCGGCCAGCACCGGCAGCCCTGCGGCCGGCGCGTCCCCTGCGGCTGGCGCGTCCAGGCACCCGGGCGGCGCGGCCACGGCCGCGGGCGGCGCAACCACGCCCCCAGGAGGCGCGGCCGAGTGGCAGTTGGCCGGATCCGGGCGAGACGGGGCCGAGGACCCCGGATCCGGCCCATCCGGCGGCGGGGAGGGGGTGTTCGCCGCCGGCGGCGGCGGCACCGCCGCAGAGGCCCCGCGCGACGGCGAAGAGGACGAGGTGGAGGGGGGCTGAGGAGAGGGTAGGCGAGGGGGACGGGGAGGCGGAGCTGGGGACGGGCGCCGGGGCCGTGACGGCCGCCGGTGCCGGCGCCGGCGGCGCCTGGGAGACCGCCAGGGCCTAACGGTCGGGAGCAACCGTGCTATCTGCTGGTAGTTGTTACTTCCACTACATCCCATCTGATAGACTCAAAAAAAAAAGAAAAAAAAGAAAAAGAAAAATAGTACTCACTCATCTATTTCTAGCCGTAATATAACGAGCTTGCATGGCAACACAACACCACACAAGACACAAAGCACACCACTCTACCACGGCCACAGACGACGTCTTCGCCTGCCAGTAGCACTAGCTAGTACAGTCTACAGTGCCTAGAGCTCTGATGATGGAGCACCCAAGGCTTCTCTCCATCCGTCGTCTCCTCCTGTTCCTCTGCCTCCTTCCGATCGTCTCGGTTCTAGCCGCAGCCGGGGACAACGACATCGTCCCGCCGCCGGTGCACCGGCCAGGCTGCCAATCGAGGTGCGGCGACGTCGACATCCCGTACCCGTTCGGCATCGTCGGCGATCAACAGTGCGCCTTCCACACCGGTTTCAACGTCAACTGCACTCGTGTCAACGGCACCGAGAGGCCTTTCATGGGGCCGTTCGAGGTGACCAACATCTCCGTGCCCGACGCCAAAGCCTGGACGAAGATGAAAATCTCATGGCGGTGCTACGAGAAGGACGAGTCAAGGATGAAGGCGGACTGGTATAGTTTCACACACACGCCAAATTTCACACACACGCCATTCAGGTTCTCGAACGAGGACAACAAAATCTTCATCATGGGCTGCAACACGCTCGCGTACATGAGGAGTGACCCAGTAAGTGATTCGCGCATTTCATTTATCGGTTATATACTTGGACTGTTGGACAGAGGAATAAAGTTCGCAAATTTGGCCGCTTAATTAGGCACCGGTCCTTTGTCCAAAACAAAGTTATTCCCTTTTTGATGAGTCAAACATATTCAACTTACGCTTAGGATCGATAGGGCCGGGGTGGCGTGGCTCACTGATCTGTGGCGCTATGCAAAATTTGGGTGCTCCTCTGTTGCGCCTTGTACTTTGTAATTTGCTATTCTATTCTTATCAATGAAAGCCGGTAACGGATCTTTCGAAAAAAACTAAACTTATATACTTTGTCCTATAATATATATACGGTATTGAAACATTCAAAGTTTATCCCAATTATAAGGTATTCTAGGTGCATTAATTTCCTCATAGTCTCAATCGCATGTGTAACTGCTATTAGTGTCTACAACCAAACTCAAAATATTAGTATCAACAACCGAACTCAAAATATGGTAAACATGAATTACACGTCATTTACATTATCCCATAATTTTTCCTCTTTATAAAACAAATTAAATTTGGAACAAAAGTGGTATTTATGATACCAATAAAATATCATTAAATGAATTATAAAATATATTGTTATAGTAATCTTATTTAAAATATGAATATTGATATTTTTTTACTCTCTCTATTTCAAATTATTAGTTATTTTGTTTTTTTAGATACATAGATTTTATTATAGACTACGTCTAGATACATAACAAGACCTACATATATTAAAAAACCCAAAATATACCCCGCAAAAAAAATAAAAAACCCAAAATATCTTATCATTTGAAATATGGGAGTACAACTTTATAATATGGAAGTAGGCGCAAGCAGTGCCACCGCCTGGCAACACGGGCATAGGCCTCCTTTCCCAATGCCACAATGTAGGGGTTAATCTCTATCCAATGTAATAGCTACACTAGGGAGGGTTTGAACCTTCATGTAGATCCCTAAGATGCCGTATTAAGGCATGTCATGTACAATCGAACGATTTCTCTAAATTAATACAAAGACACAAAAACCTTTTGTGTGATAAGGAAAAACGTGTCCTGCATGCATCTGATATTTGTGCAGTATATCACAGGCTGCCACACCACATGCTCTGATGAAGAAAAAACAAAAAATGGCTCGTGCTCAGCTAGCGCTGGCTGCTGTGCATTGGATGTCCCAGAGGACCTGGGGTATATTGATGTTTACTTCAATGAACAATACAACACTTCTGGGGGCTGCGGCTATATTATAGTGATGGAAAAGAGGCGTTCAGCTACAGCACAACATATAGGTCGTCATCGTTCTGGTATGCAAACAACGGCACGGTGCCAGTTGTAATGGACTGGAGGATTTCATATGACACATGCGAGCAAGCTAAATTGAACCTTAGTTCATCATGGGCATACTATGCATGTGTTAGCAACAATAGCGATTGTGTCAACACAACCAATGGGCCAGGCTACCGCTGCAAGTGCCGAGACGGGTACCAAGGCAATCCATACGTCAGCGATGGATGCACAGGTTCATCTGCTCTCTAGAGAAACTAAAATGAAAATTCGATGATGCAACGATTCTAAGCTGTCTTTGATATGATAAGTGTTGTTATTTCCTTTTCAGATATCGATGAATGCTTTCAGAATAATACGAATAATTGCACGGCCAGAGGAGCGACAACTTGCAAAAATACAGAGGGAAGCTACAAATGTATATGTCCGCAGGGAAAAATAATGATAAATGACAGTTGTATGGCAAATAAGAAGTCATCCTCTTTGGTGATACCAGTCGTAGGTATCACAGTCACTTCACTTCTATTTTCGGTTCAGCACCGAATGCGGGGTGCACTATCAACTTTGCCTCTTTGGGGATACACCCGATGCAGCTTGAGGATTTGGAATTGGACATCCAAGCCGATGAGGTTCTGAACGCCATCAAGGAACTACCAGGTGATAGAGCGCCAGGTCCAGATGGGTTCACCGGCGTCTTCTACAAGAGTGCATGGCCGATAATACAAACTGAGCTCATGGAAGCAGTGCAGTCCTTCACAGCCGGCAACACCAGATACCTCCACAAGGTCAACAACGCACTAGTTGTGCTGCTACCCAAGAGGATTGGCGCCAACTCACCACAGGATTTTAGGCCGATCACCATGATCCACAGTTTCGCCAAGCTCATCTCTAAGATTTTGGCGCTGCGGCTTGCCTCAAAGCTCAATGATCTGATAGATAAGAACCAAAATGCATTCATCCAGAGGAGATCTATTCACGACAATTTCAAGTACGTGCAACAGGCTACAGTACTGATCAGAAAGAAAAAGATCCCGATGATGCTACTAAAGCTGGACATCTCAAAAGCGTTCGATACCCTGTCCTGGCCTTTTCTAGTGGAGGTTCTTCGAGCGAGGGGTTTCGGCGACAGATGGTGCTCTTGGATAGAGGCACTACTTAGTACCGCGACCTCTCGGATTCTACTCAATGGCCAGCAAGGTCCTGACATCAGGCACATGAGGGGGGTGAGGCAAGGTGATTCCTTGTCGCCTATGTTATTCATCATAGCGATGGACATCCTACATCGCATGTTCCTCAAAGCAGCAAATGATGGGGTTCTTCGGAGGATGCGCCCAGCTGAGGTTAAATTCCAATGCAGCTTCTATGCAGATGATGTCATTCTCTTCATCCGTCCCTCGGCCTGAGGAAGCCGGGCGATCAAGCAAATCCCGTCAATTTTTGGGGAAGCTTCCGGCCTTCACACCAATCTTAGTAAATGCTCTATCACCAACATATTTGGCGGTGAGGTATCCTGTTTCTGCCAGTAGCAAGCATATATATAATATATATTCAAGCATGCCCTTTAAAAAGTTGTCTTTTATAGTAATATTTCCTCCAAACAATTTGCAATTTCATATTGATTGCCTATTCTTTTTCTTTATAATAAAAAAATACTGATAAATCAATGTGGTGATTCATGCTGTAGGTTCAAGTGTTGGACTAGTGCTCCTCATCGTTACCATAACATGTGCATACTTGATCCTACAAAGAAGAAAGCTGCATCACATCAAACAGAGATACATCCAACAGTACGGGGATATGCATCTTTTTGAGAAGATAAAATCACAGCAAGGTTTCAAAATATTCACAGAAGAACAACTGCAAGAAGCCACCAACAAGTTCAATGAAAAACGAGTGCTGGGTCATGGAGGACAAGGAACTGTGTACAAGGGACCTCTCGAAGGCAACGTCGAAGTAGCTGTAAAGAGATGTATGTCCATTGATGAGCAGCATAAGAAAGAATTCGGCAAGGAAATGCTGATCCTGTCTCAAATCAACCACAGGAACATCGTTAAGCTTCTCGGTTGCTGCCTCGAGGTGCAGGTACCGATGTTGGTATATGAGTTCATCCCCAATGGCACATTGTTCCAACTCATTCATGGCAACCGTGGCAGGCAGATTTCCTTGGCTACTCGCATGCAGATAGCTCATCAGTCTGCTGAGGCGCTTGCCTACCTGCACTCATGGGCGTCACCACCAATCTTCCATGGAGACGTCAAGTCATCAAACATCCTCATAGATCGTGATTACACTGCGAAAGTCTCAGACTTTGGTGCCTCTATCCTGGCACCAACAGATGAGTCGCAATTCGTCACAATTGTTCAAGGAACTTGTGGGTACCTAGACCCAGAGTATATGCAAACATGCCAATTGACGGACAAGAGTGATGTGTACAGCTTCGGGGTTGTTCTCCTGGAGCTGCTCACACGCAAAAAGCCATTCAAGTTTGATGGGCCTGAGGATGAGAAGAGCCTAGCGCTAAGGTTTATTTCTGTTGCGAAGCAGGGCAAGCTTGAGGAGATCTTGGACGATCAGATCAAGAACGACGAGAGCATGGAGGTTCTCGAAGAGGTTGCAGAGTTAGCAATGCAATGCTTGGAGATGTCTGGTGAAAATAGGCCGGCCATGAAGGAAGTCTCCGAGAGGCTTGATAGTTTGAGTAAGGTGATGCAACATGCACAGCAGCAGCACAACCCTGATGAGATGGAATCCTTGCTTGGAGAGTCATACTTGGCAAGCTCCGAGGTGGTTGTCAGCACTGGAAATCTTAGCATTGAGATGGAAGCTGTCAGGAGTCTAGAACGGGGACGTTGATCATCATTTAAGTAATCTGATACTCATAGCGCGTATGATATCTTAAATAACACATATTTACCTAGTACGAATACATTCATAGATGATCTTGTCCTAATTACAGTAATAATTTTCACTGTTGTCACATGAGCTGTGTGTGTTTTGTACTGCTGTTTTTGGCAATTTACCTGCTGTACCTGCTGTTCATATTGAGCATAACCTCTTTATCATCAATACAGTTAAAATCAACTTTGCCCTCTCTGTTCATTAATTAAAACACGAATTGTTATGCCACACTAAAGATGTGGGATGTAAGCACTTCTGAGTTGTGTCTATTGATTGGTATGCCTCAGATTTATCTACCTCATAACCTATTAATTAGATCCCCTAAAAATGTGAGAATGTGATCCAAACATAGGTGGATTCTAGGAAGGACATGTTTATAGCCAGGCACGGTATTATGAGAATCAAACTACCTAGCTACCTTCATCGGGGAAATATCTAGTGCAAACCTAGTAGTAGGTGTTCTGTTAACCAGCCCTTGTTTCCCCTGCTGTGATAGCGTGTAAATGTTACCACTTGACCTGGAAGATATGCCCGCCCCCCCTTTTCTTCAGCTATTTAGGATAAGGAAAATCAGTTGCAATGTGTTCTTGGTTGTACTGACTAAGGAGCACTAACAAGACCATGGTGAGCTCCAATGATCTTCGGAAAGAGTTCACTTGGAAGCTGGTCATCGTGGGTCTGTTTCCAGGAATAATAACGGGCCAGTTACCATAATGTTTTCTGATAATGCGCTGCATGCATTTGATTGCATGAAATTCTATTTCTAGGATGACCGAGCTCCGATTATTTATTTTAAAAAGTTCGATTTTTTTAACATAAAAAGTTCCGATTTTTAATAAACTAGCCAGGCGTTCTTGTTTGCTCTGTTTCCGTGGCTTGTACGCCAACTAGAACATTGTTGACACGCAAAATTGGCAAAGGAAGAAAATACAAGTCGACGCATCGAAACGGGCGAAGACGGGCGACTTCGGCGCGAAACAGTTGCGCCGGACGCGTCCTGGGCATCGCGCCGAGCGCGGTCCAGAGAGTCCCGGGCGCCACCCGGGAGCCGGACGCTGCCCTCTAGCGCCGGACGCGCCTTTAGGCGCCGGACGCTGGGCTGCCGCCTCGCGCGCGCGGCCTCCACGGCGCCGGACGCTGGCTCCGGGCGTCCGGCGCGCGCCGGACTCGGTACAGAAAGTACCGTGGCGCATGCGAGGCGCCGGACGCACGCGTCGGACGTGCGCGCCGGACGCGTCCGGCGCTGTGTCGGGAGGCCCAATTCGAGCCCGATTCGTATGCAAATCGGACTTTTGGAAAGTTTAACTCGTGGGAAACTTGATGGACGAGTTTTGAGAGAGTTTCCTATATATACGAGGGGATCATGGCCGATTGAACCCATCCAATCAATCGACATACAAACCAACATAAATCGATCGAGACGATCAATTTACCCTTCTTCTTCTTCTACATCCTTCCCTAGACTTCTAGTTGCTGTTCGGTGCTTCTCTCCGCGAGTTCATCGGCGATCCTAGGCGCCATCCGCTGGTTTCTAGGAGATCCCCTACGTGCATCCTCCCGACGGGTCTTGCCGGAGGTTGTTCTAGGGTTTACCCTTCCGTCGGTGGGCTTTATGTCGGCTTATCGATCTCTAGATCGGTTTGCCGGCCACGCTACATCGTCGTTGCAGTTGCAGGTTGCTTCAAGGCACTTCTAGGGCGTCCAAGGCCCGCTACCGGTGCGTTGGAGGATTTATTCGTCAACACACTTTTTGGCGACTCCGCTGGGGAAGAGCGCAAGGCGCCGTCTCCAGTATCCATCTACTAACATGGGGAGCAGCCGTGATGGTGATTCAAGTGGAGATGATCGTACCAACATCAGCTCCAAGAACATCGTCTGTCCACAGAACATGGACGAGCTTCCCGATGATCTCTGTAGCAAGCTCCAAGGACAACTCGACACCATGTGCAAGGTTTTCTTCGAGAGCTGCCACAAGGGGCACCGGGACAAGGTCAAGCAAGTCAAGGAGTCGGACTACGCTGGGTTGTTCACATCTTCGTCATCTTCAGGGAAAAAGGTAAGCAATGAGAAACCTTTATTTGAAGATCCTGGCCCTACGCATGATGATTTTGCCGCTATGCTAGATACTCATAAGAAGGTTTCGGAAGGAACATTAGCTTCTGCGGTAAATATGATTATGGCTAGATTCGATAGGTTAGAAGGCAAGCAACAATCCGATTCGGATGAATCGGATGTTGAGGAAGTAGAATATGAATACGGTATGCCTCCTAATTTTTATGAAAATCAAGCCCTTTATGCAAAGGCAAATAAGAGCAAATCGGGCTTCAAAACACACAAAACAAGTAAGACCGATTCTGCTAAACCCAAGCCTATAGTTACCTTTGCTAATGATTCGGATCGTTCTCCACGAACCAAAAAGAAGCAAAAGAGTAAGTCTTCGACGGGAGAATCAATCCTCCCAAACCCGCCGAAGTCACCTAGTGAAATTCCCCATCATAGTAGGTCTAAAACTGCTCCTTCTACCGATTATACCGACACACTTAATCGGTTTAAGGAAGATTTGTCTAAGTCTCTTGAGGAAACTCTCGGTGTACCCCTTAGGCCTAGCAAAGTTATCTACCACAATCCATACCCCCTGTACTTTGATTACATGAAACCTCCTCCAGGATGGAAAGTGCTGGATTTTCAGAAATTTAGTGGTAGTGATGACAAAACATCTATGGAACATGTTAGCATGCATTTAGCTCAACTAGAAGAAGGATGTGCCTATGATTACATGAAAGTACGTTATTTTCCTTTATCTCTTACTGGCACAACTTTTGCTTGGTTTACTTCATTACCTGCATGCACCATTGGTTCTTGGGCTCAATTAGAAGAGAAATTTCATAGTCACTTTTATACCGGGGTCCAAGAAACTAGGTTATCACATCTAACATCGGTTCATCAAGGACGAGATGAACTTGTTCTTGATTTTATTAAAAGGGCTAGAGAGATTAAGAACCGATGCTTTCATTTGATGATCTCTGAAAGAGATTTGGTTGATATATGCTTTAATGGTTTACATTCTAGGATTCGTGAGAAACTTGAGAATGTACAATTTAATAATTTCAACCACCTCGTTGAGAAGGCCGTTTATTGGGAATCGCGCCTTAAAGAGTCTCGCGAGGTATATAAGTCTCATCGTTCGAACACACATGCTTTTCATATTGTTTCAGATAGTTCGGAAGATGAGACAGGTGAATGCAACACCGCTGAAATTAGGTGGCTATTGGTATTTCTTAGCGTAACCAAATAAATCCGCAAGCGCACGGAGTACCGTTGTAGCTTTCACCCAGAAGTATTCAGGGTATCGTATTTTCCACAGGGAATGGAAGTGTACTAGAGTGAAACAAGGTCGTCCAGGAGTAGAAGGTAGAAGGATGTTTTTGTAGGACGAGAGGGTTTTCTAAGCTCAGCCCTAGGTCACTAGATAACTAAAGTCTTGGCTTACTATACTCACTCACTTCGGAGCAGCGGCACCTTTCCAGTTCTCAAAAAGAATGGGAAGACGTAACCGGGGGAAGGCCGCCAAAAGCTCTACGAGAACACGAACCCGAACGTGGTGGATTACACAGGCCTGGTCGGAGCTGTCACCTCCGGGGCTACCACAACTATCCGTGGGGTTGGGCGCAAACTCAGGTAACTCCCTAGCCTAGACACCACGTCTACGCTAGAGGCTACTACTCTAGTCCGATATCTTAATTAGACTAAAGCACTCGGTCGAGCGGAGATCCCGTAAGCAAGCAAGTAAGCGCTGAACTATAATTAAATAGATCACTAAGGAAAGTATGCGGATATTACTCACGAAGGAGTCAGCTCCGTAGAGGTACAAGTTGGAGGGGAACACGACAAGCCGGATCCGCCTCCGCTCTACGCCTCCTCTCTCTTCCTCTTTTCTCGCTTATACAACTAGGCACTAGCACGTAGAGGGACACCACTACTCCTCAAATGATATGAAAGTGGAAGCTCAAGAGTGTAGGATAAAATGTGGAACTCAGAAATATATTCTATAGGGTAGTAGAGTGTGTGTTACAATGGAGGGAATAACCCTCTATTTATACTAGAGAGGAGGGATACACTTTTGCACTTGACCCCCTCCCTAATGACGGTTTGGAGGCATGCAACCGACCTCCCTAAGGCGGTAATTAACTTTCCAAACGAGCAGTGGCAAAAACTGGTGAAGAACCAGAGTCTAAGGCACTGAACCGGAGGTGAACCGGCGAGATTTGCGCTCTGCAGTATTTCTGGAAGGTAAACTGGGCTCGCGGGCAGCTGAACCGGCCAAGAACTGGGCGAACCAGCGGCCCAACCACACCTGAACCCAGCAGGCCGCCAACCGTCTTCAGTCGGCCTCTCGTAGCGCGCCACGTGCCCCTCCTGGGATCGGCCAGTTCCCGCCTCCGCGTTCAGCGCCCGCGCTGCGCGTGGAAGGCCACCGCCTATAGCACGCCGACACGTGGCCACGTGGGATTCATCCATTCGAATTTCCTTCCCGCCTGATGCACGCGCGCGCGGACGCGCTTCGCCCACGGACAGCGGCGCCACGTGGCGGATTCCGAGGGATAATAGCCACAAATGCAAAATCTTGGTGCTCTGAGCTGACGGCCATGTAATATTCATGCAACTTACGCATCCGCGTGGGAAGATTTTCGTACTCTTCATCGGAGGCCAAAGGTGCTCCGTATTCAAACTTACGCGCCAATGGTGTCGTCCCAACTGAATCCCAATACATCTCCTCGGCTGCTTCCCTGGTCAACTCCGGACATCCTTGGCACAATTCATCTATCTTTCTTATATGCTCTTTGAAATCTTCGTCGGCCTTTTCATTATTGTACTTGTTCTGTGTGTGCCTTTCATATTCGTTCCTCTTCAAAGCCAGAGGAAAATCAGCGATGAGATTGAAAAAAGGTACATACTGGGACTTGGGTATTCTGGCTGTCCACAGTTCGTCCATCGAGTTTGAAGTGCTACCACTGAACGGCCGTTTGTTTTGCCCTTGATCGCCATGGGCAACATTAGAAACCGATGCCGAGGACCTTTTCCTTGACTGCGAGGATGTTGTCGTTGCCTGCGTCTGAGGACGACGAGAAGCATGTCCTCTAGTCCCGGATGTAGAGCGACCAGGATTTGCTTTTCTCGCTCGGGTTCCTGAAGAACCCACTGTAAGAGGAGGGGCGGTCACCAGAGGAGGAGGAGGATTCTGCTGACGAGGTGGAGAAGGTGAAGGAGCAGGAGGAGTCTGCTGACGCGGAGGAGGAGGAGGAGGGGGAGGAGTCCGCTGACGTGGTGGAGTCCGCTGAGGTGGAGGAGGAGGAGGAGGGGGGAGGAGTCAGTTGACGTGGTGGAGTCTGCTGACGAGGTGGAGGAGGAGGAGGAGGCAAAGGAGCAGTAGGTTTCTGGCGCGGAGGAGAAGGAAGAGGATTCTGCTGACGCAGAGGAGACTCCTGATGAGGACGAGGAGAAGAAGATGGGGTTGATGGCAATTGAGGATGTCCCCTGCTCGGAGATGCTGAGTTGTGGGGCGAGGGTTCGCATTCATCCTCTTCATCAGAGGACATCTCATGCTCAAGCTTAATGAGGCGCTTGCTCCACGCCACAACAAATCCTATGTTCTGCTCAAGTTTTGGCATGTCCTCCAATGCAGGGTGGTCAATGGGTATCCTTCCGTACTTCTTCTTGAGTACCTTGTCAATGGTGACTTTGGTGTACCCCGGCGGAATTGGGGTGCCTTTAATGGTCCCATCTAACATGGGTAAGGCTTGGCCGAGCGCCACCTTGTCTTTCGTCCATTGTTGCTTGATGTACAGCTTGTCGTTCACACGGTCAGTGATGCTATCGACCGGGTGAGTCACATCCACATCTGGTTCACCAAAAGGGGTGGACCCACAACTGCTGCAACCCCGTGCTTGTGGTCCTTGAGATTGTTGGGACGCAAGTTCTCGTTCGACCTTCTCTTGAACTAGTTGATCTAGTTTGGAGTTCCATCTATCTTCCACATCCTTAAGCATCTTGAGTGTCTCCTCCTCTCTATTGGCGGTCCTTAACTTAGATTTCTACCCGCCAACTATAGGTCATTATGGGGGAAATAAATATTTTATTTCACATATATCTTTACTATTGACCTAGTTCCACCTGTGCTTGGAGAAAATATTGTTTTTCAGAATATACACCAAGTGCCGGAATTTTCGAATAAAAAGGCGCTTTCCGGAAGGCGTAAAACGGCAAAGGAAACAAGGTAGCCCACCTCGGGGTCGAAGTGGGCCAAATCACCAAAGCAAAAGCGCGCCCGGAGGACGGCACAGGCCCACACGCCAAAGGCGGTCGGGGGCGGCCACCCCGGGCGCGGGCGCGCTGGGCGCGCACCGCGCCCCCGCCGCCGGTGGGCCCGGCCAAGGCGGTTTGCCTCCTTCCATCTGGGGGCATGACGGTTCCGCTGGTTATTTTACCTCCATGCCCCTGAACCGCCTCCAGCGCCCTATAAATGAAGAGGAGAGGCCCCCCACCTTCACACACACCATTTGGAGCCATCTCACTTCCTCATACTTGTTCTTTAGTCTTAGCATTAGTCCATTAGAGCTAGGCAAAGCTATTTGGAGAGCTTGTCTCCAGGAAGAAAAGCTACACTCTTGGTATAAATCTATGGGGCATTCTTCCTTAGTCAAGTTCTCATTATATTTATATAGTCTTGCATATGAACTAGAGTATAGTCTAGTGCACGATATATTCAATGATCAAGAACTAG
The DNA here is from genome assembly GCA_018135685.1 of Themeda triandra. NCBI lineage: Eukaryota > Viridiplantae > Streptophyta > Magnoliopsida > Poales > Poaceae > Themeda > Themeda triandra. Next base: position 2,048,667 of record JAENPR010000040.1, on the reverse strand, counting down.
GCCATAGTTCTTGTGAGAGTTGTTCATCGTGCTTTACACAGTTCTTCATCGTTCATATGTTTTACTTGTTTAGACTAGATTGTAGGAGAGGAATAGCGGTTCGATGTGCCTTCGGGCTTGCCTATGTTCTAGCTCGTCCATCCGTAGGGTGGGAGTCCTGGGGGGACGTAGGTAGCTCCTTTGTATGCGGACGTGGTGTCCGGGTGCGAGGGAACCTTCGGATATGTCGGCATGCCACGGTTGAGGTGATAGGCGGCAGGTGGTGACAGCCCTGTCCGTCCTTTGTAATCCCCCACGTTCGCATGTTGAGTAGGACTTCGTAAATGCCGCCATCGACTGGCAGACCAGTTGCCGCGGTCTCCCCATATTCCTAGTCTATAGTCGAGTCTTGACTTGTATAACATGTGGAATTAGCTGTTCTAGCAATGACTATATAGGACCCGCTTTTGCTCCGCGTAGATTATTCTTTATTCTTTATTTTACCTTTATTCCTTTGAGGTTTCTCTAAGTGTGTGTCCACTATCCAAACTACCGTATGCTTACCCCCGTATAGCACATTGGTCGGTTTCTCCTCATGCTAGATATTGTATTCATACCCATGCTAGAATACTTAACTACCCCATGCCTTCCTTTGGGAAATTATAAATAATGATACCCCGAATACTTCCGGTGAAATGCTTGCGACGATAGATTCGTGCGCTTGCGGATATTTATCTACTAGGATGTGATCTATCTCTTGGCAACACTTGCGTAGTTGCTAGAACCAGTTTCTAGTAAATATGCCGAGTAAAGCCATTTAGCGTTTCTGGCGCTGTTATCAGAATTGGGCTCTAAGTCTATTTTGGTAATCGCGCTAAGAAATGCCAACACACTCTTGCCTTCTTACTCCTTTTGCGGCTCCGATAAGTTTCCGCATCATCCGGGAAACCTAGCAACCAACTAACAACCCTGGCTCCTCTGGTGCGGCCACCATGCTCCTTGTTCCCGAGTGCTTGGGTGAGCACGTCGTTCTCCCTGTCAGAAGTGCGAGACCCTTGAATCACCTCCTCGGTTATCTCGGAGATCCTCGAGACGAGGGCACTCAGGTCCGGATCATCTATGCCTTCACTCTTTGGATGATTTAAGACGCTAAAGCTCCCATCATTACCATGATGACAGTTCCTCACGATACAGAACATTATAGATCTGGCCTGCCAATGGGCGGTCACAACCTCAACGCCAGCTTCAATAAGCTCTGACTGCTTCTCAAGTTCTTTTTTAAAAACATCAAGAAGCTTGGCATATCCACGAGAGCCGCAATGATGAGGAAGTTTGTTTTTCGTCGAGTTCTCCTTATTCTGCGTGCTAAGGGTTTAGAACTCCTCAGAATCGCAGTGGGTCATGAACTCCCCCCAGTAGGGCCCCTGATAGGCCAACTTTGAGTTACTACCAAAATTTGGTTCTGCACCACCAACGATATACTTCCTGTAACACTCACCCCTGAAAGTCTTGAAGCATGAGGACATTATTTTATAGGCTCCTTTCTGGGCCAAGGGTTTGTCATACTGATCTTCCTCTGGGAATGTGAAATACTTTGGGAGCTCCTCATTCCATATTTGCAACTTGATATTTTTGGGAACCACGGACGGGTCCGTATCTTTCCCCTGCCAGTTATAGTACTTCAAGGGGACAAATTGCCTTACAAGGTTGCCGATGACCCCTGAGTACTTCTTCACAGATTTCTCTGGTGCAGAAGGGATACCGCCTCCATCATCGAATGTGGTGATCGGCAACTTGCCTTTAGGAAGTTGTGTTGGCCCTCGCTTGGTTCTGACTCTAGTATTACCACTGCTTGTTTGCGGCTCACCGGTATGCGGTGGGTCGGTGACCAGCGAAGGAACCTGCTGGGTACCACTGCTTGCCTGCGGCTCACCGGTATGCGGTGGGTCGGTGACCAGCGAAGGAACCTGCTGGATAGAACGTGTAAGTTAATACCCTATCAATGCAATAGTGGGTGTGCCTACGTCATCAAATGACACCTAAGTTACCTGGTTAGCCTGCTCTTCTTGCTCATCATGCATGTTCAAATAAGTGCTCGGGCTCTCTTCTCCCTGCCCGTGAGTAGCGGCCTCGTTGTCACCGACAACATTTGCTGCTTCATGCTCCATCTCGACTCTACGGCTACGAGGAATCTGGTGATGAACCATGGATGTGAATTGACCGTGGTCAGTCAGTGCTAAACTAATAACAAGACAATCCACAATTGCCTACAAAAATGATGTACATATTTGACCTACAAATAGGATATATATCTATGACCTACAAGTGCCTACAAATCATGTCCACACTAGCTTGCTGACCAAATTTCAGCCCATTTGGACTTATGGTTAAAGCTACACAAAATCCACAAGCTAGCAACATTAAACCCACATTAAATAGGCCTAAATTTCTTTGGACTCTGGAACATGTCCAATAACAGATTTGAGCCTCCAATTATGGCTAACTATCAGCAATTCAGCATAGAAACATCACACAAAATTTATCAAGATCAAATCCTAAGTAGAATTAAGATGGTGAATTTATTTGCTTATACTAGCTACTAGCACCCTCTAAAGCATCTCCAAAATCTTACAACATGAACAGGTTCTGAGCATCAGCAGGTTCACAAGTTAACAAGGTCGAATTGACCAAAGTTCAGAGATCATTGCAGCATCAGAAGCCTATAGAGGCATTCTGTCGAACAGGTAGGGGGCAGGAAGAGAGGAGCAAACCGCGTGAACAGATGGTGACCGCTTCCGCGCGCTCCTAGATGCCTGTGAGGGTGGACGATGCTCCGGAGATTGTTGCACGTGGGGCAGGGGTGCGCGAGCTCCGGTGTGGCGGCGGCGGCGCCGGTGGTGCCGCTGGCGCCGGTGCTGAACGGGGCCGCGGGTCGCGTGGCCGTCAGTGGAGGAGCGGGGCGACAGAAGGCAACGTCGGTGATCGAGGAGGGCGTCGTCGGGGGCGGCGGACGGCGTCGTAGGAGGCGGCGAACGGCATCGTTGGGGGCGGCGGACGGCGTCGAGGCTGCTCTGCAGAGTTGGGAAAGGGCGCGTGGTTCAAAAGACTTGTGAAATTTTCAGTAGCGCGCGCCCGCTTATATACCCAGGAGTTATCACTGCCGGATCCTAAACACCACCGGCAGTGATATGTATATCACTGCCAGCTCTAACGCTGAACCGGCAGTGATAAGTACATCACTGCCGGGGCTAAACGCGCCCCGGAAGTGATTACGTGTTGAGCCTTAATTAGGATAATTTCCTGTTTCGTACGAACAGACGTCTTTACCACAGCGGTTAAGGCCGCATCCTCTGACCTGTGAGGCCCGTGCTCGAGTCCTAATCTCTGCAAATTTTTTTAGGATTTTAATTGTTTTACAAATTTCAAAGAAAAACAGTTAAACATATGAAGTAGTGAATAAAGCGGTTATCCTCTCTGAGCGCATTGGTTAAGGCATAAATGTTTGATCTGCTGGACCCGCGTTCGAGTCGCAGTGATGTCAAATTTTTTTTGAAAATTCTTAGTTTTCAAAATAACATCACCGCCGGTGTCAAATGTGGCACCTAAGCGGTGATGATTATTTATTGAAAATACTAGATATATTAGTAATAAATAGAAAATTGTATTCCCATGTCAAATTGGCTTCAAATTTTTTTCTAAGCACATAAACAGTAAACTAAGTCCCCACACATGATCTTAGTTTTTTCTAGAGATTTGACATGGTTTGACCATGTTTGACTTGGTCAAATCTTGGATTTTTGTGATAATCCACTTTGACCCACCCTAGATGGCCTCAAATGCAAAAGTGATGAACACAAGGTCTGTCACACTCATCATGATAAACATTTGGTGTAATGGTCAACTCTTCATTTGACAGAGCTTGTACCACTAAACCTTTGAATTTTTCAATTTTGGCACCTCGTATCCAGTATTTGAAACCCTAGATGGTCTCAAACTGATGTGTCTTGAATACCAACTTTGGGCCACTCATCATGAACTACATTTCATACAAAGGCCATTTTTACATCTGACAAAGTGTTAGAAAAGTGTATCTCCAAATCTACACGTGCCACATACACTTCCATAAAGTCCATGTGAGATTCAAGAATTTGTGACCAGTGTTGGGTAGCACTGTCTCAAATGCAAAAGAGGCCTATCTATCAAATGTGTATCTTGATGAGTTATATCACCCTTGTATTCAGATGTTTCCATCTGAGGTCATTTGGTGCCTCAATTTGACCATGTTTGACTTGGTCAAATCTTGGATTTTTATGATAATCCACTTTGACCCAGCCCTAGATGGCCTCAAATGCAAAAGTGATGAACACAAGGTTTGTCACACTCATCATGATAAACATTTGGTGTAATGGTCGACTCTACATTTGACAGAGCTTGTACCATTAAAACTTTAAATTTTTGAATTTTGGCACCTCGTATCCAGTTTTCGGGTTTTAATAATTTTACAAATTTCATACAAAGACCAAATCCACTTTGACATGAACTATTCCTGTTCAACTTTGTAAAATATTTATTTAGAGAGAGTACATGGATAGAATACAAAATAAATAAAAATTATAAAATTACATATACAATAACAAAGACATATTTTTCTTCACCGTCAATGTTATCATCCATGTGTATTAACACATTATAATTTGACCACTTGCTTTCGTCCTCGGTTGTGGCCTACATGCCACCTCTAGCGCAGCGGAAAGGGTCGGATGCAGCTCGAATTGCACCGGCAGGTACTCCTCGATGGGGCAGTCGTACCGCGACCCAGAAAAATGAGCGACCAACTCGTGCATAAACTTCTGGCGTCGCCTTCGAGTACTAACACCACCCCAGGAGAAAATTGCACAAAGCCCATCAATCTCATAGCACCTCAAATGAACGCATGCCACTGCAGAGGTACACTTCAAGGAATGAATGTACTTGTCTACAACGCACACGATTCACGAGACCCGAGAGAATCCAACTCGTGGGACGGCTCGTCAATCTCACCGGCACCCCAACATGCGGCTCGGCTCATTTCGAGCATTCTTCTAGCACCACTTGTGTGCACTATTTTGGTGGACTACTATAACACATGCCGATATCTCGTATGTGGAGGGCTTTCTCCCAAAGGGAACCCATGTATTTGGAAAACTAGCAAACAACTAGAGAAAGAGAGAGAAAAGGATCACAAACTCGATAGAGGTTCCAAGCACCATGGCCATTTTATAGCCCCCGTGTTGTCGTGGTAGGTGGGAGCAGTGCTCTTGCTGTATTGATCAGAGGGGGCAAAGATAAATTTTTTAAAAAACAATCTCTACTTTATATCACTGCCGGCGCCTTGATGGAGCCGGCAGCGATGGGCTAACGGCATTTTTTTAAAAAAAGCGCCCAGTCCATCACCGCCGGCGCCTTCCACAAGCCGGCAGTGATAGATCCAACGGCATTTTTTAAAAGGCGCGCCCAGTTCATCACCGCCGGTGCCTTCCACAAGCCGGCAGTGATAGATCCAACGGCATTTTTTAAAAGGCGCGCCCATGACATTACTGCCGGTTTGTGGAAGGAGCCGGCGGTGATCAATACAACGACATTTTTTAAAAGGGGAGCCCACTGCGGCCACAGGCTCACATCACTTCCGACCTGCCGCAGTGGTCTGATCAAGGACAGCACCCACCAGCGTTGGATTTGAACCCGACGAGCATCATTTTTTAAATTAAAAAATAAAAAATGGGAGCAAAATAACATAAAGATTTGTAACAAAAAACAGAAACCGAACCTGTGACCACGATCGAGTCCAGGCGTTTTTTTTAATTTTTTTTAGTTTTATATATATATCACTGTCGGCTTGTGTTACAAGCCGGCAGTGATGTCCACGCCTATAAATACATGGCAAACATCCAGGGCATATGCCTGCCTTCTTGTGTTCATTTCTTCCTCTCTCCATCTTGGCTAGTTCTCTAGGCTAGTTTGCTAGTTTTTGTGAAGATGGCCTCTCTGTGGGAGAAAGTCTTTCACATACAGATATTGTTTGTACTCCACCAAAATGGTGCACATAATAGGTGCTAGAAGAATTCTACTAATATAGCAATGCCGGATGTTGGGGTTTCCGGCGAGGCTCTTGAGAAGTGCTTGCACTTACGTGCTTGCATTCGACGCCCGCGCGGTATTGTCTCTTCAAGCCGGAAGGGGCCATACAGTCATGTATCCCCGCCGAAAGCCTCGAACCAATAGCAAGAAGGGAAGGATTGCGGCATTCCCTGATTGCCTCTGACAAGCATTGCTCTAACCACCTCGCATTATCTATGCTATCATGGATGCTAGAAGAATACTACTGAGGTGGTTAAATTATAATGTGTTGATACTCATGGATGGTAGCTTTGATCTGTATGAAAATAGGTCTTTGTTAACGTATATGTAATTTTGTTGTAAGGTCTTTGTTATCGTATATGTAATTTTTTTATTTGTTTTATGTTGTACTCTTGTGCTCTATCTAAATAAATATTTTGTTGTCATTAACAAAACATATATGTACTCAAGCATAGAGTTTACTATATAAATGTATAAAAAATAAAAAAGTAGATATAACCATAATTCATTATATTATATAATAATATTAAGATAAGTAGATATTACATATCTTGATCTAAAAATTAGTAGAAATTACATAAATAATATTATTCTAAATTATATTATATAATAAAAAAATAGCGACGGCGTCGACGCCCCGCTCCACCACCGCGCCGCGCGGTCCACCGCCGTCAGGGTCAAGGATCCACACCAAGGTCCTTCAGTGCCGCCTCCAGCGCCGCCACACAGTCGTTAGCGTCGGCGAGCATGCGGCGCAGCTCCACCGACTCTTCCTCGGCAGCGGCTCGGGCCGCATGCTCGGCATGCAGCCTCTGCCGCAGATTGAGGGCCTCCACCTCGGCAGAGCGGCGCCTACGCCGCTCATCGGTGACTTGGGCGCGCAAGCCGGCGATTCGCTCCGCCGGTGGGGGGGCTCCGGTGGCCGAGATCCTGGCAAAGAATTGGCGGGCCCTCTCGCCGGATGCTCCGCCCTCACTGCCGTCCTTGGGAGCGCCGCCGTCAGACGCCATGAACACGAGTGTGGAAGAATAGGATGAAGTGAGAATGAGGAGGCGCCGGATTTTCCCCTGGCCGGCGGTTTAAATAGGCATCTTGCAATACATATCACTGCCGGCTTGTAATAAGACCCAGCAGTGATATGTATAAAAATATAAAAAAAGTTCAAAAATTTTGAGGCAGCCTGGACTCGAGCGTCGGTCGCAGGTTCCAGAGCGCACGGCCTTAACCACTGGGACAAAGAGGGGAGATCGAAAGAGTGGAGCAGTATAGGTTACCTAACCGCACATAGCAGTCTCCATCATCACTGCCGGATCGTAACAAGAACCGGCAGTGATAAGTTGGCGGGGACGAACGGCCAAATACCCGCTTCGTCTTCCTTGCCGCGCATTGATGGCGGTGTGAACAGATACGCAACCGGCGACGGTGGCCTTTGAGTCCCCCGCCGGTGGCCTTTATAAATCGGCCTCCTCGGCTGCATTCTTCGCCTCCCACCTTCCTCTCCTTCCATTCTCTTCTCTCCTTCGCCATCGTCATGGAGTCCGGCGGCCGTGGCATCGGTGGTGGCCGCAGCGGTGGTGACGGAGCCGGACGCCGGGGACGGCGTTTTCTGCACCCGTCGACCTCCTCCCCCGGCCGCCAAGTCCGCGCGCCGGAGAACCAAGTCCTCGCCCTGCGCGCGCAGCTTGCCCAAGAGCGGAGCTGGCGCAGGACGGCCGAGGAGGCGCTGCAGGTGGAGCGCGCGGCCCGCGCGGCGGCCGAGGAGGAGGCCGCCATCCTCCGCGATGCACTGGCGGCCTAGCAGACGGCCCGCGCGGCTGCCGAGGCGGAGGAGGAGGCTGCTCGCAGCCAGCTCGAGGCGGCGGGCCCCCGTTAGGCGGCGGCGAGGGTGCGGCGGCGAGGACGGCGGCGAGCGGACATCGAATGCCGCTGCCATTTTTTTATTAGTTTTTTATTTACAAGAAATTTTAATTATGTAGAGCATCTCCAAGGGCCTCTCCAAATGAGTTTTGCATTTGAGGTTATTTGCAAAGTCTCAAAATAGAATGCAAAGCCTAAAAAGATGCCATCTCCAACGGCCTTTGCAAAATTGGCTCGCATTACTAAAAATAGAAGTCGGGCGCGAAAGAGGGAGGGGAGAATTCGGGCGCGAGAGGAGAGGACGGCGTTTGGAGAGTCGAGCTCGCTCTCCATATATGCAAAACCGAACCGTAGAATTGCAAAACTTGCACAAATGCAAAAGTCATTTGGAGAACCGTTGGAGCCCTCTTTTTGAGGTTTTTTGCAAATTCACAAATGCATAACTCATTTGGAGAGGCCCTTGGAGATGCTCTAATGAAAACCTTATCATATTATCAATATAATGAATTTCTATTCCTACGAGTTTTGTTTTATTTATTTTATTATTATTTTGAGCAAGTTGAATTATATAATGAATTTGAGCAAGTTGCCCTCTGTTCATGGAGAGGAGGAAGGAGAAGCAGGCGGTGTGCTGTCAGGCGGCCACTGCCGGCTCTCGCCAGACACCGGCGGCGATGAGTCCCATGCCTGCCGGTCTCTGGCTAGAGCCGGCGGTGATATCTGCCCACCTAATCACTGCCGGCTCTAGACACGCGCCGGCAGTAATATACTCATCACTGCCGGTTCTAGACACAAGCCGGCAGTAATATCCTCATCACTGCCGGTGCCTTCGCTGCCTGACGTGAGTCAGGCTCCGTCGAGCTTGGCACCGGCTGTGATGAGTCATCACTGCCGGTTTCGCTATTTCCGGCGGTGATACGGTGGGCTGTGATGTGCGAATCTGTAGTAGTGATACGTTGCAGACCAATGTCCTGTTGCTGTACCCGAATGTCCTTGTCCTTGCTTTTTTGGAAGAAATTCTTTCATAACTTATACCAGCTCGTGCTAGTGTTCAAATGATGAAAAACGAGTCACCGTTCTTACCGAAGAACAAAGACTCCACTATAAAAACAATTTTAGAAGACAACCTGTTTTATTTCAACACTACAATATGTCGTGGTCAAATTTGACCTGTACAAAAGTATAAGTAGTAGTAGAAAAATAAATTTGACAACAACCTTTGCCAGAACCCGGGCCCATCTTGTAGTGATCACTGGAATTGACTAAGTTGCCCCGATTAGTCCTTATATCTAAAGCCAGAAAAGTTCATTCGTTAGGACTACAAACCACATATTTCATAAAAAAGTTGCAATCCAAGCCTAGATCGAGAGAACTGGTGAAGAAGCTCATTATGAGCCGCAGCGCTGTATTTCCATTGCTTCTGTGTGCACTGCTCGGGATTCAATTGGTGGTGGCATTGGAAGCCCTTGGAAGCCAAAAGGGCAATTTCACAGTTCCCTCCGTTGCCTCCCTCGCCGTCGCCGGTTGCAAGACCAGCTGTGGGGACTTGACCTTCAGCTATCCCTTTGGCATCGGTGCTCAATGTTCCCGGGGTACGGACTTTCTGCTCACCTGCAACGAGTCCGCTCAGCCCCCAATACTCCTCCTACGTGATGGCATCACCCCCGTTACCAGCAATATTGGAAGAGCGGGGTATATGGGAATCAATATCCAGTCGATTATCCCAGTGAGTTATCGTGTCGATGTTTACAATATGTCATGGACTTCTCCTGGGAATTCATTTGTGCTTGAAGGCATCTGGTTATATGTCACTGGTTGCAACTTTGACATATATTTTACCACATTTGCTACAATACAACCGCCTGAGATCTCAGGCGACGAATTAATCTACTGTCTGCCGCATTTTGCTTCTAAGGTAACGTGCAACGGAGCATTAGCTAACTACAACGTCGCCTGTAAGTTTGATAAAAAATCAGGCGACTGTATAATAGCAGCCCCCATATTTTACCAATATGGATGTGAATATGACATATCTGCCTTGCACTCTTACATGTCCGACTAGGGATATCACGGACATGGTGGCTAGGCAAAACTGCAACGGGACCGGATGTTGCCCAATTTTATGGGAGACACCAACTCGAGGATTTAATCTCCAGTTTGTCCGGCACGGCGAAAGCAATCCTGGCGCAACCTCCAATCGGAGCTCTCTATGGAATTACATCAACGTCACTACATATAGACATAGAGCTTTCCTGGAACATCGTCGATCAACCAAACTGTGCGAGTGCCATGAAGAATAATACGAACTTCGCTTGTGTTGGCAACAATAGCCGATGTATAAACAACGAACAGTCACAATATTTTGGGTATTATTGCTCCTGCAATCTTGGTTATGTAAGCAACCCATATCTTTCAAATGGCTGCTCTCGAGACAGAGGTATAACTCCATCCTATACTCTTTATTATATTATATAATCCCACTACTGTAGCCTAGTAGTTGCAAGTATTTTAGACCCTGTTCGGATCCTGTAGTTTTTGCCACCTTTTAAGAATCTAGTTTTTGGAAAGTGGGTGAGATCCAGTAGCTTAGGTCTGGTAACGTGTTCGCGACGCGCCGACACACAAACATGGGCACACGGCTAGTCAGCAACTAGACAGGCTTCCATGCCTCCATGACGACATCTTAATCTTGGTTCTTAGCTTATTGGCTTCTTTTTTTTTTGAACATAGCTTATTGGCTTCTTTGTTCTTAATACCATCCTTAATATGATTTTGCATCAAGAAATGCCCAAAGAAGTATTATGACAAACAATGGATATGACGGAGTTCTATTCTTTTCTAAAAGTACAAATACATTGCTTTGTTTTTTAGTCTTCATTATTGTCAGACATGTAAAATTAAAAATATATTATTGGATTTGCTTTCGTTTTGCAAGTAAAATTAACACATATATATATTATAAGATTTTATACTACATACTACATAGTCTTACGTCAAAAAATATTTTATATATAGTCTAGAGGGGCCGTTGTGATGAGTTCGCCAGAGGACACTCAAATTCCTAGGGCCGGCACTTGCTCCGGCAAACCATAGCGCCCGCGGCGACCTCCTTCCTCCTCTCCCACTCCGGTTAGGCCCTTCTATTGCCCACCGGAGATCGCCAGAACCGTAAGCACGCCATCATCATCTTGGTCTGCATGAGATCGGATCGAGGAGGAGGAGGAGGAGGAGGAGCTGGCCAACCTCGCCGCCACCGGGGAGGTAACCACACCACCAGGGAGGTCAGCGCCTCTAGGGAGATCACCACCACCAAGGAGGGGGAGGCGGCGGTGGAGGCCCTAAGGGTTGGCGGCTGCAGTTGAGGGCCACAGCCAGGGTAGGGGCGCCGCCGGCGTCTGGGCGCCGCCATGGACGTCTCTCTCGGCGCGATTTGAGAGATATACGACCATACAGGTGAGGACGATGGGCTCGAAGGGATAGGGTGGGTTATTTTTGTCAAATACTGTAATTTTTTAACATGGCCTTTGGATGAATCTCAAAGCATCCTGTGGCTAGAAAAGATGGCTTACCGGAAGTTGCCATTGGCATAACCTTTACCTCCAAACAACCCACCAGTTTTTGCTCAGAATCTAGGTTTTAGAAACTAGAGGCAAAAGCTGGTTTGCGAAACTGATCCAAACAAGGCCTTAGTAGCACCTGAAATCATAGTTAGGTTGACCCCCATACTGATGCGAATTTAGACTAATAAAAATCTCTCCCCTAATCTGCAAAGCGAAGGTTGAAATTTTCATTTCCTTTAATTTAAACAAAGATTTTCAAATTTTGGCTAAATCCCCTCGTCGGCAAAACCAAGGTTTCGAAGCGTACTTTGCAAGATTGAGGTCTTCTACCGTAATAACAACATTCTTGTGGAGATCATACACCCAAAAGGTTGATTTTTTTTTATTAATCCCACATGTTGTGAGGAACAATTTTTCTTCTTTCATCCTCCCTATCTTAAAAATATTAAAATCGACTCAAATACCAAAACGATATATATAAAAATTTAATACGCACTAACAGGCTGACTCTTTTAGGAATTAATGAAGTACTTCTTACAGTTCCATGTTAGAATTAATGGAGTATACTTCCAACAGGGCTATTATTTGTACTGAGATTGGTAACCATATCCACAATATATTATATATATAAAAGGCATACATTTTGGAATTAAGGGATTACATCTTACATGTCCTTAATAAGATTGGTATATAAATCCAACAATTTAAAAATTTGGGTCCACTAAAAACAATTTATTTTAGAATTTCAAGGAACTATCTTCCTGATGTCGTTTTTAAGCCAGAGTCAATGCACAAATTCCAAAAGTGCCATGAAACTTTTACATGTTTTTTTAGACACACGTACGCAAATTGTACCGCTATGAGCACCTTCGAAAAACTGAGTAGCCGACAAATTTAGAGATTTGCGGCGGGAGCGTTGCTTACCACTTAACGCATAATACCGGTAAATCTTGAAAAAATCATAGAAAAAGGTCCGAGCAACAGAAATTGAACCATGGTGGGTAGCGTCCTACTGGACTGTCCTATGCATTAGACTACAAGCCCATTTGCAACTTTTACAGGTTAGTTTGATTACACACTTTGGTAGTCTAGCAACAGCAATAAATGATTATATGGTCCTATGATCAAATATGGATATTTTTTTTAGAATTACACATTTGATCTACAACAACCATATTTTGTTCTATTTCGTGAAATAAGTGACATGCACATGGACAAGTCTGGAATCCTAGAGGGATTTAGAGTTTCCAAATTAAGCCCAATTTGGTTCATAGGCTGCAAGATACTAGTAATCATAACTAGCACAAGTATTTGATCTTTTTCTCAACTCAGCTTTGTCTGAAATAATTGGAGCACTGGGGAGGAGGGGGCTGAATGTTCGCGGCCATTGTGGCCTCATGGGTAGTCGCATCCGAGGATGCTTGTTGTTGTGGAGGCATGGAGGGGCGCTGACACCTAGCAGAGGGTAGGGTCCTGGGAAGCCTCAGCTGCTAGACTGAATCTGTCCCTGCCATGGCTACAGCTGACGACGAATCTACATCGCTGCCACTGTCAAAACTTGGACGAAGATGCTGCCCGCCCGCCACTACATGACTACAACATAAGGGATTTTCTTTTTTGCTTGCCTGAACATAGCCCCTAAGCAAATAAAAGGATCCCTATAGATGCCGGTTCCTTTTTTTACAATCCCGACCTCTTTCCATCCAAACAAATCCTTTCCTAAATCTAGGTGACTCTTTATGGAAATGAACCTTTGGCAGTGACGGCGGGTCTGCTGTCCTGCCCCCACACGCGCGCCTAGGGCGCCTCCGCACCGTGCATCGTTGCCGCAGCGGCCCCGGTGGCGTTGCCTAGTTTGGCCTAATTTCTTCCTCGATGTGTACTGCCCATGTTGCACGCATGACGGTAGTCACCCCCCCCCCCCCCTTCTCCACTTAGACGCGTCCATGCGTCAAAACATATGCCATTTCATGACGCTGATGCTAGGTAGTCCCGCAGTCGATGGGAACTCCTCCAAAAAGCAAGTCGCATGTTCCTCCATCGGGTCATTGAGAATGACATTGCGATAAGTACGGAGACGAGCGAAATCAAAGTAGTACATCTGGTTCATGATGTTGCCAAAGATGTGGTAGATGGAGCTACTGGTGTTGCGTCCTGATAGGGGACCTCTTGTGCTGCGACTAGGAGGTGGCGGGGAACTAACGTGTTCATCCCAAATCGGGCCATTACTTTGGGGGGGTTTGTTGGAGCTCCAAATATGGTTGTTGGCGTCACAGGAGATGTAGACCGGCAAGCGTCGCCAGATTGTCGATGGTGTAGCTGTTTGTTCCGATGTCGTCAGGTCTAGCATGCATGTCATCGAACATGAAGGAGCCAGTGTCGAGTCATTTGGCAGCAGTCGGGTGCAGTCCAGAATCTGGTGATATGTTGATGTCAACATTATTGGCCCAGACGAGCATACGACTCTAGCTGTTAACGAACAACACTGTCGCCCCCAGCACTAGGCACCACGATGGCCAAGGGCACCCCATTAGGATAAGCGATGGTATCTCGTTGTCCTAGTAGTCCATTGGCCTGTGAGCGTCTAGAGCTAGCAACTCAATGTTGTTTGGCCCTCGTTGTTGAGGACCTGCAACAGCTCAGGCGACAATGATGATGATGGGGGTGGGTAGATCGTGTCGTCGAAGGACACGAGCCCTCGGTCGAGGATCCACGCATTTGTTGCCTCGCCATTTGCAATGGCAAGTGCAATGGAGTGTAGCTCCGGCTGCTCCTTGGTCACTTGATGCATGTTGTCGAACATGGTGTTCTCCTTGTCCCCGAAGTTGTCAAAGGCATTGGGCAGTTATGCCTGATGCGCCCTGTTCATCATCCGCCACGGTGGAGCTGGTGTTGGCTGCAGCCCTCAGGTGGGCGGCACTGGCACTGCTTGTGGTGCTTGTAGCTCTGGGGGGCAGTGGATACGCCCGTCGTGGTCGTCGGCCAAGCATCTGTCGATGAAGTTCCAAATGACACGGCCCAGGCTTGTGAGCCATGGTGTGCCAAGGATGACATCGATGTCATGCCCGAGGTTGAGGAGGTACGCGTTGATGTTGAAGACGTCGTTGCTGATGCATCAAGGCACCATGAACGACACAGAGCATCATAAACCTCGTCCCCGCTGCCAAAGAGGATAGTGGTGTTGATGCGGTGCTCTGAGAGACATTGATCTCGATGCCATTGTACATTGAGCTGGAATTGATGAGCACGTAGACACCAGTTGCGACGATGATGCCCTCGAGGTACAGGGGAAAAGCTCCCTAGGCTCACGAGTTCCTCTTCCCAATGATCATCATCACACCGCCGCTAGTCGGAGGCGCGAGGGCAGATGCAGATTATTATTAACGGCACCTAGCTGCCTATGAGGGTGCCTGCTGGGGATGGATTTGTGAGTCCCGTGATCCATCTATAAAGATGTTTACCTGCTAACGGATCTCCAGTCCTGGTAAAACGGTGGATGTCGCGTCCACCGTTCCAATTTCCCACTTGGGCTCCACCTTTGTTGTCTCCATCGCATCATATTTCTTCCCCATGTGATGAACTCATTTTGAAGGGCGTCGATCCGGCTAAGTGTGGTGGCGGCGAAAGCTTGGAGCATCTTCTTAATCTCAGCGTACCTGGTCATGGTAATGGCGTGGGAATCGAACAAGGCTATGATACCAAGTGTAAGGGGTGTCCCCCCTAGGGTGGGGCGGCATGCGGCGTCGGTGATGGCTAGCGGCAGTGTGGGCACGCATGGGGGTGGAGGAAGAGGGAGGCGCTAGGAAAGAGGAAGATAGGTAAAGAGATTTTCTTTATTGCTGGCCTAATCCAAATTACATGTGTGAGTATTTATGGATCAATCAACTTAGCCCCTAAGCAAATCAAAGGATCTTTTTAGATGCGCATTCCTTTTTTGCAATCCTGACCTCTTTCTATGCTAATGAATCTTTTCCTACAATATCTAGGGGACTCTTTATGGAAACGAAGATAGCGTTTAGCAGTGACGTGGTCCTGGCGTCTTGGCCCCACGAACGCCTAGGGCGCCTCTACGTCGTGCGCTGTGGCCATGGCGCCCCCTGTTAGCTAAATTGTTGCAATACCTATGTAAGCTTTGTTTCAGTTAATGAGTCTAGCATCAGGGTTAGAGTCAGTCAACTTAGGGGAGGAACGACCAATGACATGCTTGGTCGTGATCCCGGTCTGGTCCGGTTGAGCCACGCCGTGGCGTGCACGGCGCATGTGGCGCGCGTCGTGGATGTCGCGCACCTGTACGACACGGTGTGGGTAGTAAACTTGTAAAACTCTAAGACTATAAATACAAGATTAGAGGGTCCGGAAAAGCTGTGGTTTGCAGCGACAAATCTACTTCTCTAGGGTTTCGATTTCATCTACTTGTTTTGCTCCGGGACGCCGTGGTCATCGTGGTCACCACGTCATCGCCGTTCATCATTGTTCCTGGTTGATCGGTGGATCGGTTCCAACAATTGGTATCAGAGCCGTAAGGAAGACGTTCGTTGGCGAGGAGGAAGAGTAGGAGAAGCCTGTTGATTCGATCTATCGAATCGGAGAGAGGGGAGGCGAGAACGCGAAGCAGACGCCATGGGTGATCGAAGCGACGAGAAGGAGGTGATGGAGCGGGCATTCAATCAGGCTGCCGGTAACCTCACTTGGCCGGTGCTATCATGTACCAACTATCAGGGTTGGTCGTCGCACATCCAATGCAATCTGGAGGGGATGTTTCTCTGGGATGCGATCGAGCCGGGTGGCGGCAAGATCGAGAGGCGGCGGGATCACCTAGCGCTAGGGGCCATGCTCTGGGGCATGCCGCAGGAGATGCATTCGATGCTTCTCAACAAGAAGACTGCGAAGGAGGCTTGGGATGGAATCAAGACGATGCGTTTGGGAGCAGATCGAGTAAAGGAGGTCAATGCTCAAAAGCTTCTAGCAGAATTCGAATCTATCACGTTCAAGGCAGGTGAGACGATAGATGACTTTGCTATTCGGATCACCAAACTTGTTACCGATCTGCGTGGTCTTGGAGAAGAAAGTGTGACAGATGCACGCATTGTGAAGAAGTTTCTCCGGGTGGTGCCACCTCGCTACAATCAAGTCGCAGTAGCAATTGAGATGTTCAAGGATCTGAAAGTCTTGACCATTGAAGAGCTCATCGGCCATCTAAGGGCGACTGAGGAGAGGTTCGAGCCTTCAGTGGAGCAGGTCACCGAGAAGACAGGAAAACTCTTGCTATCGGAGGAGGAGAGGGGTGAGCAGAACAAGAGCCGCATCGTGTCAGAATCTTCATCTGGCAAAGGTGGAGGTGGATACCACGGGAAGAAGAAGGAGCCCTAGAAGTGCAAGACTAATGGCAGAGGTGATGGACGTGAGTCTGAACAATCATCGAGTATGCCTCGACGGAACGAAAATTGCCACAAGTGTGGTGTCTTTGGGCATTGGGGAAGGGAGTGCAAGAACAAAGCACCCCAGAAGGAGCGGTAGGAGGCCGCACACCATGCCAATGCCGATGGCGAGAATGGAGCACTGCTGGTTGCACAAGTCTGCAACGTGATTAAACCGACCGTGTCGGCGGATTAGCGGGTGTTCCTAAATCAGGAACATGTGTTCCCATCATCATACGACGCAGGAACGTGGGTACTTGACACTGGCACCACAAATCATATGACGGGGTGTCGAGAGTCGCTAGCATCGCTCGACGAGACTGTCAAGGGTGCGGTGCGATTTGGAGATGGATCGAAGGTGGAGATTTGTGGGATTGGAGCTGTGACAATCGCCGGGAAGAACCAAGATCATCGTGTACTCACAGAGTTATATTACATACCTTCTCTTCGTTGTAATATTGTTATTTTGGGGCAGCTTGAGGAGGCCGGTTGCCGGGTGGAGATTGATCATGGGGTGATGGAGGTGTTTGAATGATCACAAGGGAAGCTGAATGTCCTGATCAGGGTGGAGAGGAAGAAGAGACTGTATCTCATGCAGGTCAAGCTCACCGTTCCTGTGTGTCTACTGACAAAGATTGATGAGACAGCGTGGTTGTGGCATGCCCATTATGGTCATCTCAATTTCAGGTCACTTCGTGATCTAGGGGTGAAGGAGATGGTGGAGGGAATTCCATTGATCCAGCGTGGGGAGCAAGTGTGCGATGGTTGTGCACTTGGAAAACACCACCATGCACCTTTTCCTCGACAGTCGGCGTATCGTGCCAACAAAGGACTTGAGCTAGTCCATGGAGACTTGTGTGGACCGATTACACCGGCCACACCAGGAGGCAAGCTGTACTTCTTGTTGATAGTTGATGACTACAGCTGGTTTATGTGGGTTGAGTTGATAAAGTCAAAAGATGAAGCATTTGCAAGCTTCAATAAGGTCAAGTCAGCTGCTGAATCTGAATCAGGAAGACATCTAAAAGCATTCAAAACTGACAGAGGAGGCGAGTTTAATTCAGGTGTGTTTACAGTTTACTGTAATGAGCATGGCATCAAACACAACACAACTGCACCATGGACCCCACAGCAGAATGGAGTAGTGAAACGGAGAAACCAGTCAGTCATTGAGATGGCTCATTGTTTGCTAAAAAGCATGAAGGTTCCTGGTCGTTTTTGGGGGGAGGCAGTGATGGTGGCCGTGTATCTGCTGAATAGATCGCCTACTAAGAGTCTGAATGGGAAAACACCTTTTGAAGCATGGTATGGCAAGAAACCTGGAGTTCATCATTTGAGAACGTTTGGGTGCATGGCTTATGCCAAGAAGCTTGGTCCAGGGGTGTCAAAATTGTCAGATAGGTCGATTCCTAGAGTTTTTCTCGGCTATGAGCCGGGGTCTAAAGCCTATAGGATCTATGATCCGGTGAACAGGAAGCTCATCATCTCTCGAGATGTGTTGTTTGATGAGGCGAAGGGCTGGAATTGGGGGAGAAGAGAACAGGCGTCGCGGCTGACACAGAGGTTGAGCCGAGCTTCAGCGTGTTCTGGCCTGACGAAGAACAGGTTCCTGTAGCAGATCCGACAATACGGGATGCTGCTGATTTGCAAGATGTTGCAGGCGACATGGTCGATCAGAACGAGCCGGCTTCACCTGTTCAGTCAATTCCACCCCATAACGGTGGTGGTGCTGAATCACCACACACTCCAGCACACACCGTTGGTGGATTCAATGGAGGAAATCTGATCCAATGGGCGTCACCGCCGACTGGTGGCTCTGTCGACTCCGAGGGAGTGCCGCTACAATACAGAACTTTACCGGACTTGCTGGACACCACACAAGAGGTACAGTTGGAGTATAGCGGGGCTTGCTTGATAGCAGCAGAAGATCCAAGCTCAGTCGACCAAGCTCTAACAGAACTCTATTGGAGGAATGCTATGAAAGCTAAGATGCAGGCAATTGAGGCAAATAAAACTTGGGAGGTTAGTACTCTTCCGAGGAATCAGAAGGCCATTGGTCTCAAGTGGGTCTTCAAAGTTAAAAAGGATCCAGATGGAAACATTGTGAAGCATAAGGCCCGGCTAGTTGCAAAGGGTTATGCTCAAGTGCAGGGAGTTGATTTCGATGAAGTGTTTGCACCAGTCGCCAGGATCGAGACAGTGAGGGTTCTCTTGGCTCTAGCAGCGCAGGGGGGATGGCAAGTGCACCATATGGATGTTAAATCCGCTTTTCTGAATGGTGACTTGTCAGAAATAGTTTATGTGAAGCAGCCTCCTGGTGTTGAAATTGAGGAAAGCTCTTTATGGTTTGAGGCAGGCTCCCAGAGCCTGGAATTCCAAGCTATACAAGGAACTACTGGCACTTGGTTTTGTGAAAAGCAAGCTGGATCATGCCGTGTATAAGAGGAAAAGCAAAGCTTCTTTTCTTGTTGTAGGGGTGTATGTTGATGACTTGATCATCTCAGGGCTGATGAAGGTGATATCAACCAGTTCAAAGCTGAGATGGAGAAAAAATTCAGCATGAGTGATCTCGGGCTCCTTAGTTATTACTTGGGAATCGAAGTGAAGCAAGGAGAGGAGGGAATTACTCTGAATCAGGGTTCATATGCAGTGAAGATCTTGGAGAGTGCAGGGATGATTGACTGCAATCCATGTGACACTCCAATGGAACTGAGACTGAAACTCTAGAAAAGCAAAGAGGGAGAAGTTGTGGATCCAACGGCGTATAGAAGCATCATAGGGAGTCTCTGGTATATTGTTAACACCAGACCTGATCTAGCGTTCTCAGTTGGTGTGGTAAGAAGATTTATGGAGGCTCCGGGCTAAAGTCATTGGACTGCTATCAAACGTATCTTGAGATACTTGAAGGGCACCATGGGCTATGGCTGCAAGTATGAGAAGGGGACTGAACTGAAACCGTTCCTAATTGGTTTCAGCGACAGTGATTTTGCAGGGGATGCCGAGGACAGGAAGAGCACTATGGGTGTTGTGTGTCATGTGGGGCTAGCCGTACGTCAGGCACATGCGCAACCGCGACATCCGCCGAGCTGAGGAACGCACCGCACGCGCGCAAGAGGAAGAAGTCCAAGCGGGATTCGAAATTAGTGGCTAGGAAATATTCGTGTTAGCTATTTTTGGTTAGTCCTAAACTCAAGGAGAGATTGTTAGTTTCCCTTTCATGCAAGCTGGTAGTTTCCCTTTCATGCAAGACGTAGGAAATATTCGTGTTAGCTATCTTTGGTTAGTCCTAAACTCAAGGAGCGATCGTTAGTTTCCCTTTCATGCAAGCCGTAGGAAATATTCGTGTTAGCTATCTTTGGTTAGTCCTAAACTCAAGGAGAGATCGTTAGTTTCCCTTTCATGCAAGCCGGATGGCTATTTGTATTCCCAAACATTCTCGTGAGACAATTAAGCAAGATCAATTACCTAAACCTCTCTCTCTCCCTAAGAACTCTCAAGCCCGATCGACCATGAGGGGTATAACCTCCGGATCGGAAGACACGGCTAGAGGCTACGATCTACGTAGCCGAGGGCCACCTACCCTCAATCTCCAGGCCCTTGACAACCTGGTATCTAGCTTCTGACGATCCACCGCCTCCCCATCCGCGATCACCCCCACCGCCGCCGCATCTCCAGCCCCCCACGACCAGCCGCCGCCGCCACCACACTCCCCATCCGATCCCACCGCTACTTCCATCACCATGGCCGAACCCACCCTCGCCGACATCCTCAACCAGATGAAAACCATGAACGACGACATGGCCGCGATGAAGCTCGACATGGCTTCGATGAAGGCGCAGTCCGAGTCGTCCGGTTCCGGGGGCAACGACGGCCACCGCCAGATGGGACCGCGCGAGCAGGAATTCCACCCGAAACACAAGAAGTGGGATTTTCCCCGCTTCGACGGCACATCGGATCCGATGCTCTTCATCAACAAGTGCGAGGCCTATTTCCGCCAACATCATACCACGGTGGACGAGCGCGTGCCCATGGCATCGTACCACCTGGACGACGTCGCGCAGCTCTGGTTCATCCAGCTGCAGACGGACGACGGCACGCCGAACTGGAGCCACTTCAAGGATCTCCTCAACCTGCGGTTCGGCCCTCCCCTCCGATCCACGCCCATGTTCGAGCTCGCCGAATGCTGGCGCACGGGCACCATGGCGGACTACTCCAAACAATTCCAGGCTCTACTCCCGCGCGCGGGCCGGCTCGAGGAGACACAACGCGTCCAGCTCTACACCGGTGGCCTTCTTCCACCACTCAGCCACGCCGTCCGGCTACATCACCCGAACAACCTCGCCGAAGCCATGAGCCTGGCGCGCGAGGTGGAGATGATGGAGGCCTCCCATCCGACGCCACTGCCTCCCCGCGCACCTCCGCGCGGCGTCCTGCCCGCCCTGGCGCCTCGGCCAGCGCTACCAGCTCCCCATCAGCCCCTGGCGCTCCCGGCACCACCAGTAGCCGGACAGCAGGGTCGCGGCGAAGGACCTCACCGTCGACTCTCCCCGGCTGAGATGGCAGAACGGCGCCACCAAGGCCTCTGCTTCAACTGCAATGAACCATACTCGAGGGGCCACAACCACTTCTGCAAACGCCTCTTCTTCGTGGACGGGGTGGAGGTCGAGGAGGCCGTGGACACTGCGGAAGCCGCGGACGCCGCAACAGACACAGCGGGGACCGACACACCCTGCTACTCCCTCCATGCCGTCGCCGGCATTCCCGTCGTGGACACCATCCAGATCACGGTGTCCGTGGGGGCGGCCTCCCTCCTCGCCTTGCTCGACAGCGGCTCCACGCACAATTTCATCGGTGAGGACGCGGCGCGCCGCACCGGACTGCCGATCCAGGATCGGCCACGCATGACTGCCACGGTCGCCAACGGCGAGCGCGTGGCCTGCCCAGGCATCATCAGGAACGCCCCCTTCTCCATCAACGGCATGGCTTTCCACACCGATCTCTTTGTGATGCCTCTTGCAGGGTACGAGGTTGTGCTGGGCACCTCTTGGATGGGCACGCTTGGTCCCATCGTGTGGAACTTCGCGGATCGCGCAATGTCCTTCAACCACGACGGCCACGCCATCACATGGGAGGGTGTGTCGTCCTCATCCGCCACCAGCCTGCGCACCATCGCGGTGGCCAGTGGGACGCTCCTGGACGAGCTCCTGGCCGCCTACGAGGACGTCTTCGCCACACCCGCGGGGCTTCCGCCATAGCGCACGCGGGACCATGCCATCGTCCTCAAACCCGGCTCAGCCCCCGTCGCAGTGCGGCCATACCGCTACCCCGCGGCGCACAAAGATGAGCTAGAACGCCAGTGCGCCGCCATGATCGAGCAGGGCGTCGTTCGTCGCAGTGACTCGCCGTTCTCCTCCCCGGCCCTCCTCGTCCACAAGGCCGACGGCTCGTGGAGATTCTGCATCGACTACCGCGCCCTCAACACGCTCACCGTCAAGGACGCCTTCCCCATTCCAGTGGTGGATGAGCTCCTCGACGAGCTTCATGGTGCGCACTACTTCACCAAGCTCGACTTGCGCTCAGGCTACCACCAGGTGCGGATGCGCGTCGAGGACATCCACAAGACGGCGTTCCACACCCACGACGGCCTCTACGAATTCCTGGTGATGCCGTTTGGGCTGTGCAACGCCCTGGCCACGTTCCAGGCGCTGATGAACGACGTCCTCCGGGCCTACCTTTGGCGGTTCGTCCTAGTCTTTTTCGACGACATTTTGATCTATAGCACCTCCTGGAAAGATCACCTCCGGCACTTGTGCATCGTCTTCGAGCTCCTGCGCCAGCACCAGCTGTTCGTCAAGCACTCCAAGTGCTGTTTTGGTGTGGACGCCGTTGCCTACCTGGGCCACACCATCTCCGCAGCCGGCGTCGCCATGGACCCCGCCAAGTTCCAAGCCATCCACGAGTGGCCCCGGCCCCGTTCCGCGCGGGCGGTGCGTGGTTTCCTTGGCTTGGCGGGCTACTATCGGAAGTTCGTCCACAACTACGGCTCCATCGCCGCGCCCCTCATGGCGCTCTTGAAGAAGGACGGCTTTACCTGGAGTGCTGCCGCCGAGGAGGCGTTCGGCGCACTCAAGGCCGCTGTGACTTCGGCGCCGGTCTTGGCCTTGCCAGACTTCGCCAAACCGTTCATCGTGGAGTGCGACACGTCGACATACGGCTTCGGCGCCGTACTTTTGCAGGAGGGCCACCCCATTGCCTTCTTCAGCAGACCGGTGGCGCCAAGACACCGCTCCCTCGCGGCGTATGAGCGGGAGCTCATTGGCCTCGTGCTCGCGGTGCGGCACTGGAGGCCATATCTGTGGGGCCGCCACTTCCTTGTCAAGACGGACCACCACAGCCTCAAGTTTCTTCTGGACCAACGCCTCGCCACCATCCCCCAGCATCACTGGGTTGGCAAGCTGCTCGGCTTCGACTTCGCCGTCGAGTACGAGTCCGGGGCGACCAACGTCGTGGCGGACGCCCTCTCGCATCGCGATGCTGAGGAGGACAGCATGGGCGGCCTCCGCGCCATATCGGCCCCGCGCTTCAACTACATCAGCCGGCTCCGCCAGGCGCAGGCCATCGACCCCGCCCTGGTCGCGATCCATGACGAGGTGCGCGCCGGTTCCAGGACCGCACCGTGTGCGGTCAAGGACGACATGGTGCTCTACGACGGGCGCCTCTACATCCCGTCTACATCGCCCCTGCTCCAGGAGATTGTTGCCGCGATCCACGACGATGGGCATGAGGGGGTGCAGCGCACCTGGCATCGGCTGCAGCGCGACTTCCACTTCCCCAACATGCGCCGCATCATACAAGACTTTGTGCGGGACTGTGCCACTTGCCAACGCTTCAAGTCCGAGCATCTTCGGCCCGCGGGTCTCTTGCTGCCCCTACCAGTGCCGTCCATAGTCTGGGCCGACATAGGGCTGGACTTCATCGAGGCGCTACCCCGGGTCGATGGGAAGTCGGTCATCCTCTCCGTCGTTGACCGCTTCAGCAAGTACTGCCACTTCATCGTGCTCGGACATCCGTACACCGCCGAGTCCGTCGCCCAGGCCTTCTTCGCCAACATCGTCCGCCTCCACGGGATGCCACAGTCCATCGTCTCCGACCGAGATCCAGTGTTCACGTCCGCCTTTTGGCGTGAGCTCATGAGACTGATGGGCACCAAGCTGCACATGACCACCGCCTTCCACCCCCAGTCGGATGGCCAAACCGAGGTGGCAAACCGCGTCATCGTCATGTATCTCCATTGCTTCACAGGAGACCGCCCTCGCCAGTGGCTCAGGTGGCTGCCATGGGCAGAATTCATCTACAACACGGCCTTCCAGTCGTCGCTTCGAGAGACGCCTTTCCGTGTGGTCTACGGCCGCGACCCTCAGACCATACGCTCTTACGAGCTGGGCGAGACCCGCGTCGCAGCCATGGCCCGCGACATGGAGGAGCGCGAGGAGTTCCTCGTGAGGTACGCCATCGCCTGGAACAAGCCCAGGCTGTGCAGAAGCTTCACTACGACCACCATCATCGCCAGGTTGCCTACGCAGTCGGTGATTGGGCCCTGCTACGTCTACATCAACGCCAAGCGACGTCCCTGCCCCGCACCACGTCGGGCAAGCTGAAGGCCCGCTACCTGGGGCCGTACCATGTCATCGAGAAGATCAATGAGGTCGCGGTGCGGCTCGAGCTGCCTCCGCAGGCCCGCATCCACGACATGTTCCACGTCGGGACCCTCAAGAAGTTCAGCGGCACTCCACCGACTACACCACCTCCTCTGCCGGACATCAAGCATGGCGCGGTGATTCCGGCTCCCGAACGCGTCACTCAAGCTCGCCTAGCACGTGGCGTCACCCAGGTCCTCGTCTTCTGGCGCGGCGAACCAGCTTCTTCAGCTTCATGGGAAGACCTCGACGCTTTCCGCACTTCATATCCAGATTTCCAGCTCGAGGACGAGCTGGGTCTCGAGGGGGCGAGAGATGTCATGTGGGGCCAGCCGTACGTCAGGCGCATGCGCAACCGCGACATCCGCCGAGCTGAGGAACGCACCGCGCGCGCGCAAGAGGAAGAAGTCCAAGCGGGATTCGAAATTAGTGGCTAGGAAATATTCGTGTTAGCTATTTTTGATTAGTCCTAAACTCAAGGAGAGATTGTTAGTTTCCCTTTCATGCAAGCCGGTAGTTTCCCTTTCATGCAAGCCATAGGAAATATTCGTGTTAGCTATCTTTGGTTAGTCCTAAACTCAAGGAGAGATCGTTAGTTTCCCTTTCATGCAAGCCGTAGGAAATATTTGTGTTAGCTATCTTTGGTTAGTCCTAAACTCAAGGAGAGATCGTTAGTTTCCCTTTCATGCAAGCCGGATGGCTATTTGTATTCCCAAACATTCCCATGAGACAATTAAGCAAGATCAATTACCTAAACCTCTCTCTCTCTCCCTAAGAACTCTCAAGCCCGATCGACCGTGAGGGGTATAACCTCCGGATCGGAAGACACGGCTAGAGGCTACGATCTATGTAGCCGAGGGCCGCCTACCCTCGATCTCTAGGCCCTTGACATTGTGTATTTTCTTGGCAGTAGTCTGGTGACCTGGGCATCGCAGAAACAAAGGATCGTTGCCTTGTCTTCGTGCGAAGCTGAATATGTGGCAGCGGCGGCAGCAGCCTGTCAAGGCGTATGGCTGAGTCGACTGATAGCTGATGTGTTGGGAACTGAGCAGCCTGTCCACGATAGCTCTGAGCAGGAATCCTGTGCATCGCGATCGAAGCAAGCATATTGATACAAAGTATCACTTCATTCGGCAGTGCATCGAGGAGGGAAAGGTGGAGGTTGAACATGTCGGGACAGACAAATAGCTCACTGACATCTTCACTAAATCGCTCGGGCGAGTAAAGTTCATGGAGCAGTGCAGCGCACTTGGAGTCATCGAGGTGCAACAAGTTAGGGGGAGATTTGTTAGCTAAATTGTTGCGATACCTATGTAAGCTTTGTCAGTTAATGAGTCTAGCATCAGGGTTAGAGTCAGTCAAGTTAGGGGAGGAACGACCAATGACATGCTTGGTCGTGATCCCGGTCTAGTCCGGTTGAGCCACGCCGTGGCGCGCACGACGCATGTGGCGCGCGTCGCGGATGTCACGCACCTGTACGACACGGCGTGGGTAGTAAACTTGTAAAACTCTAAGACTATAAATACAAGATTAGAGGGTCCGGAAAAGCTGCGGTTTGCAGCGACAAATCTACTTCTCTAGGGTTTCGATTTCATCTACTTGTTTTGCTCTGGGACACCGTGGTCACCGTGGTCACCACGTCGTCGCCGTTCGTCGTTGTTCCTGGTTGATCGGTGGATCGGTTCCAACACCCCCCATCGGCGGTGCCTCCTTCTCGGGCCTAGTTTGGCCCAATTTTTTCCTCGATGTGTACTGCCCGCGTTGCATGCATGACATGTGTGCTCGATGGTGGTTTAATCTAGTTTCATCAGTATAGGTGACAGTGTCTGTAGGATTTCATCCCCATGAAACGTTAATCATCTAGTTCTCTTCTTAATTACTCTACCAAGTCATCAAAAATGCTGATGTGGCATAGTACTGTATGAAAATGATATCTTCTTAATAAACTGTCAAGGCATCGAACATACTGACGTGGTATAGTACTAAATGAAAATAGAACTCTCATGAAATCTACACTGAGATGACTACTGGCCTTATATATTTTAGAACTATTGTGTGGTGCCTTAAGATTCCATACTGGTCTCTTTAGGATACAAGTTCAATTAAACAGGGTTTTTTTTAGATCAAAGGCCAATGGCCCAGCTTTATATTGAAAGCATGAGTTTACACTGGGGAAACCAGCGTTTTTACATGAGAAGCATAAAGTTCAAACGGTGTTGCATAACAGCAAAGCACCTTTTTACAACTCTTTATTCTCGACACTCAACACTACAGAATTAACAGATTGCACACTCTCTCTAGCTCCAAACAGCGCTCTTCATGGTCTTCCAAAAACGCCTTCATCTCCTGCTTCAGGCCTACGCTATCAACTTTGCCCATTTTATTCCGAAAGTTGTGTTAACTTTCCCATCGTCTTCAGGATCCACTCTTTTTCCCTTTCCTTGAGGAGTACACTCCATTTCTACATGAAAATTAGAGAACGATGAATCACACTATTAGTACCTGTTATCACCCTGTTTTGGAAAACAAACTCATTTCGAATGAGCCAAAGGCTCCAGCAAATGCACGCTAACAAGTAAATCAGCATTGGTTTAGGGGATTGACTGTTGCCACGACTTAAGTGCAAGAATTGAGTTAGGTTAGTCGGTGTTAGTTGCCAGTTCATAACTTCCCTGTAGGTCCACCAACAAAAGTTTGCAAGATAACACTCAAAAAAGATATGGTTAGTTGTCTCTTTCTGTCCACACATTTTGCACTCCTCTTCACCTGGCCAGTTCCTTTTAACAAGTTGTTCAGCTGAGGGAATACAATCAGAGTATATCGACCACAAGAAGAATCTGATTCTTAGTGGTAACTTGGCTCTCCAAATACTCATGAGGTCTCCATTTTTTTCTCCTGGGAAAGTGAGCTCTCTGCATAATGAGACCGTAGTGAATTTTCCTGAGTTTTCCAATCCCCAAATCACAGTGTCCTCTTCATCTTGCAGCTGAACTCTTGTAAACTTTCTACCAACTGCAGCCATTCCTGCACTTCCATCTCACCTAAAGATCTTCTAAATGTCAGATTTATCTCATTATTCTGCAAAACTTCCCAAACTGTTTTGTTTTGATCATTTGATATCCTAAACAATTTGCTGAAAACAAGCTTTAGGGGCATTGCCCCAGCCACACATCTTCCCAGAACCTGGTTTTCTTCCCATTCTTAACCCTGTATATCAGACCCCTCTCACAACAGTCTTTGATGTCATGTAGCCCACTCCAAAACTGTGAAACTCCTCTTGTTTTCGAACTATAAAAGCCTTTCTCCCCCATATATTTCTTTCTTAACAAAGCCAAGCAGGGATTACTCTCTCCTTTTTCCAGCATGTATATCCATTTAGCCAACAGACATTTATTCACTATCCTGGTGTCTGTAAACCCTAACCCACCTGCTGTTTTTGGTGTAGCCAAAACCTCCCACCTCATCATATGGTATTTCTGCTTCTGCCCTGGACCATGCCAGAAAAAATTAGCTCTTGCAGTTTCCATTTTCTTATGAGCCTCTCCCTTCAAATGAAAGATCCCCATCACATAATTAGGTACAGAACTCAAGCAAGACTCAGTCAGAATCATTTTCCCCCCCATAAGTCAGTAGACAACTCTGCCATGTAGGTACTCTCTTTTCAATTTTTTGACAGACATAGTCATAATCTGATGAACTCATATAATACTTGTCTAGCATGACCCCAAGATATTTCATTGGGAACTCCCCTATGTTACAGTTTAGCCTATCTACAATCTCTTTTTGCTCCTCAATAGTAGCCTGCAAGACAATAATCTCACTTTTCTGGTAGTTGATCTTCAGCCCTGACATTGTTTCAAAACAGTACAAAAGAAATTTTACATTGCAAATTGTTTCATCATCTGTTTCCAGAAAAAACACTGTGTCATCCGCGTACTGCAAGTGTGTTAAACCACCTATGACAAGTTCTAGCACCAGACCCTGATCACTCCATTGCATCTGGCTATGTCTAAAAGTTTGGATAGAACATCTCCCACAAGGTTAAATAGTAGGGGTGACAATGGGTCACCCTGTCTCAACCCTTTGTAAGTCCTGAAGAAATTGCCAGGTTGGACATTCACCATTACCCCTACTCTGCCCCCCTCTATTACCTGTTTCATCCATCCAATCCACTTGTCAGGAAACTTTTTTTTCATCAATACTTTCATCATCAATTCTCAGTTCACTTTATCATAGGCTTTTTCAAAATCTAACTTTAGGATAATTCCTTTTCTGTCCTGCACTCTCATCTGATGAAGCACCTCATGAAGCATCACAATACCCTCTACTATGTATCTACCAGGAACAAAAGCTGTTTGAGAATGACTAATGATTGACCCAGCATAAGTAGACAATCTCATAGTTAGAACTTTTATGAACCACTTATAGTCTACATTGAGCAAACAGATTGGCCTATACTGTCTAATGTTATTAGCTTCTTTGATCTTAGGGATCAAAGTAATCATCCCATAATTCAATCTACTCATGTTGAAATTCCCCTCATGTAACCTGGCAAACATTTCCACAACATCCTCTTGTAAAAACCTGCAGGGATCCCATCAGGACCTGGTGCAGAGCTGGAATCCATATCTTTCGGGGCTTCTTCTGTTTCCTTCATTGTAAAAGGTTTGATTAGTTCTCTTCTCATTTCTTCAGACAGAATTTCCTGTTGTGACCAAAAATCATCTTCAAGGCAGATTTTCTCTCTTTCTTCCTGTCTAAAAAGTTCCTTATAATATTTTTCTACATGCTCTCTTATTTCCTTTTCTCCAGTAATTATATTGTCTCCCTCTTCTAGGGAGAAAATAGCATACTTTTTCCTCCTGCCATTTGCCTTATTATGAAAATAACTGGTATTGGCATCACCCTGCAAGATCCATTTTTCACCTCCTCTTCACTGCCATTGTGCCTCCTCAAATGCATATATCTGTTCCAGTGAATTTTCTTTCCCATATCTCTCTCTCTCTCTCTCTCCATTCCTGCTGACTCAAGTTACTAGACTCAGCTTTCTCATCTATCTGCTTGATTTCCTCTATCAATTTCTGTTTATCTCTTCTCATCTCTCCTCTTATGTTATTCCCCCACCCTTTACTGAATGTTCTTATGTACTTTTTTATCTCTTTCCAATGGTCTTGAACATTTGCTTCTCTTCTTATTGGCCATTTCTGCAGTAACTTCTCTTGGAACTCCTTATGATTGAACCATGCCATCTCAAATCTAAATACATATGGGTGACTAACTCTCTTATCTTCAGTGTTAACTACAATAGGATTGTGGTCTGAACCTATTCTCATTAAGCTTTCACAGGTAGCCCAAGGATATTGACTCTCCCAATCATGACTAGCAAAAACTCTATCTAGCACACTCATAACTGAATTATCCTGTTTATTGGTCCATGTAGACTTTCCTCCTTTCCTCAACATTTCCCTGATCCCAGTGTCAGAAATAAAGGTATTGAAGAGATCCATTCTCACTTGATCTATATTCTGAGATGACTTTTCAGTAGCAAATCTGATAAAATTAAAATCTCCTCCAATTATGAAAGCCCACTGCATTGAATTAATCTTCCCAGTGAGTTCATCCAGGAAACTCTGCTTTCTCTCATTTTGTACTGGTCCATAAACATTTACCACTTCCCAAACAAAATTATCCTTTTTGCTCTCAATTTAATGCAGGAAAAGAAAGTCCCTCTGTCCTGCATATGATTAAACAGGGTGACCAGGGCATATGATCATACAGAAAAATGTTCTTTGTTTTAAGTAATGTATGTGTACACGTTGTGAATAATTTTTCTACTTGATTCAGGTTACAATCCAGCAGCACAACAGAAAGCTAATTGCAGCCGTGCTTGCGGAAACATCAGTGTTGATTTTCCATTTGGGGTTGAAGAAGACTGTTACGCTAGGAAACAGTTTTATCTCAACATTTTGTTCATTCGGGTTTGATTGTGTCATAGTTCTATAGTTGGAATTTGGTTTATCGTTGGATGAACTGCATTGCTGATATTGATCTCAAGAAAAAAATCGTGGGTACAGCTAATCCGTGAACGGCCAGCCATCGCACTGTAAAAATAGGATAGGTTCGATCTATGGTCATTGGGGGCCTCCTAAAAGGATCTACCTGCACAAATGTGACAACTTCATCCCTACAACTTTCAGAAGAGTATAGTTATCTGGTGATAGAAATTAATATTAAGGAAGGACTCATTACATACACAGTCCCCGATGAATATGAAGGAACAGTTTTTTTTTTAGATCAAAGACCTTACGGCCCTGCTTTTAATTGAAAGCAAGATGTGTTTTGCTGGGGATACCAGCTTACAGAGTATGGTCATAGCCATTCAGGCCACCTACAAGCAATCACAAAAACCAGCAGAGACTCCAAAACATTATGGACAGGGTTTATATCGCACTCCCCCCTCCTGACTTATCTAGCACAAACTCTAAGCTATAGGATGGCCCATTGAATCTTCTAGTTTGATAAGAACGCCAGGCTTCAGGTTTTGTATCCCCCAGCTCCATCTTCACGCCATTATCCTTGCCCGTTTTGCTCCAGGTATCTTGATAGCTTTTCCATCGTCTTCATCACCCAGTCCTTTTCCACATCCTTCAGTAGAGAGCACCATTTCTGCATAAAGATCATCGAACGGTGGATCACCGAGTCAGCATCTGTCACTACTCTATTATGAAACACTAATTCATTGCGTGTTAGCCACAAACTCCAGCATACACAAGCTAGCAAGTAAATCATCAAAGGTTTTGGAGAACCCCCTCTACCACGACTCAGGACTAAAAATCTGGACATGTTCACAGGAGTGACATCCCAGCCCAGCGCTTCTTTTATAGTCCACCAGCAGTAGTTTGCCACTGCACATTGAAACATGATGTGTTGAGCTGATTCTATTTCGCCACACATTTTACACTCTATCTCCCCAGGCCAATTCCTCTTGATCAGTTGTTCTGCAGATGGTAAACAGTCCGAGTAGATTGACCATAGGAAGAACCTGATCTTAAGTGGAACTTTTGCTTTCCAGATCCCCATAATCTCTCTATTTTGCATTCCTGTGTAAGTTAATTCTCTGTACAAAGATGCAGTAGTAAACTGCCCTTTTTTCTCTAGTGCCCATCTAACTGTATCCTGTTCCTCTTCTTTTAGTTGAAACCTGCCTATTTGTTCTAATAGATTTTTCCACTCTTCCAATTCTGCAGCCCCAAAGGATCTCCTGAAGGTTAAATCAATCTCTCCATTTCTTAGCACCTCATGCACTGTGTTCTCCTGTTCATTGCATATCTCAAAGATTCTGTTGTACACTATATGAAAGGGGCAGTGCCCATACCAAACATCTAACCAGAATCTTGCCTTTTTCCCATTACCCACTACATATATTAAGCCCCTAGAACAATCCTCTTTGACCTCATGTAAACCTGTCCAGAACTGTGATGTGTTTCTCTGTTTAGAGCTGTAAAAACCCTTGTCACCCATATATTTAGCTCTCAACAAGTTGCAGCATGGATTATCATCTCCTCTTTCTAGTTTGTAAATCCATTTTGAGAGCAAGCATTTATTCATGATCCTTGTATCTGTGAACCCCAGTCCCCCTACAGGTTTAGGAGTAGCAAGGACCTCCCATCTCATCATGTGATACTTCTGCTTTTGTCCAGAACCATGCCAGAAGAAGTTTGACCTAGCTGTCTCCATCTTATGGTGTGCCTCTCCCTTTAAATGAAAGACCCCCATAACATAATTTGGAATTGAGCTCAAGCATGACTCTGTCAAGATCATTTTCCCCCCATATATTAACAAACAGCTCTGCCAGGTGGGAACTCTTTTTGCCAATTTCTGGGAAACATAATCAAAATCCTGTGAACTCATGTAATATCTATCAATCATCACTCCAAGATATTTCATAGGAAAACTTCCCACATTACAATTGAAAGCCTCAGCCACTTCCCTTTGCTTTTCTATTGTTGCCTCTAGGACATAAACCTCACTCTTATCATAGTTTATCTTCAAACCTGTCATTGCTTCAAAGCAGTACAGTATGAACTTTGTATTGCTAATTGTCTCTTCATCTAGGCTTAAGAACAGAATTGTGTCATCGGCGTACTGTAAATGAGTCACCCCTCCTGCTACCAGCTCTGGCACCAGCCCTCTAATGCACCCACTGTTTTTTGCCCTGTCCAGCAACATTGATAATGTATCACCTACTAGATTAAAGAGCAGAGGTGATAAAGGATCACCCTGTCTCAATCCTTTATATGTCCTGAAGTAGTTCCCTGGTTGACCATTGATCAATATTCCTACCCTGCCTCCTTCAATCACCTGCTTCATCCACCTTATCCATTTGCTTGGAAAATTCTTTCTTTTGAGAACCTCTATCATAAAGTCCCAGTGTACCTTATCATAAGCTTTCTCGAAATCAAGTTTCAGTATAACCCCCTGTCTGTGTTGCACTCTCATTTGATGTAGAATCTCATGTAACATCACCATTCCTTCTAGAATAAACCTACCTGGTACAAAGGCAGTCTGAGCTTGGCTGATCAGCCTGTGTGCATGTCTAGTCAATCTCAAAGTTAACACTTTAGTAAACCATTTGTAATCAACATTTAATAAGCAGATTGGTCTATATTGCTTTATGTTGTTAGCCTCTTTTATTTTAGGAATCAGAGTTATCAGCCCATAATTCAGCCTGGACATGTTGAACTCTTCACTATGTAACTCCTGAAACATCTCAAAGACTAAGTCTTTAATGTGTGGCCACATTTTCTTATAAAAGGCAGCAGGCAGTCCATCTGGGCCAGGGGATGAGCTTGATTCCATTTCTTTCAGTGCTTGCTCTATTTCTTTCATTGAAAAAGGCTGAATCAGATCATTAGCTTGACTCTCTGTTAAAATGTCCTGTGCTGTAAAAAAGTCTTCATCCACAGTGACAGAACCTCTCTCTACTGATCCAAACAGGTCTTTGTAGTACCTCTCAATGTGGTTCCTTAGTTCCTGTTCTCCTTTAATTACATTACCATTGTCCTCTAGAGAGAAAATGGTGCACTTCTTTTTCCTGCCATTAGCCTTACTATGAAAATAGCCTGTGTTTGCATCCCCCTGCAATAACCACTTTTCCCCTCCTCTCTTTTGCCACTGCATTTCTTCTGATGCATAAATCTGCTCCAAAGCCTCTTCTTTGTTGTATCTTTCTCTCCACTGCTCCACACTCAGAGGTTTTTTGTTTGCTTCTTCATCTATTTGTTTTAACTCATCAAGTAGAACCTGTTTATTCCTCCTGTTTTCCCCCCTAATGTTATTGCCCCATCCTTTGCTGAATCTCCTTACATAAATTTTAACAGACTTCCAGTAATCCTGCACCCTCTCATTATTCCTTGCTGGCCACTTTTCTAACAGCTTTTCTTTAAACTCCTTGTCCAAGAACCATGACATTTCAAATCTGAAAGTATAAGGATGGCTTACTCTAGTGTCCACTGTGTTAACCAGAAGTGGGGTGAAGGAACAGTTTACCCCATGTCTGATGACGACCCAGGCACATATGTTAATTCACGTGACTTCGGATCTTTTAGATGGGTTGTTGCCAATCTAACATGTTCAGAGGCACAGGCAAATAGTTCTCGATATGCAAGTGTTAGTGCCAACAGCAATTGCATTCCAGTCAATTCTACGAGTGGCTATGTTGGGTACCGATGCAACTGCTCCTACGGCTTCGAGGGAAATCCTTACCTCCAAAATGGGTGCACAGGTAATCGAACTCTTATTCTTGGGCACATTTTTTTCTTGTATCCTCGTCTGTTTTAAAATATTTGATACTATAGCTATGAATATGGCAGATGTTTGTCAAGATTCATAGATAAAGTGTCAAATATTTTAAGATAGAGGAAATATGTTAGAAAATACTGTGTGTTTTGCTCTTGCACACTCCATCAAAATATTCGCGTCTGGTAGAAGCAGGCATTGCTTCGCCATATACTCCATTCTCTTTTAACTGGCGCCACGAAGGGTATTCCAGATACCAAGAAACTTTAGTAGTTCACGGTTACAACTCATCATTGACCTACATATATATTTGATGCCACTCAATGAACATTTTTATCAGTTTTGGTACAAGGATCACCTACAGTAGCAACAATATCTACTCTCCAATCAGTAACCTTAGCCTCATTAAATTATAGGAAGATTCGGCCAAATTAGGAGTTTAGCAAGAAAATTGGCCAGGCCCGTTTGGTCTTTACAAATCTGTAGCGATGCAAAAAGTAAAGATTATCACAATGCAAGAAAGCAATTGCAACATTGTCCACATATCACAACATCTTTTTCAAATTATGGCAATCAGGCAATGACATGTACCTATTGTAGCAAATTTAATACCGCTACAATGTTCCCCATGGCACTAGGGTCATTTTTCTATTAGTGCCTAGTCCGTCTAGGATTTGATATTGGGAAGACATGCATGCCCATAGCTATGTCATAAGGACAATAGGTTTTTGCTGAGCCTGGACAACAAATATATCATGCCTCTTGTGCCATCTATGATCTTGCATGTCATCATGGTATGATTTAATTGATGCTTCTACACTTAGTGCAAAAGACATGTCATCTTGGACTAGTGGAGGACCCAAGGCCCAACGACCCTAGGCGCCCGCCTAGGCTCTCTCACCGGCACATGTTGAGGTATTCGTTTCATTGGGATCTGCTGGAAGGGCGGGCGACGCCAAAACTTTGGTGCTCTCTATTTGCTCGATCAACATATGGCAAAATATGTGGTCGTGCTGTGGCACGCCTCAAGTGCGGGCAGGTAACCAAAAGTGATGCCGTGCGGGCCTTGATCTCCTGAATCAAGGATGGCGTCCTAGGCTCGTCCGCCAACCTAGGACAACCGGCGACCTCCTCACTCTGCGAGATCTGTCTCAGACCAGGGCTTCAACGGCTCCTTTGCTAGTTTACTTGAAAACTAGCCGGTTGTTCGTCACCAAAGCACATTGGTTATCCTTTGGTGGTTTGTTCGTAAACCTCGCCGCTCTTTACCGCGAAAGGTGTTGGTTATCTCCAGCCGTCGACGAGCTCTACATCGGTCTATCGATCTTTAGATCGGTTTGCCGGTCACGCTGCGTTGTCACTGCGTTACAGGTTGCTTAGTGCTACCTCGAGGGCGTCTAAAGCCCACGTGTGGTGTGTTTGCCGTCGGAGCACTTTCGGCGTCAACAGTCTGATTGAATAAAGGCAGGCGCTCACGCGGGGAGCCCGGGCAGCCGCCCTTTGCCGGGCCTTGGGTCCGCCCATGAGTGTTCCTGATCAACATAGCTCTCTCTGACCTTCATAGGAGATGACAATGGAACTATAAGAAAATAATACTCTTATAAGTTAACAGAGAGAGTTGGGGAGGCTGGGAATACATATACGGAAGGTTTAGATAGAGTTTTTTTAGATTACACAGTACAACGTAGACGCTCATAGTTGACGCATACACGCAGGTTCAAACCTAAGTTTTTAACTTGTATTCGATCACAATCCGAAAACATCATCCGCCATGCATCAAAGTTGCATATCTGCATATGCGAATAACTTAATTGGTGATGTTATAGTTAAACTTTAGACATTTATTGAGATTGTTCGATACAATCTATTAGATATTCATCTTAGTAATAGTGCAAAAACTTGTATAACAAAATGATTTGTCTGCAAAATCAGTGAATTGAGCAGGGTGGCAAATGAGTAGCTAATGCTTTTGTTTTGCATTTGTTAATTATATTATAAAAATATATCTAAACTTTGTTTTAGCATTATCCAAAATCTAAAATAGGTGCATCGGGTTCATTTGCAGATGTTGATGAGTGTAGTCAACCAAATAGATGTCATGGAATATGCCACAATATTGTAGGAAGCTTCAATTGTACCCAATGCCCAGAAAAGACAGTATATGATCCAGCCTTACTGCAGTGCTCATCGGTGAAACATCAAAATCCTCTCTTAGGTAAGAAGCAAATCTATTACAGTTGCTTCTAAAGAAAAGGAACTCATAAATTCAAAATTTTCAGGTGTCATAATCGGACTGAGCAGCGGTTTTTCTGTTCTGCTTCTTAGTATATGTGGGACATACCTGACTCGTCGATGGAAAAGAAATATCCACAAGCGGCAACGAAGGATTTATTTCCGCAGAAACCAAGGTCTACTTCTGGAACAACTAATATTATCTGATGAAAATGCAAGTGATAAAACAAAGCTTTTCTCCTTAGAGGAGCTTGAGAAAGCCACAAATAACTTTGATGCCACATGGATACTAGGCCGTGGAGGACATGGTTTGGTTTACAAAGGTATTTTATCAGACCAACGTGTGGTTGCAATAAAACGATCTAAGATCATTGAGCAAGGTGAGATTAATCAGTTCATCAATGAGGTTGCGATTCTATCTCAGATAAATCATAGGAATATTGTTAAGTTGTTTGGATGTTGTCTTGAGACTGAGGTTGTCGGCCCCTAATTTTTAGGGTCCACTGTGCATCATATATCACTCCCGGGATCAGTAGGTGATACGCACAATTGAGACAAGATTGATATCAAAAACCATACTTTTTATTAATCTAGGGGAAAACATGTTACAAAGTTCATATGCTTTTACATAGCTTGGGCCATTGGCCTTACAATATACATCAGAGTTTCTACTACAGCGGTCCTATGATATCGTGGTTCCATTCCTACAGGCAACTTGGAGTGCGGACACAACTCTAGCCTTATGCGTAACTCTACATCCTTGTCGTGGTCGTCTTCGAGTAGCTCCTTCGTGTGGTCGTACGGCTCCATCTTCATGTAGTATCCAGTTGTCCTATCCTTGCGTATTTCTCGATAGCTCCATCCTCGTGTGCTCTTTTGTAACTTCACTCCTAAAAACATAAAATAGAGGGGGTTGAGTACATAAAGTACTCAGCAAGCCCTAACTTTGGGTGAAAGAAGGTGGATGGGAAGGCTATATGTGGAGGTGGTTAGTGGTATAAGCGGAGGTGAAGGTAGTATGGTAAGTAATTATAAACATAGGTTGGGCCCTGGTAGGGTATTACCATCCTCACCAGTTCCCGGGTTAATTATAGGTTGTCTCAACATAAAAGCATCTTACCAGATCATCATAGTGTGGAAGTCTAATCATTTGGACCTCATCCCAGCGGTTGTCCATTCCAAGGGCGTGGCTATTCGAATAGATTCAAAGAAACTCTGCAGAGGTGTACAAATTTCCCCACATGATAGGCGTAGTCGACACCAAGGCCACTGGCTCGACAGGCCTAACGAGACCTCGTACCCGAGAGGGCGCTACCTTAGATTTTCATATAATTCCACCACGGACTACTCAGGGATCGGAACCCACAAGCATCAGGATGATCACACAGCATCCTAAAATATCAAGTGGTTGGATGATCACATAGCATCCAGATTAAATAAAAAGGGTGCTCACACACGGCACAACAATAAGTTTTACATGGAAGGTCACATAGCAACCATGCCGATCAGACCACGGTAGATCACATAGCAGCCGTGTCCTCTCCTGTTAGTCCGTTGCCACTCCGGCCTCCTAGCGGAAATTATACTTCTATCTAACGGGGTGTGAGATCAAGTCTACCCATATAGACATGTGGTTGTACGAAATTCTGGCTAGGCGAGATGGCAAATGAACCGGTCCTTATGCAACCGAGGCGAGTATCTCCCAACAGGAACCCTCACCAGGCGAACCTGCCAAGGTAATCCATGCCACATGAATTACCCCTCACTCGCCCCATGTCAGGGTTAGTCCAATTTTACCAACTTAAGTTTCATAGTTGTTATCCTCAAGTTCATAATACTCATATCTCATCAAAGTAACTAATACCTTCTCATAAATCACATTATCATAAACAATCTCATAATTCATCATAAAACAATATAAACATGAGTGAGGATTTAATAATTAGTATATATTAATATTATTATTTGGTAGGGTAGGTATGATGGTTCAATGGTGGAGGCTAGCAAAACATGGAGATGGCAGAAGGGAAGCAATTAAAGGAATGGTAGTAGGAAATAAGGTGGGAATTAGGACTTGCCTCTATTCGAGCACATCCGAGGTTCCGACTTTGATGCTTCTGGCTCCTTCGTCCTGGTGCAATGGTGCTTCTGGGGTCCACGGGTTCTCCATGTTTACACGGTCTAGCGTTAAACAAAAGAAACAGAAAAACAAGCAAGCTAGAATTTAAATGGGCACCAAAAATTATGAACAAGGATATGTGCAGGGTTTGATTTTAGAAGATTTTTGGTGGCGGGGGTACGGGGTTCAAGAGTTAGGACGGAGGAGATATAAATTGACAAAGATTTATAAATTAAAAAGAGGCAGATGAATTGGTAGGTTGGAAATTATCCCTGGAATTTTAGATGGTGGAGAAGGCGGGTGAGAACTCTAGATAGGCTCTATGGTGGCATTAATATATACGTATAGGAATGGGAGTAAGGGTTTACTTAGCTTCTTGCATGTATTTTCCAGGTGTACGTCGTATCTTCTACCCGACAGTTACATTGTATGGCACTGTTCCGTAACTCCACTCGTCGTGCACTATGCCATCGTCTTGCTTTGCTGCTGTGCGTGGTGATTCACGTTCACAGACACTAGAAGGGCATAGGTCGTATGCCGCCGGGTACCGTAATAGTGACGTGGTGCGCTTCCATTGGCTCTAGCGATGGGCCAGCATGGACTTTTCTACCGAGCCGAGAAGAAAAGAAACAGCGCAACGTCTTCTTCGGCAAAACCATACGTCGTGTGTACGTGCACGCTTAGGCAGTAGATGCGCGTCATCGACGGTGTGGTGTCGTCATGCGTGGAGTGCTCAACGGAAGTTGTCTACCGATGCTCGGCTCCAGTGCGGAAACAGCTCCGGTGGTGCTTGGCTACGGCGCCTGGACGAGGCGGCATCGGCTTCAGCTCCGTTGAGTTCGATTCAGTTGCCGGGAAGGCGAGATCGGTGACACGCACGGCGAGACAGGGAGCTCTGCGAGCTTCCGCTCGACTTGTCCATCTCTGGTGCAGTCAGCTAAAGGAAGGGCTCAATGCCTCGTGTGTCGAAGCTGGATAAGCTTGACCTGCTGTACGGTGCTACGGGCCGGGTGCACGCATTGTGCGGTGGACCGTGAGCTCTCTCATGAGGCCCGTCCATAGAGACAGGAGTAGGGAGGTTGTGGCTGCCACGTAGGTCCGTGAGGTGGCATGACGTGCCCCCATCGATTGGAGTGATGTGATCACGTACCATGGTTCCCGAAGCTTATCGTCTTCACGTCTCCTCCTGTGTCCGTTTGATATCAAGATCGAGATCGAGAGAGAGGGAGAGCAGAGCAGAGCTTGCACGGCACAGGGAACGAAGACGACGCAGAGCGGCGGTGGTAGAAGATCGATCCCAGTGGCTCGGTCCTCTGCTCCAGTATGGCCAGCAGAGCGAGCACGGTGTTCGACGGCGGTGGCTCGCCGCGAGGTCCGAAGTGGCGTCGTAGCCGAGTGCAGCAGCAGCTCCGACGACGATGCCTCGGAGCATCAGTGCTTGGGGATGCTCGGCGGCGTTCTCGCAGACCACGGCGGCGACTATGGCGTCGATGGTGCTCAGCTCCGGAGTCGTCCTTTATTAACTGGACGGCGGCAGTGCCAGTCATGGCTCCAGTGCGGCGACCTTGGGTGGCTGGGCGGCGGCAGGGCCGACCATGGCTCCAGCGGCGGCTTCCACTGCAGCGGCCTCGGTGACTCCGGCTCCGGCAGCTGGGCGAGAGGGCCACGGGCCCGACGGTGATGGCATCAGTCTTCAGCGTCCCCATCTATACGTGGAGCAGAGTGAAGCAAGGAGAGAGCTCGTCGCGCTTGGTTCGGTGCGGCGGAGGCAGAGGCGCCATGCCTCTCTGCAGGCCTCAGCGTCGGCGGTTCCAAGCTCGAGCTTTTTAAGACCCGGCTCCGCGGCAGATATGGCCAGCTATTTATAGCCGGCGCGAGCTGAAGTAAGGCGGTGCCAGAGACGGCGATATTTTCTGCCCACGGAGATTTTTACCGGCAACGACGCAGAGCTGCAGTGTCCACGCGGAGCAAGGATTCTGCTCGCGTGCGTGAGCTACCAACGCGAATCGCGGGGAGGGCGCCAGGAAAACGATGCAGCGTCGTCGAGCTGTTGCATCCATCCTACAGTAAGGCGGTGGTGGTGACCCTTAGGTGTTTCACGTGCTCGGATGTGGTGGATGTGGTGGCAGCGGCGTTCAGCTGTGTAGTGGTCAGCCGTGCTCGAGAGCGGTGGCCGCGGCGTACACGGCTTCTACGCGGTGTGCGGCGTCGCTGCTGCACCTGGCCAAGCTGCTACCGTGCTTGCTGGGCTTGCACGGTAGTGGTGTGATTGGAGGTGACCTCGATGGAAGATATACATAAATACACTTATGTATATACCATTGTATTTATGTACTTTTTACCTCCCGTCAGATAAGCTAAGGGTGTTTTATATTCCCAAACTTCGGAGGATTCAGATTGAATTTGAGAGCGACTGAATATGTGGTGGGCTTGGTAATTGATGAGGAAATGTTCAATGATATATTTGGTGGGGGTGATCAAGGGGAAATATTATTTGATGCCAAAATAAATTCTAGAGCAAACAAGTATACAAGTAAACACGCAACAACCTAAATTCTATATGGTGGATTTTAGTGCAAGGTTTTGGAAAACATTTTTTAAAAAGGCTTTTGCGAGAAGATAAATTAGTCAAGTTTTAATTTGTTATAAAATTTTTAAAAGGTTCAAATTTTTAGTAAATTTTATAATGATGCAAAACACAGGGTGTTACGGAGGTCCCACTACTGGTGTATGATTTTATCCCTAATGGTTCATTATATGAGATACTCCATGGTGACTCGAGCAATGAATTAGTTTTATCATGGGATAGTTCCCTTAGAATTGCAGCTGAAGCTGCTGGGGCTCTTTGTTATCTGCATTCTGCAGCCTCAGTATCTGTTTTCCATCGCGATGTCAAGTCATCCAACATTCTCCTTGATTCAAACTACACTGCTAAAGTGTCAGACTTTGGTGCTTCAAGGTTGGTTCCAATTGATCAAACACATATAGTTACAAATGTCCAAGGAACATTTGGGTACTTAGATCCAGAATATTACCATACGGGGCAATTAAATAAAAAGAGCGATGTTTATAGTTTTGGTGTGGTACTCTTGGAATTACTTGTAAGAAAGGAGCCTATTCTTACAAGTGAGTCAGGCACAAAGCAAAACTTGTCTAACTATTTTCTATGGGAGATGAAGGTTAAGCCTATTACACAAATAGTAGCTCCTCAGGTCCTTGAGGAAGCATCTGAAGAAGAAATAAATTGTGTTGCAACGCTTGTGGAGAAGTGTGTCAGACTCCAAGGTAACGGAAGACCTACTATGAAGCAAGTGGAGATGGCACTGCAATTTTTGAGGACAAAAAGAGCAGAGTCGAGTCAAGTTTCTACCGGAAAAGATGAAGAAAGGCAGCCCTTGCTTACAAAAAGTGGTATACATAGCTATAAATTACCAGCCAATGATTTTGGGAAGAAATATAAATCTACAGCACGCCAAAGTAGCAAAAACTTCTACACCTTGGAGCAAGAATTTCTCGCAACTGCTGATCTGCCACGTTAGACATGTGCATGTCAAGTTGGTCAATGGTTTGTTCTTCATTATGATCGAAAAAATCTATAAACACTCATCCTACCGGCTCATCCATACCACTTGAGTCATCTATATGCCCGCGCACAACGCCATCTGTCAGAAATAAGGGTCTTGTTTGGGTGTAATGTATTTTTTTCCAGGTGTAAAGCATTTCAGCTTCTAAATTTGAAATTTAATTTTGTAATTTTTGTATGATCTTGAAAATTGACATGGTCCTCACAAAATTATTAGTCTCAATATAATCTATAACTTTGTCGTTGACGAATTTTTTATTTGAAGTGACTAGCTTAGATTGCAAAATTTGAGGTTGAAATTATTAGATTTTGACATTCAAAATTTAAGTTATCCAAACAACACTAAATGTTGACATGGTCAATACTATTTTGTAGTGGTCTATGTGATATACAGCTTTGTATCTAACATGTTTTTTCTTTAAAGTCATTTAGAGTCTCCAATATTCATTTTAAATTCTCATATTCTAATATTTAAATTTTCGAAATTTTCAACGAGTTCAGATGTAAGGAGTAGGACACATCCTTTATTAGAGTTGTAGTGCTTGACAAGATTTAAGACTCTATAGTTCAATTTTTTCCATGTGAGATAATTTGGTGGTCAAAGTACTCAATACAAGTTTACAAAATGTTCGTATAAAAAATATATAATCCTGTACTGACTTCACGCGAGACTAGAGATGTGCTGATTTGAATCCTAGAAACCACTCCCTTTTTTGCAGCCATTAATTAACCTACGACACAATGTTTTGATTTTAAGTATGGAACATTTTTAAATATTTCAAAGAAATAAGTACTTTCAGAGGTAAAAAGAAATGATGGTAACGCAAACAATTAGCGTGGACAATTCATACAATAGACCTGGCCTCTGTTTCTAGTAAATATCGACAAATTAAAATGAGTACATTAACCACATGACATAAACACATGACTGGTTTTTTATAGGAACGATGAAAAATGATTGGTGTCTTTTTTTTTTTTTTTAGCAAACATGACTGTATGGATTTTAGGCCCAGCTCAGGAAACCTCATTGTCCAATTTCACTAAAACACATTGGGCCCTTGGATCAAGCAAGAAGCCTCAATTCTCTGGCCCATGGTGCGCCGCCGGGGCGAAGTGTTGAACGGCGGCGGAGGCGGTCGGAGATGAGAGAGACACGGCGCCGTGCTGCCGTGGA
The DNA here is from genome assembly GCA_018135685.1 of Themeda triandra. Taxonomy (NCBI): domain Eukaryota; kingdom Viridiplantae; phylum Streptophyta; class Magnoliopsida; order Poales; family Poaceae; genus Themeda; species Themeda triandra. The sequence continues at coordinate 2,005,134 of JAENPR010000040.1, read as the reverse complement.
CGAGGAGGAGGAGCGCGAGCCGCGAGGGACCCAAGATGGCGGCCGAGACGCTCCCACCTCACGCAAGCGCAGCCGCAGTCCAGGTACGCGCGATTTGCTCCCCATCTCACGCGCCTCCTCTTCCAGCTGCTCTGCTTTCAGAACCAGAGTGCCTCTGGCTACATGGGGGAATCTGATCTATCGTAATAACAGTATGTTCTTGTCTATCTACAATACTTACTGTTAAAAAACATATTTTACAGATAGTTCTTTTTTTTTTTTTTTTTTTTTTTCTGTTGTGTGCTGCAGTTTCATGCATCCAACACAGTCCATTATACCGAGAGTAGTCTGTTTTAACAAACCTTCATGGCATCAATGAATCAAGCAAGCAAGCAAATGAGGGGAGGCATGGAGAATTGGCAAGAAGTATGAATTTACATAGACTTATGTTGGTTTCATCTTCTAGAAACCGTCACTGCTATCCAAAACTTGTTCAAAGAAGTCCCAAGCTCATTATGCACTGCGAACCAAGACACCAGAAAAGTAATTCTAAGTGGAATGCGGCTTAAGCATCTGATAGGCCAAGGCCATTTAAAATATTATCAAGTTGGACTTCAGTTTCTTTCCCTGCCGTTGGTTTGTCACCAACCAACCTCCATTCTTTGTTTAGCCACAGGACTTTGAACGTGCCTCTTCCTACTTTGCTCTACTCGGTGCGTGTTTTCTATTATATCCAAATGTGTAATGAAGTGCAGAGTCTCGTTGTTAAATTTTGAGGGACTGGCCTTACCTCTTTTTCCCTGCACAGACAAATAAATTATTGGACTTGGCTACCAATTTTCCCCCTTGAAAGTCTTTCATATCACTGAATTCTCTTCGAGTGCTCATCTCGATCTGGATACCTGTCCCTACATGTGACAGAGTCTGAGGTAGGTTCCAGCAGTTGCTAAGCAAATCTTTGCTTCTGATCCAAAGTTCATATGTTTAGTCTCTCATGTATGTTGTCATATGTTGGATTTTTATGAAGGGGGAAGGGATACTGCAGATCCTTCGACCTTGATGGCAGAGATTGTTAGCTCTGCACTTGTCCATGAGACAGTTGGCCAAATCCTCTCCAATCTGGTTCAGAAATATGAGGATAAACAGGAATCAAGAGCCAACAGAAACTTGGAGAGGCTAGAGATGGCACACATCAGGCTGGAGGCTGCTCTCGAGACGTCAGAGAAGTGGCAGATCAGTGATGCATCCTTGTTGCGTTGGCGTGGGAAGCTGAAGCGTGCTGCTCAAGAGTGCGATGAAACACTGCATAGATGCAAGCAGAGGATCCTAGAAGATGAACAGACAGAGGAGAAGGTGAGAAAGTCCTTGTTTCCTGTACGTATAGCGCATACTACCAAGTCATTTGTTTTCTCCATCTTTAGCCCCAACGAAGATCAAACGAGCAGTTCTGCTGTTCGAAGATTTGAGTGGTTCGCAGATGGTGCTAGCGAGTTCCTTAGATTCCTAGAGCTTGGTGGCAGGCCACGCTACCACATGCCCTTTGACCCTCTTGTTAGGCATCTTCTGAATGGCAAGAAACTACAGCTTATAATCATTCAGGCAAACACGCGTCCTTTGTTTCTACAATTGGTGGCCTATATCAATGCAGGCCATGGAATAGGGGCTAAATTGATCTTGACGCAGACAGATGGTAATGCATCGCAGGATGACTTCTTTTCTTTGATGCTACAACTTTCAGAGAGTACTGATATAGTAGGGATGGCAATTCAATGCCTACAGCTGCATGCTCCTCTTTTCAATTTCAAGTCTGCAGTTGAAATGGTTAGAAACAAACTTTTGCAGCTAACTACAGAAGATTTCTCATGGGTGCCAGATATTGATACACATCACAAAGAACATTGGGATATTCTTCACAGGTTTGGTACTGATTGGTTTCGCCCAAACCCACAATGTTGCAAGCAGCATGATCAGCACAAGCTCTGTCATGGTAGTAAAAAGTCAAAGAAGTCAAGATCACCAAATGTTTTTCTGCAACCAGTTATTGAAGTATATCTGGAGTGCCATGTCTCAGTATTGGACTACAACCAACATAGGTCCTTAATGTCTGAAACCAAATATTTTGTACCAGACTCTCCATATCTGAAAGTTGGACTTCTATTTGCTCCACATGGATGTGTAGAAGAGATACTACTTGTGGATAGAACTCCCGCAACACCGGCAATCTACAGCGAGGAGCAGCATTTCTTGCGTACAGACTTCACCTTGGGACATTTGGAAGAGATAATGCTGCCAAAGGCAATAGATTACTTCTGCAAGAATGATAAAGCTGCAGTCTACCAAATGCTTTGGAAACTAAAACATGGCGCTGCATATATTCAGGTTGAGAAGTCAAGCTTCGACACAAAGAGAACAAGCATGAGAACTTTTCAGGGACCTAGCAAAGGAAAGATGTTGCAATGGCATGATCACGAGATAGGGAGACAAGCAAGTACCATCTTTCAATTCACCAACCAGTGGGTTGCACACGCGCCTGTCCAGCTGCAAGGCACGATTGTGAACTGGATTCAGAAAGAAAAGGAAAGTCTAGCAGCACTGCAGCTACATCAGAAATTCCAAATTATGTAAGGGAATTGAGGAGCACAAGTGTGGACATTGGATGTTCAAGGAACAAATCAAGTATTTGGAGTTACTATTCGTAGCTGAGCACAAGGAGCAACGCCATGCCAAGATCACAAACTGACATTTTTTTTTTTGTGCATACACAAACTGACATTTAGAAGTACTATATGTTGAGCACATAACTTTTTTTTAGTTTTCTATGGTGTGTTTTTCTCCAGCTGATCTTAGCGACATGGTTTTAGCACATATATCAACTGTAATGCGTTTTTAAGATGTGTATAGTTAATTTCTTTGTAACTTTTAAGAGGGTGGTTTTACCATCAGAGAGGGCAGGTGTGGAATCATTTTACCCTTTGTTGACTGTAAAGAAAATGTATTTCACTCCATGGCTGATAATTACATTAGCAAACTTTATCTGACTGGAATTTCTCCATTTCATAATGCTCTGACTGTGCCTGATGATTTCAGAAAGCATATAAAACTAGTCTCCCCGTGCGGGTTTGCGTGTGTGATAATTTTGACTTCTGTTTGCTTTGCACCTGCTGCTGACTATTCTCCGTGGGTGTGCCCCGTTGTTTTTTGAGCTAAAAAATGTGGACCACCGTAACACTGCTGTGGTCTAGTCTCCAAAACTGCAGGCGTTTCCTCTCCACAAAATACACCCCTCTGTCCTAGATGGGCCGTGCTCTGCTGACCACCCAGGCGAAGATTTTCAAGTACAAGTTGAACTAGGTAAAATTTAAAGCATTTTTGTACAATGTCGTGTCAAATTACCATTCTTTTGGTGGGATGTAGATGGTACCCTACTCAACCTACACACTTAGGTACTAAGTCACCACTAAAACCATCACTAAAACAACTCAACTCCTTGCTTGGTCGGATTGGGACATCGACACAAGCCTCAAAACTCGGTCGATTGGGTCATCGACACGAGCCTCCACTTGGACCTACTTGAAACTCTAGCAAAAAACGCACGGAGTCCATTCAACTCTACTAGCACTACTCAATGAACCGGCTGCTCAACTCGGTCGAAAAATCGACCCAATTACACCTGCACAACAAGCGGGAACACAACACAAAGCAAAGAACAATAGGGAGAACGAACACCCCCCATCAAAGCCACCGGAAGCTAGAACGGGACCAGGCAGGAGGAACGGGGCAGCCAAGCGGAGCTGGAAAGCCTCACGACGCCTTTAAGAAGGACACGACGCTGAAGGCGCCGACACCGCAAGGGGAAGGTTTTCACTTGCAAATCCAGACAATGGGCAGAAAGAGAGGTGTAAACAAGACGCCTCCAAAGAGGAAGCGACACCACAGACGCCGTCGTCCAAGCTTTCATAAGACCTATCACTTCCGCACCATCACCGCCCGCCAGAGGCCCCGCAAAGGAGACAGCCACGAGGGAAGGCGCAGGTGACGAACGCGGGCGTCCCCGCCGACACCAGACGCCACACCACGCGTGACGCGAGCGTCCTCGCAACAAGCGCAGCCCCATGACGAAACCCCCAAACCAATCACACGACTGGTCGCGAGGAGCCAAGGGGTGCCGCAACCACCAACCATCCCAGGGAGAAGCCAGACGAAGCACGCCGAAGGGGAAGCTCGTTGCCGAAGCAGCAAGCCAAACGATGACGAGGCAAGGGTGAGGGGAGCTGACGGGGAGAAAAGGGGGCCAGGGAGGTGGAGGTAGAAGCCCCAGCCACCCTGCCCGCCAACCCCAACCCCCAAGCCACGCCTGACAGCCTGCATACGTCTTCGAAATAGCCAAACCTATAGAACCAGACACCGGACCGGAAGGTCCGGGCACCGGCCACCCGGGGCTGCCACCCCCGCATAGAAGCTTGACACCCAGAGCCATAGGCCGCCGGTGCCAGCCAAAGGCCAGCGAAACCCAAGCTGCCACCGGGATCTCGAGACGAAACCCTAGCAGCCACCTAGAGGTGCGCTGGCAGCACCACCACGTCACCAGGAACCGGAACTAGCCGGTGGATACCCAAATCCACCCTAGGGGAGGCCGGATCCGGGCCACCAGCCGCCACCAAGAGGAGGTCGACGGCCGCGCATGGTCAACTCCGGGAGTGGGGGGTGGGGGCGGGAGAACAAGGGATGGAGAGGAAGGAGGAGGCCCGGCGGCGAGCCTTGCCCTCCACCGGATTCCCGCGGCGAGCTCGGCGGCGACCGAGAGGGTGGCAGGGGCGGGGCAAAGCCTAGAGATGGGGCGACAGCGCCGCCTCCCGTGTCGCCCTCGTGGGAGAGCGACGCGGGGGCCGAACGGGTCAGTCTCCGTGCAGCTGGGTTTTGGTATTCTAGGATAGCTATGATCAACATAAAGATCTTAATTTACATTATAACAGTCTTAGTGTTAAATGCACAAAAAGCACTTTGTAATTATTTTCCCATTTTCTCTTTGGACCTAGAAGCCTTGTATTTGTTCTATAAACATTCTTTTATCTCTACACCTAAAAAGCCGTAAATGCAATCGTTCATCCGGCAGACTCACGGCCTCCCTGTAAAAAATTCCCCCATCAGACGCGCACCCCGGCGGATCGTGTGCCCGTGGCCCCACGCGGTCCCCACGCCCTGCGATGCAAACAACCGACCAGGAAGGGAAGAGAGAAGGGGATGGCTGTGCGGAGAGAAGGGGAGGGTTCCACCGCCGCCGCCGTGGACTCCGGCCCCGTCGGAGCCACGCTCGCCGGCACTCGCGACAGCCGGAGAGGAGCCGCGACGGAGAGGAACTGTGACCCAGCTCCGCCGCGAGTAGGCCGTCGGGCCCGTGTGAGGAGGCCGTCGAGCCCGCCCTCCGCCGAGCTCGCCCGCTCGCGCGCCAGGTCGCGTCAACCTTCCACTCCCCGGGCCTCGCGACGGCGCACCACCCATCCATGGCCCCGCCGCCCGCGCGCCATCTCCGTCGACGCGGTCCCCTTCCTCGCAAGGAGACGGCCCTGCTCGCCCATGGCCGCCCGCCCCGCGAGCTCCTCCCCACCTCCCGCTGGCCGCCGAGGAGCTCATTCTCCGGGATGAACCGCGCTCCACCCGCAATTCCGGCCGCCACGCGCGTGGCCGAGCTCGAGGACGAGGGACCGCCCGCGCGGCCGAGCTCGAAGAGGAGGGGCCGCCCGCCGCTGGCTGAGCTCGAGGAGGAGGGGCCACCGGAGAAGGTGCCTCGCGCCCGCCCGCCACTTGCTTGTCGTGAACGCTGGAGCCGGTGCCCTGCTTCCCCTTCTCCTTTTCTCTCTCGCTCTCCGTCGTCGTGTCTTCTGTTCTCTCACTCGTGTGGATTGAAAAACGGGAACGGGCAGGCAACAGCCAGGGCCGCGTACGCCAGACGACAAATGCCCAAGCCATGTCCGTGACCCAATGGCCCCACCTGTCAATGGTAGCAGGCAACCAACTCTCTCTCCTTTGTTTCCGTGAGCTCGGTCCATGTGAAATAAAGAAAGAGGGCAGAGCCCTAGATCGGCTCACGGAGCCGTGAACTGAGTCCATAGTACAGTGCTAGCCGGCCCACATTGCTATCTGGACCCACACGTCAGCAACTAATAAATTGCTACGCGTACCCGGTAATGTGCACACGGAGGAGTGAAAATACATTTTCCCTTTACGAAAGAATTTCCAAAAAGATTCCTAAAATAACTAGGTACACCCTACATCCTACCCAATTATTTCCACCCCATTTGCATTTATATTATTCCCATAAAAATTCCCCAAAGTTTAATTCTAGAAATACTAATATTGTCTCTTTGAAAATTCATATCTCTTCCATCGTAGCTCCAAAAAATCCCATTCCACTTCCTAAATTCCTCTAAAATCCAGCTCTATTTATTTATCCCATTTGCTCTATTATTTTGTTCCATTTAAATTCTAGATTTGTTTGCCTTGCTCTTTTTTTTAAAATGAATATTTTATCGCATAGAAAAGCCCTTCGTCGAAATTGGTGGTACTTGATAGGGGAGTATTTATCTGTATTTACACTGTTACCGGATGTAAAGTAAAAAAAAAATTCCAATGAATATGACACTTGCATCCTATTGTTGTGTTTGTGGATCCCTTTGTACTGTCAAGGATCACAAATGATGGTATTTCATTATCAATCAGCCAACAAGCAAACTTGACATGTTTTTTTAACTGAATATATATAACATTTATGAGGGAAATATAGCTTTTTTACCAGGATATAGTTTCTGTCAGTAATTTTTACATGAAGTCCATATCCTAAATTAGTTGGACACATATTAAACCTGAATTGATGGAAGTATAAAATTGCTCCTTGTGTGGCGCCATCTGGAAATGGAAGAATGCCAGATGCCATTGCCAATGTGAATGCAAGTGAGAGGGAGACAGATATAGATGCTACTGGTGCACATGGTGCTGAGACTTGGACTAGGTCCCCAGCAAGAAGTCCGGGCTCCAAAGAAGAAAAAGAAGACTTCACAGATTTGAAAACATTTCACTGAATTGCTTGTTGAAGAAAAGGCGGATGGCATAGTAACCATGAAGAAGATGGCATAATGCAATTACGGTGACAACATTATGGATAATGGTGATGGTGACAAATTTAGGACCTAGAAGAGGAAGATGATTAGGGTTACGTTTGCTTCAGGTGACTCCCTATGCCTTCTACATTTTTCTCATTTTATTATGATCTTGTGTGTTTTCAAATATTGCAATACAATTTTGGCTATTCATAATTTCAAATAGTTAAAAATGAAATGGTAAATTGAAAAAAGTAATTGTTATGATTATCAGATTTTGTCTCACTTGATATGAGATATTATTAGTACGATATTTTATTTTAGTTCACTTGGGTTATTGATGAACTTAGCACTAGAATTTTGTGTCTTGGATGAATTCACTTTGATTTTCAAGACCTTTTTTTGTGTTATTTGTTGATTTTGATCCACTGTTTTTTCCCATACTCTTGATTACATGGCAAAATTTGAAGCTCCCAACCCACTAGCTATTTTGTCAGTACTCTTAATGCATTGAAAGTTTTGAATATCCCGTAGCATCGCACGGGCATTTATCTAGTTCAATTGAAAAGAGAAAAAAAAAAGGTAGGGGCCCTGCCGTTTCGTTCAAAAAATAGTCTTTATTATTTATGTCTTTGTGACGAAGTAGTGAAGTATGTATGTTCTACATCATGAACTTATGCAACTGTGTCTTAGTTTAATTGTTTCACTGTCGCGTACTCCCTCCGTCCTGTAATATAGGGCATTCTGACTTTTGAATTTGTTCTAAAATATAGTACATCCGAGGAACAAAAGGATAATGTTTACTTAAATAAAAGTACATGATTATTTTCTATATAGAAAGTAATTCATTTCCTTGCCTATTTTGTATAAAAAGGTTGAGAGTTTATCCTTTAATTATGGGAATCAAATCAAATTTCAATATATAAGGAAGGTAAATGAGGGGGTACATGTGTCTATTGTTCTCTCCATTATTTTGTCTCAAAATAGCAAGAACGTGATATATATCAGAATGGAGGGAGTATATGTGATATTGTTTGTTTCTCATCAACTGAGATATGTTGGGAATTACTCCATTACACTGGAACCATAATGCAGTAGATTTACTAGTAGCAGAAACTAGTAAACTCTATGCACTGCAACAATCTTTCTTTATTGCTATCTCTGTCTTTCCTTTCCTTTTCTTTTTTTTTGTTGTCTAGTTTCATTTTCCTTGTGTTGTAGTAGATTTACTAGTAGGAAAAATAGTAAACTCTATGCACTGCAACAATCTTTCTTTATTGCTATCTCTATCTTTCCTTTCCTTTTTTTTTGTTGTCTAGTTTCATTTTCCTTGTGTTGCTACGGCCGGCGACAAGGACAGGAGAGGCCAAACTGGGTCGTCATCGACACGTTCCAGAGCGCGGGCGAATATGTTGCTCCCCGGCACAGCAGCTTGGACGGGGATGCAGCTCCTAACATAATGGCCATCTTTCGGCGACCCCTACTGCGTCTGCGCTCCTATGGTGTTGGATGAGAAGGAAGATGATGACATGTGGGTCCCACGCATCATTAACTACTACAATGAATTTAGGAGTCCTGATTTACGTAGTATTGCTGGAGTTGAAAAAAAAATGAGTAGTCTAAGAATAGCTGAGTACCTAAACACACAAGTAGGGGGTGTGTTAGTGTTGCTGGAGACACTCTCGGGCTTCAGTCATCAGACTAACGTGGTATATATATATATGAAAATTAATTGACAATTATGGCTTATATATTAGCTTCAACTATACGATAATTTGCCAGTGTAAGCAACGTGCCATGACTTTTCCAGCTCCTTGTTCACTGCTGTGTGTCGATGAAACATTTCCATTCTGTGTTTCACTTCCTTTTCCTGTCGTTGGCAAGGCAGTCTCCATTTGTTTTTTTTTTTTCATACGACGTAACTGCACCTCTCTTGCACTTTCATTCACTAACTGCCTAAGTGCGACTCTCACTATTTACTTGAGTCATGTCCCATATAACGAGTGTAAAATGGGTCTGGATGTTTCTGCTGTACCAAGTGCAGCACGGACGATGAAGCCCTCACTAACGTGTGATCCAAATCAACACTTTTTAATTTATAATCATGGCAAAGCATGTCACAGCTTGACTGCCCGACTTACGTGGCTCCAGCCGATCTATTTAGTGCTCAGCGTAGATTCATTTTTCTTTTTAGAATGATTTCATTCTTGTTCCTACGGACCTTAATTTTCGTGTGAAACTTCACTAAGGATACGTTTGTTGACTCTGCTTTGAAAAATAACTGAAAAGATAAGAAATTTTGGGGTGTAGAATTTGGCTAATTTTTGGAGAATTTACTATGTTATATATATACACACACGTTAGAGAACTATTGTTATATGGACACTAATAAACACATTGGGTCATTTCTTTCACATGAAAACTTGAAACAACATGTTGGGCCAAGACAAAACTAAGCGGACATTGGGCCCAGCCCAGCTAGCCAACACAACACCGACGATGAATTTACCATGGAGAGGGACGCGGTGTCGCGGTCCATGGCTGCGGCGCCGACCACTGCCGCCGGCGACGACGGCTGAGGCGCCACCACCCTTTCTCACCACAGGCGGAGGCGATCTCGATTGCAGCAGGAGCACAAGTCTACTTGAATAGTCTGTGTCTCTGTGATCGAAGACCTCGAGGTACGGTCGATTATTTGCTTCCCACTTCACAGTCCACAAACCTTAATTAATACTGTTGCTATAGGATCAATCCTTCTGGAAGTTTGATGGAATGATAGCATTATGATCTTCTTTGGCATGTTTCCGATCCATTTTATACAGATATAACAAAGTGTCGTAGACCCTTTTTTTTCTTCAGTTGCAGTTTTATGTTCCATTTTCTAGAGATATAGCACCCTTTTAAGTTTTTGCTCAGTTGCAATTTTGTGTATTAAACAGCCCGTCACTGTCACTCTGAAAGTGGTCGGTTGCAACTAGAGGGAAAATGGAAGTCAAAAGTGAGGAATAAGACAAATGCGTGGTCGGTTGCAATTTGGGGGAACATGGGATTCAAAAGTGACGAATAAGACAAATGCTAGTGAGTTGATCGGGCATAGATCGTCAGACTATTGTGGCATGGAAATGGACTGACAAAGACTGGTATCTATATTCTACTGCCGAAACTTGGTGCCACACAAGCTGTATTTCACCATCTTTTCCAGCCGTTGTTTGTTACCACACCATTCTCCGTTTTGATTTTCTAGGTAACTTTAGTGCTAATCTTCCACTTTTGTCCACTTAATCCCTGTTAGGTACTGTATTCTTCAAACATGCAACAGCGTAGCTAGAGATCCTTACCATTGACGAAGACTTGGCCAAAATCTCAAGAGTGCATCAACCTTATAACAAATCCGTCTTCGCTATCAGGCTTGTGACTTGTCTACCCCTTTCCACTCAAAGCCTTGGACAGAGCACTATTTTCTGTTAATGTTCTATTGTTGTGATTCATTTCTCGAAAAAAGAAAAGAAAACTATTGTTCTGATTAGATATAATTTCTTAGCAGCTATAGGATCATACCTCAGACTTCATCATGTAGAGACATCCCGAAACCAAACAATACAGCAAGGCAAGATGAGAACTTGAAGTGAATGCAGTGATATCAAACACTTTGAAGTGGGGAAAATTGGTAAACAAGTCTAGTAATTGGTCTCTGCAGGGGAAAAAGAGGTCGGCCAATCCCTCAAAAGTTAACGATGAGAGTCTGCACTTGATTACACATGTTTAGGCGTAGAGATGCAGAGACCACCAACGTACTGAGTGGTCGACAGCAAGTATAAAAGCTAGATGCAAGTTGATGAGTGTGGAGCCAGCTAGCTGTTTGGCCTTTGCGACATGGCAGGACGGTTTGTTTCCAATACAAACTGAGCCATGCTGGCCCTAGCAAGCTAAGATGGACTTGTTTAGTTATCTACACTATGTTAGCCTAGCTAGCCCAAAAGTGCATTTGGATGGCTGGTTTGTTATGATAGAATCACCTCTATTTGGTAAGTTTACCCTTGTGAGTAATTTTGTCGAACATCTTGTGGGCGCCGGGTCTAGATGTCCGCTGCTGCTCCGCAATGCCCGGTGCTCCACCTCATCCGCATTGGTGGACTACGCCTCGGCAGTGAGAGCCCCCTCCGTGCACGCTACACATTCCTTAATCCTAGCCATGGACGGCTTCTAGGACTTGGGCGGTCTCTGGAGGAAGATCTGGACCTCCACAGCTCACCGAAACCACACTACTGGCCTCAGAAGCCGGGGAACAACTTTTCCTTGTTGTCTAGAATCTCCACGGCGGTCCTATCGAACTTGTCATTGGCACCGAACTCATCGCAGAGGCGGTCGCACTAGAAGGAGAGTGTCGCGAGGTACCCATCCAGGTCAAGGAAGCACTGGTCCTCCAGGTACCGGGAGACGCATGAGCGGAGCTCGGCGTCGTCAGGGAATACAGGAGGGGAAGGCGATGCGGGCTGCAGCGAGCAGCCTTACCCGACGTGCATAGCCCTCTTCTTCTTGCGTAGCAACGGCAAGTACGGCCACAGGGAGAGGCTGCAAGCCCGGGGCCGGTGCCGCGAGAGCAAGCACCGCACGGCCCTAGTCCTTCACCATGTGGGGCCGGAGGCGGGGCTAGGGGTGAAGCTAGGTTCAAGACTGTGGGTGCCCAGGCACCCACAAAATTTTGAATAATCACTATTAGAAATAAATTTTCACCATGTTTGCAGATTAAAATTTCTTACCTATAAGAGCAAGGCACCTCCATCAAAGTTGTTGTAGCTTCGCCCGCGGGGCTTCTGCTATTCCAACGAAAGCTCTGTGAGGCGGGAATAGTGCGATGGGAAAAGAGGCTTTCGTCGAGTGGCTGTGGCGCGAACGAGGCCGTGTCAACATCAGGGCGAGCGGCAGGTGGCAGCTCAGGGGCAAGGGTAGGGGAGGGGGAGGTCGTGGAGGTGCTAGGAGGAGCGATGTGGTGAGGCCGCATGGAGGTGAAGGAACCCAGGGGAGAGCTAGCCCAAGCCAGGCCAGGATCGAACAACCAATTGTCTCGTTCAACTTGGGCCAAGCTCCGCCAATATGGATGGCTAGGGCTGGCCAGGCACGGGAGGCCTGAAAGGCATCCAAATAGGCCAAATTGCTCCCTTGCTTGTCGAAGCTTCTCTGGTTTGCAACTAATCTTTCATGCATTTGTTATCTTTAGAAGCTCTAAGATATGTTGTATTATTTCACAAAAAAAAGATATGTTCTATTAGCAACTCAGATATGATAGGTTAAGCCATTGGCCCATGCACCATGTGGGTTCTCCCTCTGCTGATTGGGTCCCGCCACTGCCGGAGCAACAAGTCAAGTCATACCGCGGCAGTGTCTCGTCACCATCACCATCACCACTAGCATAATGCATGCCGTTTGATGGATGAGACATCGAGACCAAAGTCACTCATCGTCATCCACTACAAGAAATGATGCTTTGCATGAAGATCAAAGGAAACATTATAGAATTCTATTGTCTTTGACGGTTCATTCCTAAGGCGAGATACATCTTTGAGGACTGATTTGGTTGTTGTCACGGATGGACGTCACAGTCTCACATATCTTATTCCCTTGCAAAATGATATCGTCTCCTCTTGACTCGAAGTCACGGTCACCCCAAAAGGCAGAGTTTCCTGCCATATATAGACATCCAATCCAAAGGGATGATCTCATTCCTCATATTATATTGTTTTCATGCCAAGCTCCAACGATGGCTTCCTCGAGCTCATCTGCCTCCTTATATCCTCTCGCTTTCACGTGCCTCCTATACTGCTTCTTGGTGCTATGCACTACAGGAAATCGCGGGTTTGCCGACAGCTTAAAGCTGTCGGCGAAGCCCTGATTCCTGTCGGCAAAGGGTTTGCCGACAGGAATTCCCTATTCCTGTCGGCAAACCGCTGTCGGCAAAAATCCTGTCGGCAAACAGGACTTTGCCGACAGGAATCAGGGCGCAGTCGGCGTACTTTCGCCGACAGCCACGTGGTCTGTCGGCGAAGGAACAGCAGCGCCAACTCGGCTGCCGTTCGCTTCGCCGACGCCCGGGGCTGTCGGCAAAGTCGGGTTTTGCCGACGGCCCGGCAAAAGTCAGGGTTTGCCGACGCCCGGTCAACACGGCCGTCGGCAAAAAGGTCAATTTGCCGACAGCCGCCGACTGGCTGTCGGCAAACTCCTCTCTTTACCGACAAACAGGTCCACAAGGCTGTCGGCAAAGCCCCCGCCAAGGCAAGTCGGCAAAAATCCTGCACGGCAAAAATTGCACGGCTTTGCCGACGCTATGGCCAAAGCCGTCGGCAAAGCTGGGAATTTTTTTTTTTTTGCTTTTCATTGCATTTGAACCACATTTATAGCATATATATACCACGTAACTGTTCGTAGATGCATCGGACAATCATCATTAAAGTCTTCATATATATATCACTCAAACTGTTTGTAGATCATGTTCTAGCCTCAAGTTACATTCTTTGGTTCTAAATAAAGTACCAACACGAAGCTACATTCCGGATGGGACAACCACAAACAAACACATAGCCTACATTCTACATGCTGTCATAATGCTTACATCCAGGCATCCATTGATTCCGAGTAGGTGGAAGTATAAGAGGACCCATCTGTACTCCCTCTATATACAAAAATAAGATAAAATAAAATGAATCATTCATGAGAAAGAGATTTTAAGCTTTGCAATAAACAGCCAGACTATGGTTAACAGTATGATAACAGCCCCAAATACAAAACTATTTATTTCCAGAACAATTAGTGGATAATATCTTGTTTCTCATCTTGGCTAATATTATTGCTACAAAATCACACTGCAGTGTTCTGAAACAACTACTCGCTATGCTAGATAGCGCTACAAGCAATGAGCACAAACATACACTAATACATACCTTTTTGCTGCCAGTTTCTGGAGCCCATGTACCACATCTGCACTGGAATACGGCCGCTGCTTATAGTGTCCCAACCCTTTGCATCCTACATATTGGTGATAAAACCAAGTTTCAGTACTTCAGCATTGGAAACCTATTTTCGAAGGAGAGATTCATGTCAACCCCAAGCTTCCTGTAAACCATTCTAAGAAACCAAGGATGCTATTAGTTTCAGTATGATCTGAAGATGGCTATCTTAAGTCCAAAACAAGACCATGATGTGGTTCGATCAGTTCACCTTGATGCTATTTATGATTATGTGACAGTTGAATTACTATTGCTTCAGAAGAGTTCAGTTGTAAAAAGATACAGGTTAGAATCAGATCACTTCCAAGTCTCAGTTCAGATACCATAGACACTCTAAATGGCAGAGAGTAGTATTCCCAGTCTACAGACGACCTAATTGATGGCAGTACTAGTTCAACTATTTTTGTTAGCAGTTAGCAAATACTAGTAATGCCTATATTTATTAGACTTGTTATCAGATAGCAGAATACAGTAGCACTACTGAAATCTAGATCAACGTACTAGCTGTTAGTAGGCAACATGATATTTCAACTTCACTCTGTCAATTTAGGCATGATAAAATGAACAAGTTTGAAAACACACTGGAACAGGTTTGTTGTAACCCCTTTTCACTGGAGCATTGGCATTTTTTGCAGGGTATAAACATCAGCAGTTGAACTCACAACAAACAATTTTATTAAGAGAGCCATGAACCCATAAGTACAGAAATCTACTATTCTTGCTTGTATGAGAGGCACACAAGATGCAATTAAACTAACGGCAGTATAAAAGAAATCTTTACTGACCATTCTGCAGTAATCCAGGTTGAAGGAACATGTATACATACACTTCTACAGCAATCTAGCGAGCTGATATCTGTAAGAGTGAAGTTAGTAATGGAACTCCAAAAGTTGTATATGATCTATTCCATTCTAAATACATAAAGAGTTGTCTCAGACTCTTTACCTCAAAGAATATGCCCTTTAGGAGATCTTGATAGCATCGAATGACAGACTATGGCCTGAAAATTAAACTCCAAATTTCTGTAACACATAAAAAACAGTATTCTGATCATTGCTTTGTATGTATCCCAAAAGTCACATGAATCAAGTAACTGCAGCTGCAATAACAAATAAACTGAATAACACAAACATTGGAACTAGTATTAAGTGCCGAAGCCTATGCATAACTATTATCTCAATAAGATAGCCTACTAAAAGCTTAACTCAACAATGCAGTGCTTCGCCTTACCATATATCAGATTTATTTTTGAAAAGGCTCCTAGCACAGTAGCTATTTCAGTTTGCAATGGTGCACCAAAACTGCAAAGAAAAGGAGTGCATTTTATACTTGTGACATGCTGGCAAGCAAACAAAAAAGATTGCAGATCCAAAGAAACCAACCTTGATTATGGTGGGTTTGTCGATGACTGCTTGGATGTTTCTCATCAAGTGACAACCCAACTGCATTGGTGATACAAATAACACATAAATAGAGAGCATATGTCAGCCAAGCCTTGCCTAAATGAAATCACTTGTAAACTTAAATTTCCAAACAAATAAGCAGTTATAGATCAAACAAGTTTTGATTGTCAAGACAATGAAAGTTTCCATCTGTTCACTACTAGCTATATCCAAGTCAAACAACCAATTTGTTTTTTTTTTTTTTTTACAAAGCACCAAAAAATCTTTCATCTCTGTCTATGTAACTGACATCCAATCATGTATCATTTGAACTTCCTATGCGAATTAGAGCTTGCATAGCAACTATTAAACAGTTGAACGTGGGTAGTTTCTGAAACTAAGCCTTGAATAGTTTCTAAAAAGAGCTGTTTACTGTGTACCAACACTTGAAAGATAATATGGGCAATGTTGGTTTCAACAGTAAGCTAAGCTAATAAGTTCATCATTTGATTTACAATATCTTGCAGGCTCGCATGGTTCAGTTCAAGAGAAGAAAATTTAGCTATACAAGAGATCTGATTAGGAGGGACCCTCTATGTGTTGTACTGATCCTGGGACACTGATTATTACATTTTACCAAGGCACGCACGATTCTATTAATGTGAGATTGGAATGTAACATGGGGGAAAATACAACGTTGACATGCTTTTGCTAGGAAGGAGGCCATAACAGAAATCCTAAATATAATGTGAGATTGGTATTGCCTGCATCCATCGAGCACCCCAATCAGGTTAATAAGTCCACAATTAAGCCTAAATTCATCGACATGGTAGGAGAAGAAGCTTCGTACCTGCCACCGCCGCCACAAGGAATGGAGAGCGGAGAGGGATTGGAATCGGGACGCCAGCTGTGGATCCGGCCGCCAACCCATGTCGAATCAGTAGGTCTGGCCATGGAACCAGCCACCACAACCCCAGATCTGCCCCACTCCATCGGATCAGGGCGCCGAGGATCGTGCTGGAGCAGAAACGCAGGGGCTGGAGAAGAGCAGGGGCCACACGGCAGTGCAGGAACGTGCGATGGACGGTCGACGCGGGGGCTGGATGCGGACGCGGGGAAGGAGCAAGGAGAGACATCTCTCGGACGCCATCTCTCGCTCCCATGGCGTCCTCTCAACCAGGCAAGGCAAGGCGCCCTGGCCACCGGCGCGTCCGGCTCCCAAAGCGGGATGCGGCCGGCTCCACAGCTCGTGCGTGAGACGGGAACGCGGGCGCGCGCCGCCTCGACGCGCGCGGCGACGCGGCCGCCGTCCGCGGCGCCGCGGGCGACGGCTGCCGAAGCCGACGAGCCGCCGTCCGCCGATGGGCGCGGGTGGGCTGGGGCTGTAGCGGCGCGCGGAGCTGTGGAGCGGGGGCTGGTGGAGCGGACGGGCGACGGCTGCCGAGGAGCGGGGCGGCGGAGCGGGGAAAGGGAATGGGGACGTAGGGTTACTTGTTGGGCCGGGCAGCCCCGAGGCCCGGGGTTTCGCCGAGCACGTTCCCGATGGGCGCGGGTGGGCCATTTTTTTTCTGGGGGGGATGTTTTGAGTTATTTAGCTGTAGCACTACAATTTTCCCGCGGCGGTTTGACGGAGCTGTGGCATGAAATATTGAAACTTTGGGGAAAAATGATATTCATGATGGGGAGTGTGTAAGGCGTGTCCCAAAGCTCACCCAAAAGTTTCACGTCCTTGTCCACGGCGCGACCATCCGCGGTGTTTTTTAATTATATAAAATCCAAACAAAGATCACAAAACTTCAAACTCCACAAAAAATTTGAAAAAGTGATCACAAACTGAGATCACAAGTGAGATGTGTGGAGATGTCTGGGTTTTGAGCATGTGACACCGCAACTTGCTCCAAACTTTTTCAAATTTTTTTCATAGCCTTCACATGCGATAACACGACACCCCGTCAAGTTTCGTGATTTTTCAACTTCGTTTGGATTTTATATAATTAAAAAATATATTTACCACTCCTGGATGGTCGTGTTACGTGGACAAGGACTTGAAACTTTTCGGTGAGCGTTGGTACACGGCCTTAAAACACACTCTCCACCATGAATATCATGTTTCGAAGGCCAAATTTTCGTTATTTCATATACCTGCAGTTCAAATTTGAAAAATGCGGGAAAATTCAAGTGAAGGAAAAAAATTAACAAAATATAGCTAAATGTTTCCAAAAAGGCCCAAATTCAAACATGTGATTGTAAACAATGTATCTAGGCAACAAAAAAATTTTGAAGTCAAAATTTGAAAAAAAAAATATGTTTGCCGACAGCATCGAGTTGCTGTCGGCAAAGAGCATAGTTTGCCGACAGCCAACAGTGGCTGTCGGCAAACCCTGGACTTTGCCGACAGCAGACAATGGCTGTCGGCAAACCTGTCTTCGCCGACAGCTTGGGGAGGCTGTCGGCAAACTTTGCCGACAGCCCTAACGGCGTGGCTGTCGGCGAAGCAAACGGCGACGACGCCGTTTGGTCGAGCCAGCGCTTCGCCGACAGCCTTGGTTTGCCGACAGCCTGGCTGTCGGGAAAAAGAATCTTCGCCGACAGCCTGTGTTCGCCGACAGCCCGTGGATCTGGGGCTGTCGGCGAAGTTGAATTTGCCGACAGCGGGTTTCGGCTGTCGGCAAACAGCTGGTTCGCCGACAGCCCAGATCCTGGCTGTCGGCAAACCCCTGGGCTGTCGGCGAACAGCCGGATTCCTGTAGTGATGCCTGCACGTACCTTGGTCGTCATCGGTTTCATTCAGCTACAACTTCAACAACTCAACTGCTGATGACCCATGCAGTCTCGACATCGTGTGCCATCCCGACGCCGAGTTCGTCAGAAGTAGAGGTATCGAGCTCACAACCAACCTCCTATCCGAGTCAATTAACAACAGAACAGGTCGAGTGTGGTACAAGCATCCAGTGCAGCTGTGGAATGGAGATACCAGAGAGGCGGCAAGCTTCACCACTACATTCTTCTTCAACATCACGCCGACCAGCTCCAGCCAGTACCAGCTGTGCCAGAATTGGTCATCTCGAACGGGCGATGGGATGGCCTTCTTCCTCGCGCCTTGGCCTTCTAACCTGAGCAGCAGTAGCCGCGGCGGCGGCGACGTCCTGCCCAGTGCAGACGCAACGTTTGGCGGGTACCTTTACCTTTTCAACAGCAGCAACTATTTGAATGCGACCGGCGACGGTCGGGTTGTTTCCGTCGAGTTCGACACATTCACTGGCGGCAACAACTGGTGGGATACCAGCTCCTACCAGCACATTGGCATCGATATCAACTCCATCATGTCCGTGGCGACCACGGACACACCGGGGATGAACAACCTCACGTCCCCCTTCACCAAGGCCGCCATGATCAGCTACAACAACATGACCAAGAATTTAGCCGTCGACCTACACATCAACGACACTCCATACCACGTCAACGCAACCGTCAACCTTACACACAGCTTGCCGGAGACGGTGGCGGTTGGATTCTCTGCATCAACCGGAATCTGCGTCGAGCTGCACACGCTCCTGTCATGCATGGTCCTTCAACTCCACACTCGAAGGACAAGAACCCAAGGCGAAGGCGATCAAACCGGAGCCCTCGGTCAAACTACTACTCCTGGTTGTTGCATCTGTCCTTGTTTGTGCTGCAGGTGTGTGTCTTCTCGTATGGAGAAAGATGCGTGCAAGAATGAATGCTGCCCAGCCACGCCAAGGGGCCGACAGCGACGAATCCGATGAGCCAAACAACGGTGTGGCAGCTGCTGCCACCGCCTTCGAAATGACCGTGGCCGGGCCAAGACGTTACCACTACCGTGATCTTGCAACTTCAACCGGCGGGTTTGCAGAGGAGAATTTGCTCGGGCGAGGGGGATTTGGCAGCGTGTACCAGGGCAGCCTCCCTGGTTATAATGATGACCAGGATGAAGGACAGCAGCAGGTAGCCATCAAGAAATTCTCCTCAGAGTCGTCGTCTCAAAGCCGGAAAGAGTTCGAGGCTGAGGTAATGATCATAGGCCGTCTTAGGCATCGCAACCTTGTACGGCTGCTAGGCTGGTGTGATAGCCGCAGAGGTCTCTTGCTCGTCTACGAGCTCATGCCACATGGAAGCCTGGATAAACACATTCATAGCAAGGATAGAATCTTAAATTGGCCCGAGAGGTACTTTCTCTCTTTGTTTTTACTAACACAACAATACATAGGTACAAACCTTGGATGATATTTAAATTTAATATTATAGGTACAAGATCATTTTGGGATTAGGCTCAGCGCTGCACTACCTTCACCGTGACTGGGACCAACGCGTTGTGCATGGTGACATCAAGCCGAGCAATATCATGCTTGACTCGTCCTACAACCCCAAGCTGGGAGACTTCGGTCTCGCTCGGCTCGGCGACCATGGCACCGGCCCACAGACTACGGACCTCGTCAAGGGCACCGTGGGGTACATCGATCCAGAGTTCGTCAACACGCACCACCGGAGCACGGAGTCAGACATCTACAGCTTCGGCGTCGTCCTGCTTGAGATCATCTCTGGCCGGCCACCTGTGGACCGCCAGGACCCGTCTTTCTTGCTCCTCAAGTGGGTAGAGACCTTGTACTGCCAGGCCATTGGCCGCATCCTGGATGCGGCTGACGCACGGCTGCGGGGAGACGAAGCCCACGACCGGCAGATGGAGCGCGCTCTGCTCGTGGGGCTCTGGTGCACGCACCGTGATCCCGAGCAGCGACCATCCATCGCGGAGGCCATGCAGGCCCTGCAGTCCGAGCAGTCGAAGTTGCCGATGCTCTCGTTACGCATGTACAGCAAGCTGGCGATGTCGCCATCTGCTGTCATGGTCAGTGGCGAATCTAGGATTTTTACCGTAGGGTATGCGACAATGTAATGGAAAGTAAAAAAAATTGATGCTGACCATAGAATGGAAAATGAAAAAAAAAAGATTTCACTGTAGGGTATGTGTTGGAAAATGAAAAGAAAAGATTTCACTGTAGGTTATACGACAATATAATGAAAACACAAATTAAGTCTGACCATAAAATGGAAAGTGAAAACAAAAACGAGCGTCATGGGATTGGACCAACACCTTCTTGCCCAAAATGCAGCATGCTTAAGATACATTTATATATTGTGACACAAATGGTTCTTTTATCTAGAATGGTCAATACATTGTTAACTAGAATGCACAGCAAGCTGGCGACGTCGCCATCTGCTGGCATCGATGCATCGTTGCCTTGACGGGCGTCGACCCTCGAGTCTCGGGCAGCTCCTCTAGCAGCATCCGCTCGGCGGTGGAGAACGCTGGCACGACGGCAGGCTCGTCGGAGGAATATATCGCTTGCCAGTTTACTAGTGCTACCACCTCATTCTACACGGTAGTAATTATTTGTGTACTGTGTCAAACTTTGGTGTTATTAGCTGGTGATCGGATGACAACAACACTGCTCGATTCCGTTAGTGGAGGTGGACAGTAGTTTTAGTAGCTGCCTTTATAAATGGTTAGACATATCTCAAGCAAACACTTCATTATTAGTCATTTTACCAAGACGGACATCTTTTTAAAAAATAATAATGGAGGAATTTACACCCCTATAGTTTTTTATGCAGCACCCAGCATTTGAACCCTGGACGGGAGCTCCCCAACCAGTGGCCTTTGCCACTGCACTGTGAGCCCCTTTGCCCAAGACGGACATCTTAAGAAGACGTTCTCTTTTAATCAGCTATTTACAGAGGCGGTCCTCTTAGGAGACTAGCCTCTTTTAATTGATTAATAGACATAGACTTTTTAAGATGCCTACCTTTTTTCAGAAATTTTAAGATGCCTAGCTCTGAAAATGGCCATTAACAGAGATGGGCATACGAATGTGGCACCTCTCAAAAATATTTGTAAACAAAATATTGCATATTTTTCATATAAAATCATATGGAGATAAACTTTTTATCAAAATTGTAGAGATTGACGTTATATACAACTTTGTAGCTTTGCTCAAAATCTGAATTTTTTCTATAATTTTTGAATAATCAAGAATATTGACATGGTCCATTCTCAATATAATCTATAACATTGTAGTTGACAAATATTTTATTTGAAGTCACTAGTGTAGATTGCAAAATTTGTGGTTGAAGTTCTTAGATTTTGACTTTCAAATTTATGATATCCAAGCAACACTAAATGTTGACATGATCAATACTATTTTGTAGTGGTCTGTGTGATACCATGAAAAAAATCGTCGGCTATAGAAAATCGCAGCAAGCGTTTCTGGATGCTATGCGCCGCTATAGCGGCAGCTATATGCTGCAGCGCCAGGCAGCTTAGCACGCTATAGCGCGCTATTTTATTATAATTGGGCAAAATCAGCAAAACAATCATTCAACTTAAAGCTAAACATATTTTCATGATAATCATCATAATATGATAATAATAATAATAAGTTCATAAGTCATAACTCATCAACAAAATGACAGAATAATAAGTTCTCATGATAACACATCAACTAAACACCAGTGGTTTGGTGAGAAACAACTAGGGTTTCAGCACTTAACTCATGTTTGTTTCACTGAATTGGACCCTTAGTGGGCTATATTTGACCGGGCTGTATTTTTTTTTGAGTCAGGCAGTGAAACACGAATAGCGGCTATTTAGCGCCCTACGGCGCTATCGCGTCAATAGCGGCGCTATAGCGCGCTATAGCGGCAATAGCGCGTATAGCGTGAAAATGCAAGATATCGTCGCGGCGGGCTATCTGGGAAGCTATTAGCGCACTATAGCGGCAAAATAGCGCGCTATTTTTTTCCATGGTGTGTATATAACTTTGTATCTAACCTATTTTTTATTTTAAGTCATTTAGTGAATCGAATATTTTTTAAAAAAAAATTCATATTCTAATATTTAAATTTTTGGAAATTTTCAACGAGCTCGAGATAGTGCTTCAAAAGATTTAAGACTCCATAGTTCAAATGTTTTCATTTGAGACCATTTGGTGGTCAAAGTATTCAATACAAGTTTACAAAATGTTCATATAGTAAAAAAATGTAATCCTATACTAACTTTACGCGAGACTAGTGATCATGATTTGAAACCTAGAAAACCACTCTTTTTTGGAAGATATTAATGAACCAGCGACACAATGTTGTGATTTTTTAGTGTGGACACATTTTTTAGATAAAGAATAAGTACTTTCTAGTGATATTGTAGTACATGTTAATAGGTAGCGTAGACAATAAAGAGAAATGATAAAGCAAACAAGTAGCGTGGACAATTCATAC
Source organism: Themeda triandra (assembly GCA_018135685.1). NCBI lineage: Eukaryota > Viridiplantae > Streptophyta > Magnoliopsida > Poales > Poaceae > Themeda > Themeda triandra. The sequence continues at coordinate 1,982,388 of JAENPR010000040.1, read as the reverse complement.
AAGAGTCCTTGCCGCTGAAAATATCGACAAATTGAAATGAGCTACATTAACCACATGAGTGGTTTTTATAGGAGCGATGAAAAATGATTGGTCTCTCTCTTTTTTTTTTCTTTTTGGAGCAAAACATGACTGTAACGATTTTAGGCCCAGCTCAGGATAGCTCACTGTCCAATTTCACAATAACACATTCGTCCGTTGGATCAAGCGAAGAACGGCGGCGGAGGCGGTCGGAGACGAGAGAGACGCGGCGCCGTAGCCGCCGTGGACGAGGCGGAGCGCGAGCCGCGAGGGACCGGTGATGACGGCCGAGACGCCCCCACCTCACGCAAGCGCAGACCAGGTACGCGCAATTTGCTCCCCGCAGGCAGGCAGGGGGCAAGTGGCACACGATCTGTTCCCTTCCACGCCTCCTCTGCCTGCTCCTCTGCCTCTTGCTACATGAGCGAATCTGATCTATCGTAGTAGCATATTGTGGGGGAATCTAGTGAATCATAGTAGTTTAGTAACAGTATGTTCTTATCTATCTACTATACTTACTTTTTTTTTTTTTTGCAATCGGGGGAACCCCATTTCCATTCATTAAGAACGGAAATACAGCAGGTTTAGATAGTTCAGAAGAGCAAACAAAGATGGCCCTAGGACTTGGGCGACAGAAGTACGACGAACAGGACCATGCCCTATTACAAGATGCGTTTGACCACCAACGCAAAAGGAGCTCAGCCTACCCGAAAACTGAAACTTAACACACCTGAAACAAACTTACTGCTAGAAAAACATATACAGGTAGTTCTTTTTTTCTTTTTTCTTTTTTCTTTTCTCTTTTGGTCGTGTGCTGCAGTTTCATGCATCCAACACAGTCCATTTTACCAAGAGTAGTCTGTTTTAACAAACCTCCATGGTATCAATGAATCAAGCAAGCAAGAAAAATGCTACTGAGTTGTTGTTGATCAGGCAAGAAAAATGATCTTACAGAGACTTGAATGTTGGTTTCATCTTCTAGAAACCGCCACTGCTAGCCAAAATCTTTGGTGTATTTCTGATCCATTTTATAAAGGCATAGTCCCCCCCCCCCCCCCCCCCCCCCCCCCCCTCCCCTCTGTTGCCTGTTTTGTGTTCCGTTTTATACAAAACTAGTTGTATACTTGCAGTTCGTGTACCCAAACGCAGTGTTCTTTGGACCCAATTTACACGGCATCAAGCAATTGAAGGGAGCATGATTGAAATAAGAGAAAATGCTAGTGAGTTGTTGTTGATCAGGCATCCGTCAAAACACTATGAAAATGAACCGACAAGGACTCATATATTGTCTCCATCTACCAGAAATTGCCATGCCTTTTCCATGTTCGTTGTCTTGCTGTGTCTGGATGGAAAATTTCCAGGCTGTATTTAACCTTCTTTCCTTGTCTTTGTTTGTTACCACAACATTCTCCAATTGATTTTCTGCGAAACTTCAATGCAGCTCTTCCACCTCTCTAGCTCCACTTATACCGTTGGCCAATTGTATAAAAAATTTCAAACATGAAACTAATTCTTATCAATGTTGATGAAGACTTGACAAGATCTTCCTTTGCATAGTGCATCTACCACATAACCCCTCAGCCGTCACTATCAACCTTGTCTAGCATTTTCTGCATTCAAAGCCAAGCTTGGACCCCGTTGTCTTACGTTCTCATCGTAGAACGCGGCGTGATTTTTCATCAAGACATCCTTTCCACCATTGAAGTCCATTCAATTCAATCTAAGGTAGGTTCTTCCTCCCATTGCCTTCGTTCCAAAGTTTGTGTATCTAATATCTCATCAATACTGTTATATAATATGTTGAATATCTTCAACAGGGAAGGGAAATTCCAGATGCTTGAAACCTAATGGCGGAGATTGTCGGCACTGCAGTTGTTCAGGAATCAGTTAGCCAAATCCTATCTGGTCTCCTTCAAAAATATGGAAAGAAACAAAGCTCAAATGCATTCAGAAACCTTGAGAGGCTAGAGATGGCACACATCAGGCTGGAGGCTGTTCTTCAGACATCTCATAAGTGGGATATCACTGATACATCCTTGCTGCGTTGGCGTAGGAAGCTTAAGTCTGCTGCTCAAGAGTGTCATGTTACGCTGCACAAATGGAAGGAGAGAATTCTTGAAGATGAACACGTAGAGAAGGAAGTAAGTAATTTCGCCCTTCATAAGAGGGCTGTGCATGCTACTAGGTCATTTGTTTCTTCTATCTTTAACAGCGACAACAACTACTTGACCAGATCCACTGTTCAAAGATTTGAGTGGTTTGCAGATGGTGCTAGCGAGTTTCTGAGATTACTAGTGCACATGCCCTTTGACCCTCTTATCAGGCACCTTCTTGCTGGCAAGATACTACAGCATAGAATCATTAGGGCAAACAAGTGCCCTTTCTTTCTACTGTTGTCACCATTTATTAGTGAAGAGCATGGAATAGTTGGTAGGCTTTACTTCATGCAGAAAGATCATAATGTTCCATATGATGATTTTTGCCTTATAGTAACAATACAGCTTTCGGAGAGTACAGACATAGCTGGAATGGTGATTAGATGCTTACAAATGTTTGGCCCTCTTTTCAAGTCTACAGTTGAAAATATTAGGATGGAACTGATGCAACTACCTACTAATGATTTCTCATGGGTACCACATGTTGATTCACAGAAAAATGAATATTTGCACAACCTTCACATACTTGGCACACGATTGTTTCGCCCAAACCCATTATGTTGCAAGAAGCATGATAAGCACAAGGTTTATCACGGCAGCAAGCTAGACAACTCATCTGGATCACCATATGTTTCTCTCGAACCGGTTATTGATATAAGTCTTCAGTGCCAAGTCTCACTCTCGGAGTGCAAAAAAGAGAGATACTTGGTTCCTGAATGTAAAAGTTATCTACACAATTATCCATATCTGAAAGTTAGATATCAATTTGCACCACATGGTTGTGCAGAAGACATGTTTGTTGTGGATAAATTTCCTGCAACAGAGGCAACCTACAGTGAGGAGCAACATTGTTTGGATACAGATTCTATATTGGGACTACTTGAGGAGATGCTGCTTCCGAAAGCAATAGATTACTTCTGCCAGAATGAGGAAGCAACAGTCTACCAAATGATTTGGAGGTCTAAACATGGCACTATATACATTCAGATTGAGAGAGAAAACATCTTAACGCCAAGCACACAACGAACATGTCATGGGGCTAAGAGAAGGAAGCTGTCACAAGGACAGGATGATGAGTTGGAGTGTCTGACAAACTGGATCGCTCACTTCCTTGACATATGGGCTACACATGCACCCACTGAACTGCAAGGCTTGATCATGGACTGGTCGCAGGAAGTAAAAGAAAGACATGAGAAGCAAACCGCAGCCGTTTGAAATTCTTGATCATATATGTACAGTGGATTCCTGAGGGACATGGACAAATAAAACAATGGATGGACAAATGAAAGGATGGAAATGGAGTGCTTACTAATCAGAATTTGATCTTACTTTTTTTGATAAAAAACTTAGAAAAGTGAAGGAATCTCATACAATTCACTGAAGAGCAAGTTGACCGGTTTATGAATCATCATTTTATCTTATGAAGGCCGTATGATGGTCCCACTTAAGATACTTAGATGGTTTAAGTCACCATGAGACTTGCTGAGGTTGCTACTTTTTGACAATGACAAATAATGGCGATCTTATTAATTATTTATGCCTCTCACAATCTATTTCTTCATAAACTAATATATGATGACTTATTTGTAATGTGTGGAACACTATGTTTTTTCGTTATTGTAGACATGCGTTATTTGGCTACAGTTAAATGTTTATTTATATATACCCATCATTCACAATATATATCTGTTGGACTGGCTTTGATTATCTCGTTTTGTGCCCACACATGGAAGGAAAATTGATATGGATGGCCACATTAATTACTCCCTTCCAGACCGAGCTTATTCCCATTGTCTTCCATGTTGCCAAATCTAACTCCTAGGCATGTAAACACCCTCCTTCAATATGTTGTAGCTTCACTGCTGGGGCATCCATCCTACCGGGCACACACCAAGTTAATTTCCACTCTCCTCTTCCAACATCATGATTTAACTATAGAGGCTGTCAGTTGATTGAGCTATCCTGTGGCTTTTCAAATGCCCCCAACTTACACGGCATGGTATATCCACCATATACATCTGATTCCTTTGTTTAGTGACCCCAACTTACACGGCAGGGTAGTCCATTAATTTAAACAAATTACACTCACGGTATGAACCAAATAAGGGGAGTGCAGAGACCAGCAAAAATGAGACAGAATAAAACTGTAGTCCGACATTCAGGCGTCAGTCAACTAGCGTGTCTAGAAAAAATAGATTTACAAAGACTTGAATGTTGGTCATCTGCTATAAATTACAACCTGACAAGAGAAGAAGACTTCAGGACTGTTGACCAAGACCTCTTCAAGTTCCTAGTCCCCTGCTGTGTAGATGAAACATTTCCAACCTGCATGTCACTTTCTTTCCCAGTCTTTATTGTTACACCAAGTTTCATTTGATTTTCAAATATGTAACGAACTGTTGACTCTCATCGTTGTTGGCTTATGTCATATATGTCTTCTTGTGGACTTGCCTTAACTTACCTCTTGCTCTCTTTGTAGAGAACAAATCCTCCACACGTACCCTTTGTCATCAACTCATCATACTTGCCTTCCTCTTCTACCTTGCTCCCACTCTTTGACATCACAATATTCTCTTTATGTTCTCGTCTTGCCTCATTGTGCATGTGATTCAATCAGAGGTAAGTTCTTACAGCTGCCATGCTAATCTTCGGTACAGATCCAGTGTTCATATATCTATAGTCTCTCATGTATACTATTATATGTTGAATTTCCTGAGCAGGAACCTTGAATCCTAATGGCAGAGATTGTCAGTTCAGCAGTTGTCCAAGAGACAGTAAACCAAGTCCTGTCTAATCTAGTTCGAAAATATGAGAAAGATGAATCAAACAAGGACATAAATTTGGAGAGGCTTGAGATGGCTCACACCAAGCTGGAGGCTGTTCTTGAGATATCTGATAGGTGGCAGGTCACCAACACCTCCTTGTTGCGTTGGCGTTCGAAGCTGAAGCGAGTTGCTCAAGAGTGTGACGACACGCTGCACAACTGCAAACAGAGGATCCTAGAAGACGAAGAGACAACAAAGGAGGTGAGAAAATCCTCATTTCCTAAGCGCATAGCACGTACAACAAGGTCATTTGTTTCCTCTGTCTTTAGATCCAACAAAGAAGAGCTGAACAGTTCCGTTGCTCGGAGATTTGAATGGTTTGCAGATGGAGCTAGTGAGTTTATAAGGTTAGTTGAGCTCGGTGGAACACCACGTCGTCACATGCCCTTTCACCCTCTTAACCAGTACCTTCTTGCAGGCAAGAAACTACACCACAGAATCTTCCATGAAAACAAGCGCCATTTGTTTCTAATGTTGGTGCCATTCACTACTTCAGAGTACGGAACAGAGGCTAGACTAGTCTTTGCTCAGAAAGATAGTAAGGTGGGAGAGGATGACTTTTTACTTACATTAATGCTACAGATTTCAGAGAGTACTGACATAGTTGGGATCACAATAAAGTGCATAGAGCTTTTTGCACCTCTTTTCAAGTATACAGTCCAGACCATTAGGAAAGAACTTATGCAACTACCTACACAAGACTTCTCGTGGGTGCCAAATGTGGATACACACCACAAAGAACAACTGGGCAATATTCTCAGCTTGGGCACTCAATGGCTTCGCCCAAACCCATTGTGTTGCAAGCAGCAAGATCAGCACAATCTCGATCGTGGTAGCAAGTTAGGCATCTTGGGATTACGAGATGTGTGTCCAGAACAAGTTATTTCAGTAAATCTTCACTGCCATGTCTCAGTATCAGGGTACAACAAACATGGGGCCTTACTGTCTGAATTCAGAACCTTACAAGATTCTCCTATTGGTCTGAAAGCTGGAATCGTCTTTTCACCCCATGGATATTCAGAAAACTACCTGCATGTGGATGCAAGTCCAGCTATAGCAGCGATCTACACTGATGAGCAACAATTTTTTAATACAGAATTTACCTTTGGACAACTAGAAGAAATCATGCTGCCCAAGGCAATTGATTACTTTTACAAGAATGAAAAGGCAACAGTCTACCGAATGCTTTGGAGGTCTAAGCATGGCACTGCATACATTCATGTTGAGAAGGCAAACATCTTGAGGCAAAGCACACATGGGATGATGAAGCGAAAATATGAGGAGTCTATGAATTGGTCATATGCAGTCTCTCACTTTCTCAACTTATGGGTTGCAGATGCACCCATCCAGCTACAGGGACCAATCAAGGACTGGATTCAGAAAGATCTGGAAAGTCAGTCAGTGAGAGCACCACCAACAGAAGTTATAAATCATGTAACACAGATCGGTCAGTAAAATAACCTTACACAAAAAACTGTAGAAGGGATGTACTTTGTGTTGGATTATGATCCGAATTAACACTTGAGTCTTGCGGGGACGCATAGAGGCTGGCCCATAGTTTGGGTAATGTTACTAGTGAATTTGTTCAGTGTTTTGTCCTATTGTCCTATATAACAAGAGTAGACGACCCGTTGTATCTATCTGATTTTATGACGAAATATTTTCTAATGGTGATAGCCCATCAAACTGTGCACAACTTTTAGAGTTCGAGGACAACATTTTTTCTAGGGTTATAACATCTAACACCTCCAACTTTTGACAAATATTAATTCACAGTTGAGTATCTAAATATCAGTACCATACCAAAAACACAAGTACTTCTGCTTTTTTTTGTCTCTTGAGTATAGGTATAGCCTCATGAGTACCACAAGAGCAACTCCAACGGTTTTCATTTTTTGTTTTGCAAAATTGAGAATTTGTCAAGTCCCAAATGAATATTGCAAAGGTAAAAAGATTCAATCTCCAATGATTTTCTATTATTCACTTGGCAAAACTAAAAATTGTACACGTGAGGGGGAAATATCCCGCGGGAGTAGCGCGTGAGGGTGATTGCCAAGCGAACCACAATTTGGCATATACACCAAAAATCACCAGGTGTTTGTCAAGTTAACAAAAATACCAAGCCCATTTTTCAAACCGTTGAATAGAAGATTTTTAGACTTTTTTGTAAAAACAAGAATGTCAAACCCATTTGCAAAACCATTGGAGTTGCTCTAACAAAATTGGATTTTGTATTTTTATGGTTTTTATTTTACTATGGTTTTTTAAAGATTCAACGATGATATATATAAAAGAAAAGAAGAAAAAACCACCACAAACAGTCACGGAGGTGAATATGTCTTGTTTTGACAGAGGAAGGTGGCTGTCCACTGCTATGTTAGTTCTTTTTCGGGGAGGAAAAACTGACTTTTGCGAATTGTGATAAATAAGGGAGACGAAGTAGACTAATCTCAAAGTAAAAACACAAAAAAAAATGAGCCGTTAAAACTCGAACCAACACGTTGGCAAGACAAAAAATCAGAGCGGATTTTGGGCCCAGCTCCACACCAACGATGCGGTGACGGGGGATCGGGGACGGAGACGGACGCGGTGCGTGGCTGCGGCGCCGAGCGCCGAGGGCAGGAGGGAGAGGCCGGCCACCGCAGAGGATGCCCGAGGTGCAGCCGTCCCGCAGCCCCTTCCCACCACTCGAGCAGGCGCTCTCGAAGGTCGAGGTATGGTCGATTTGCTTATTTTACAGCAAGAACAGGACTAGCCTACAATGAACGTTCTTTGTCGTGTTTCTGATCCATTTTATTTATTCATCTGAGATAACGGCCCTTCTGTTCCTCACTTGCTGTTTTGTGTTCGATTTTATACAGGCATGGTCTTTTTTTTCCCACTCAGTTCGAATTTTGTGTATCAACCACTATCCTTTTTCACTGACACCCAGACAGTAGTCCGTTGGACCAAATCTACACGGCGTCAAGCAATTAGGGAGACCATGGAGAAGTTTGAAATAAGAGAAAATGCTAGTGGGTCAATAGACTATAGCACGTCGCACAAAAATCAATTGACATAGACTCATAGATTGGCTTGGTCAGCCAGAAATTTCCAGTCATCTAGAAGCAACCATGACTTTTCCAAGTTCCTTGTCTTCTGACTACTTCTATGTGTGGCTGTGGATGGAATATTTTCAGGCTGCATTTCTCCTCCTTCACCTGTCCTTGTGTTGTGACCCCACTGTTATCCATTTAATTTTTGACGTGACTTCAGTGCAACTCTTCCACATCTGTCAACTTGATGATTGTTTCACTTATTGTATTCACATGGAACTAATTAACTAGAGAGTTTCTCGTCGTTGATGAAGACTTCTCGACAAGATCTTCCCTTGCAGGGATCACGATCCACATGACACCTCGGCCCTAAAGTTGAGCATGTAGCCCATTGGCCAAAGGCCCAGCCCGAAGTATGAGAATTTCGCCCGGTCGAACTTTGGGGCACAGCACAATCCACGGGCCGTGCTTGGGCCACCACCTCGGCCTAGCTGGTGGCACAGCATGGCTTGCAAAAAAAGCAGTCTGTGAGCAGTCCAGTTGCTACTATGGCCTGTTAATAGCCCACCGGCCGCCTTCTCAAAAAAAAAAAAAAAAAAAAAAAAAGCTCACCGCACTACAACTACCACACAAACCCTAACTATAATATTAATGTAATGTTGGTCTTAGTTGAGAACTCTGTTCTGAATTAAGAATGTTTTGTGAGCCTTCTGTATGGTGGTGTTTATTAATCACCATTGGATCCTATAGTGGACGTTTATATTGTTATCACCATAGAAATAAATGAAATTTAGTTGCAACTGCACTGCAAATTTTGATTTGCGCGTAATCATTACATCACATTGTGCCATTACATAATAAAACCTCAACTTTAAAATTTCGTTTGTTTAATTATTAGCTTTCTTTGTTGTTCTGTATTATTGAATCCAGCATATTTTTCTTTGGGAATGAGAACTTGAAATAACATGTTGGGCCAAGGCAAAACCGGGCGGACATTGGGCCCAGCCCAGCTAGCCAACGGAGACGATGAGTTGACCGGGGGGGCACGGAGGCACGTCTCCATGGCTGCGGCTCTGGAGTAGTAGTAGTACGGTCGATTTGGTCTCCAGTCCCCACTTCACGGTATAGAGTCCACAGCCTGTTCCACTCTGATTGCAGCAGGGAGACCATGGAGAAGTTTGAAAGATGAGAAAAAGCTGCTGAGTTGATCAGTCATCGGTCAACAGACTAGCACTTGGCATGAAAATGATCTGACCAAGACTCGTAGACTGGCTTGGTCAACTAGAAATTTCCACTGATCGAGAAGCAACCATGACTTTTAACAAGTTCCTTCTCTACTGCTATGTGTGGATGGAATATTTTCAGGCTGCATTTCTCCTCCTTTTCGTGTCCACGTTTGTACGAAATAATGTGCAGGCACATGTTTTTTTCGAAACTGCGCTATCATGCGTACTTCATTAAGAGGAGAAGGAGTTTGACATTACATCCCGCTATAACCATGGCGAGATGCCGGTTTACAGGCGAGCGACACACTTACACAAACCACCGGCTCTAACGGTGCAGCCTGAACGTTGTACTGAAATGCAAGCACATGTTGTCTTTTGTGTTTTCTCATAATCTGTCCTAAGATCTCTAGAAAGAAAAGTTATGATGAGACATTGTGGTGATAAGTTGTTACGTATTAAGTTACATGCACGTGCTATGCGTTAACTTTATAATTTTGTAACTAGAAAGGAAAGTTGTTTTTTTTTTGTTGAAACTGAAAATTTATGAAGGTTGTAGGTTCGACCACTACTTAATTTTGTAACTTTTGGAAGAACAAAAGTTGTGCAAATATTTTTTTTGGTCAAAAATTTAAATATAATGAAGGGCATAGAATCAACTGTTGGTTTCCAATTTAGCGGTGGTTGGCCGAATAGCATGGCCGCTACATGTCCCTGTTGTGTGGCAGGTGGAGAACAACAACACAGGTGGTTGTGTAAGAGCAAGTATAATAAGGCATATGTGGACATGAGAGAATTGAGGTGAGATATATAAGGTTAACAATCCAGCTGCAGACACAAGCAACAAGAAAAAAAAAAAAATGTTTTTGACCCTCTCATCCAATCCCACGGTCCCACCCGTTCCTTTACTGCTACTTTTTTTTTTGGAGTCAACCTATAAGCCTGCTTAATTAGTATACAAACCTACTGTACGTCACATTGCAGCTCGTTAGCAGCCGGCTAACGTCGAGGAGAGGGATGACCTGTACTCGAGGTAGGCACCAATTAATGGAGAGCAGAGTTCAACGTCTTCCCTACCTGCCTCACAATTTAACTAGAGGTTGTCAGTTCATCAAGGTACACCCTCTGGCATTTTTTAATCTCCTTTTATAAGAGCATTAACCAAGGGGAGTGAGGAGACATGGGAAATGGAGCAGAACAAAAATATAGCTTACCATTTATCTTTCATCACATGATGAACAAGCTGATGAGTATCAGAAATTATCATCACCTGTGGATCGTTCTATATCTGCTAATATTAGTAGTGATGTTGATTTACGCCGATGTTGGGAATCTCTTGTTTTGGTTTATCTTCACTTCCTAGTTGGTCAGGACTCTGGACTAGTCATTTTGCTTTCTGAACTATTCCCAAACTGCTTTGTATTTCCGTTATATCGTTAATAGAAATGGGGATCCCCTTGTTTGAAAAAAAAAAAATATCTTTCATCAGGAATCAGTCGACTTGAATGTTGGCCTTATCTGTACTATAAAATTTAGTACAACTGACAAGAGGGCAAGACATCAGGACAGTTGACCAAGACCTCTTCATGTTCCTAGTGCACTGCTGTGTAGATGAAGCATTTCCATCCTGCATTTCACTTTCCCTTGCTTGTTTTTAATTGTCACAACAAGTTCACGTGATTTTTAAATATGTAATGAATGGGTGACTCTCATCATTGGCTTATGTTATATATGTCTTCTTGAGGGGCTTGCCGTAACTTACCTCGTACTTGCCTTCCACTTCTTCCTTGCTCTCACTCTTTGACATCACTGGATTCTCTCTAAGTTCTCATCTTGCTTCATTCTACATGCGATTCAGTTAGAGGTATGTTCTTTTTTTTTTTTTTTTTTTTTTTTTTTTTTTTTTTTTTGATAAAACAGTTAGAGGTATGTTCTTACAACTGCTAAGCTAATCTTTGCTAGAGAGATCCAATGTTTGTATATATCTAGTCTGTCATGTCTACTGCAAGTATTTTCTACCCGTATTCTAAAAATCTCGGTGCTCACTTTTAAACGGGAATATCGGATATACCGGAAACTTATCAGTGATACAAAAAAACATTCAGACAAGGTTTACAAAAAATGGTTGTTTCGTTCATGAAAACATGTACATCATTTCTAGACCATTCTGGATAAAAATTACAAAGAAAAACTATACTATAGTCGATGGTTCAATGATAAGAGTACGAACAGCCCAAAATAAATGTTCCACACTGAGTCTAAAATTTGTCCCAAATATTAGAGACCATGCATAGTTTAAAATATCACTACATAACATTAGTCCGTAGATCCAAATATTACATATAAATAGAATGGCCCAAGGTCCTATGTAATACAAAGTCCACATAGTGCCAAACATTACATAGAATAGGTGCACAAATCGAAATACAACAAATCGAACCAAAATGGCAAAATCTGGTCACCAAATCTGCTCATCCCGTAGTTCTTTCATGCTCAAAGAATTGCAATTTCAAACAAACAAAGATGTTAAATTTTACATAGGAAATAAATATCAAAGTGGTGAAAAAAGATCACCTGCACTCAAACGCCCAGAAAGAGTCCATCTTCAACCATCAGCTCGCAACATATAGACTTGGTTTTTTTTTTTTTGGACCTTATTCTTCTCTCTGCCATTTGATTTGTCATCAATATTTTGACATTAAATGGGACCCTACCACAAACAACTACGACCGACCCAGATGTTGCACACAAACGCTCCCTAAAGCGGGTTGCACCACCAACAGCCGCAAAAGATATGTTACACAATAGGCTTTTGCTACGGTACTCTGAAATAATAACTGTGGACTGTTTATTTATTCTGATCCAATGATCATGATTTGTTTGACGACCGAAAAATACGGAATAGCCTGCATCGAGAAATAGACAAAGATCCCTCGTGAGATTGGAAACGGCACCTCCCGTCGCATGCGGGTGTTTTTATTTTTGTTTTCTTAGATTGATTAATTTATTTAGTAAATCATTAAATTAATAAAAATCAATGGTCTAGATTGATTTGAGATATTACCCGTTACAATAACCACAAGTAAAGCCAGACACTTTATTTTTCTCACCATGGTTAATCCACAGATAAATTTAGCATCCCAAATATGCTCTCTGTACCCAGCACAGCTGTGCATCTGTCCCCACTTTAAACGCAGTTTGGTCGAGGATACATTCTTAAAACCACACAGCTAAGCTTTGCTTCTGATGCAAACTGATATGTCTAATCTCTTGTGCATACTTTTATTTATTGATTTTCCTTAGCAGGGAAGCAACACTAGAGATTCCAGAATCCTGATGGCGGTTGAGATGGTCAGTTCTGCAGTTATCGAGGAGTCATTTAGCCAAATACTATCTAACCTAGTCAAAAAATATGAGGAAAAAAAGGAAATAAATGGAACCAGAAACATAGAGAGGCTAGAGATGGCACACATCATGCTGGAAGCTGCTCTTGAGACTTCTAATAAATGGGAGATCACTGATACATCCATGCTGCGTTGGCAAAAGAAGCTGAAGCGTGCTACACAAGAGTGTGAAGAGAAACTGCATAAATGTAAGCAAAGAATCCTCGAAGAACTCGTGGAGCAGGAGGTAAGGAATTCCTCCATTCGTAAACGGATTGGACATGCTACCAAGTCATTTGTTTTCTCCATCTTTAATGGCAACAACGATGAGTTGAACCCCTCTGTTGTTAGACGATTTGAGTGGTACGCAGATGGTGCTAGTGAATTCCTGAGATTCATAGAGCTTGGCGGCACACCACTTTGTCAAATCATGCCCTTTGTCTCCCTTGTCAAAAATCTTTTTGCAGGCAAGCAACTTCACTACAAAATTGTTCGAGGAAGCCATCAGCCTTTGTGTCAATTATGGTTGATCCCCTTTAGTAGTGCAGAGCATGGAACAGAGATTTTCCTAATATTTATCAAGAAAGATGGTACAACAGAGAGTAATATCTTCTTCAGTATGATAATACAACTTTCAGAGAGTACAGACATAGTTGGGATTGCAGTTAGGAGTTTGCAGTTGTTTGCTCCTCATGTTAAATTTATAGTTGAAAATATTACCAATGAGCTTACTCAGCTACCAACTCAAGACTTCTCATGGGTGCCATTTGCTTATTCACACAACAGAGAACATTTGTACAATCTTCACAACTTTACATCTCAATGGTTTCGCCCAAACCCATTATGTTGCAAGGAGCAGCAACAGCACAAGGTTCGACATTTCAGCAACAAAAACCTGGCAGGATTATCAGATGTTTCTCTAGAACCAGTAGTTGCATCTAATTTGCAATGGCTGGTTTCACATTCAGTTTACAGCGAGAGAATGAACTCACTGTCTGAAAGCACAATGTCTCTACAAAGTTCTCCATACTTGAAAGTTGGATTTGTTTTTGCACCCCATGGCTCTTCTGAAGACATGCTACCAGTGAATAGAAGTTCTGAAATAGTAGAGATAGTTGGCGGTCAGCAACATGTCTTGCATACAGACATCTCCTTGGAGCAACTGGAAGAGATTATGCTACCAAAGGCCACAGATTACTTCTGCCACAATGATGAAGCATCCGTATACCAAATGATTTGGAGGTCTAAACATGGGGCTGCAAGGATTCATGTTGAGAAGCCAAGCATAAACACACGGAGAACAAGCATGAGAGCACAAAGAACTTTTCGGGGGCCTAGAAATAGAAAGCTGCTACAAGGACATGATCAGAAGATTGGGAACTTTCTAGGTGTGCTCACTCGCTTCCTCGACTTATGGGATGCTCATGTGCCCATCCAGCTGAAAAGTTCTGTCATGGACTGGATGCAGAAACAAAAGGAAACTCAGATAGCAGAAAGGAAAGCAAAAGCTGTGACAAACATATGATCATATGATCATAGATATCCTTGAGGCAGAGTCTTCGTATTAAATGCTCCAAATGCAAAGGCAAGAGCAGTGAAGCTATGAATAACATAAAGATCTTACTTTTACATTGTAACAGTCTTCATTGTTTATGTCGTTGTATGGAAATTTGAAGTACGTATGTTCTACATCAGGAATTTATGCAACTATGTCTTAGTTTACTTATCTCATTGTCTCGTATATGTGATACTGTTTGTATGTCATCAGCTGAGATATGCTGGGAATTATCAATTACATTGGCATTGGCATTATAATGTGGTGGATTTAGGGGAAGGAGAAAAAAGTTAACTCTGTGCACTGCATCTGTTTTCTTTATTGCTATGTCTGTCTTTCCTTTCCTTTTGTTTTTGTTGTCTAGTACTCTAGTTTCCTTTTGCTTTGTTGGTTGTCCTTGTCCATGCTGCAAATGTTATGCTTAGGCTCCCTTTTTTGAAAAGGGAGGATTTTATTAATTCACAATCATTCCATCGAGTTGATATAATAATTAAAAAAACCAACATTCTATTGACTATCAATCCTGAGACTAGATTGCCACCCATGTGCCCGGGAGATTAGCTTGATAGGTTGCGGATGCCCCACTTTATATACTATTGTCCCCTATCATCGATTTTTGTTGTGGGATTAGACCTAGCAATAAGAAATTGATGGTGGAAGAGCACAAGTTTATCTTAAGCTATATATGTAATGACTCTATGTACCATCTTGGTACAGAGGTTGTAACTTTTTTAAATTAAACATCCCTTTTTTATCCAACATTTAATCCTTATGTGCAGTTTCATGCATTAGATGTAGTGTAGTTCCTTTTTTTTTTTTGGTAAGAACATTCTATTCAACTAAAATTGTGCATATCATCAAGCCATGCGGACCGGGTAAACATTGTTTAATGTCAAAAGTCTGAACTTCTCTCGAAGCCATGGGTTTTTACACCTCTAGTTTCTACTTTCCGTCTATCAGTTTTTTTGAAACTATGACATTCAAACATCCCTCTTCACGCTTTCACCACTTGATTCTTGATCGCCAATTATTAAGCCAAATGACCCTTCTCAAGTTGTACCCCCGGACAGAAGACCATTTCTTCGACACCCGTTTCTATCAGACGCATAAATGTTGATGATTTGTTCACCTATTATTGTAGTAAAGGTTCCTTCACATGCACCTTTTTATGCTCCCAAATTATTGGGAATTTCTACCAGAACCCCTCTATGTATGTGAACTATGTCACTATTTTCTCCAACGTCTTGTGCCACTCTATCATCTTCTGAAGCTCCACAGTTCAAACATAACATCCAAAATATCACTCTGTGTACCCAGGAAATATGTCCACAATTTTCATGCAACTTGTTTGAGATAGATTCTTGCATCCACACTTTGTTGCATCCAAGTTCATATATCCAATCTCTTATGCATACTGCTATATTTTCCAACACCCAGATGACTGAGAAGAGACAGAGGAAACAATTGCAATCAGAAACAAATGGTTTAATTTTACTTGCAAAAAAATTTTTGTCCCCAACATTCAATCCTTTACCTTTAATTTGATGCATCATATGTAGTGTATTTCTTTTTATAACAACGATCTATTAAAGCCAAAATTACACACAACATAAAACAACGAGGACCGGGTAAACATTGTGTACCCTGGACCTTCCACACACTATCTTCGATTAATCCCTGACCTGTAGTTTGATTTAATTTTAATTTTAACATCCCTAGTGTGACCTAGCTCGACTAGCACATTCCATAAGTTTACGGAGATTTGAATATTTTCTTTTTCAAATACCAAATTGCAGCAAAGGAAGTGGCATTTTCAATGTGCAGGCCGTTGGACCAAGCGAAGAAGGCTCAATACTCTGGGCCCAAATTCAAAAAAAAAATTCTAGGCCCGGCCCACTATGCTACTTCCTGGGCCGCACGGCCATGGTGCGCTGCCGGGGCGGAGCGGAGAACGGCGGCGGAGGCGGTCGGAGAGGAGAGAGACACGGCGACGTGCCGCCGTGGACGAGGAGGAGGAGCGCGAGCCGCGAGGGATCCAAGATGGCGGCCGAGACGCTCCCACCTCACGCAAGCGCAGCCGCAGTCCAGGTACGCGCGATTTGCTCCCCATCTCACGCGCCTCCTCTTCCAGCTGCTCTGCTTTCAGAACCAGAGTGCCTCTGGCTACATGGGCGAATCTGATCTATCGTAGTAGTATATTGTGGGGGAATCTAGTGAATCATAGTAGTGTAATAACAGTATGTTCTTGTCTATCTACAATACTTACTGTTAGAAAAAATATACAGCTAGTTGTTTCTTTCTTTTTCTTTTCTCTTTTTGTTGTGTGCTGCAGTATCATGCATCCAACACAGTCCATTTTACTAAGAGTAGTCTGTTTTAACAAACCTCCATGGCATCAACAAAACAAGCAAGCAAGAAAATGAGGGGAGGCATGGAAAATTGTTGTGAGTCAATCAGACAACAGTGAACTGGTGCGTGGCAAGAAATATGATCTTACAGAGACTTGAGTGTTGGTTTCATCTTCTAGAGACTGCCACTGCTAGCCAAAATAAACTTGTTCAAACAAGTTCCAAGCTCATTGTCCACTGCAAACCGAGACACAAGAAAAGTCATTCTAAGTCGAATAGGGCTTAAGAATCTGATAGCCCAAGGCCATTTAAAATATTATCAAGTTGGACTTCAGTTTCTTTCCCTGCCGTTGGTTTGTCACCAACCAACCTCCATTCTTTGTTTAGCCACAGGACTTTGAACACACCTCCTCATACTTTTCTCTACTCGGTGCGTGTTTGTTTATTATATCCAAATGTGTAATCAGGTGCAGACTCCCGTTGTTAAATTTTGAGCGACTGGCCTACCTCCTTTTCCCCTGCACAGACAAATAAAATTATTGGACTTGGCTACCTGTTTTCCCCCTTGAAAGTCTTTGATACCACTGAATTCTCTTCAAGTGCTCATCTTGATCTGGATAGCTGTCCATACATGTGATTCAGTCTGAGGTAGGTTCCTACAGTTGCTAAGCCATATCTATGCTTCCCAAAGTTCATATGTCTAGTCTCTCATGTATGTTGTCATATGTTGGATTTTTATGAAGGGGGAAGGGATACTGCAGATCCTTCGACCTTGATGGCAGAGATTGTTAGCTCTGCACTTGTCCATGAGACAGTTGGCCAAATCCTCTCCAATCTGGTTCAGAAATATGAGGACAAAGAGGAATCAAGAGCCAACAGAAACTTGGAGAGGCTAGAGATGGCACACATCAGACTAGAAGCTGCACTTGAGACGTCAGAGAAGTGGCAGATCAGTGATGCATCCTTGTTGCGTTGGCGTGGGAAGCTGAAGCGTGCTGCTCAAGATTGCGATGAAACACTGCATAGATGCAAGCAGAGGATCCTAGAAGACGAACAGACAGAGGAGAAGGTGAGAAAGTCCTTGTTTCCTGTACGTATAGCGCATACTACCAAGTCATTTGTTTTCTCCATCTTTAGCCCCAACGAAGATCAAACGAGCAGTTCTGCTGTTCGAAGATTTGAGTGGTTCGCAGATGGTGCTAGCGAGTTCCTTAGATTCCTAGAGCTTGGTGGCAGGCCACGCTACCACATGCCCTTTGACCCTCTTGTTAGGCATCTTCTGAATGGCGAGAAACTACAGCTCGTAATCATTCAGGCAAACAAGCGTCCTTTGTTTTTACAGATGGTGGCCTATATTAATGCTGGCCATGGAGTAGCAGCTAAATTCATCTTGGTGCAGACAGATGGTAATGCATCTGAGGATGACTTCTTCTTTTCTTTGATGCTACAACTTTCAGAGAGTACTGACATAATAGGGATGGCAATTCAGTGCCTACAGCTGTATGCTCCTCTTTTCAATTTCAAGTCTGCAGTTGAAACGGTTAGGAACAAACTTCTGCAGCTACCTACAGAAGATTTCTCATGGGTGCCAGATATTGATACACATCACAAAGAACACTGGGATATTCTTCATAGGTTTGGCACGAATTGGTTTCGCCCAAACCCACAATGTTGCAAGCAGCATGATCAGCACAAGCTCTATCACGGTAGTAGAAAATCAAAGAGGTCAAGATCTCCAGATTTTTTTCTGGAACCAGTTATTGAAGTACATCTGGAGTGCCATGTCTCAGTCTCGGACTGCAACCAACATAGTTTCTTAATGTCTGAAACCAAATATTCTGTAGAAGATTCTCCATATCTGAAAGTTGGACTTCTATTTTCCCCGCATGGATGTTTAGAAGACAATCTACTTGTGGATAGAACTCCCACAATACCGGCAATCTATAGCGAGGAGAAGCATTTCTTGCATACAGACTTCACCTTGGGACATCTGGAAGAGATAATGCTGCCAAAGGCAATAGATTACTTCTGCAAGAATGATGAAGCAGAAGTCTACCAAATGCTTTGGAAATTAAAACATGGCGCTGCATATATTCAGGTTGAGAAGTCAAGCTTCAGTACACAGAGAACAAGCATGAGAAATTTTGAGGGACCTAGCAAAGGAAAGATGTTGCAATGGCATGATCAGGAGATAGGGAGACAAGCAAGTACCATCTTTCAATTCACCAACCTGTGGGTTGCACATGCGCCTGTCCAGCTGCAAGGCACGATTGTGGACTGGATTCAGAAAGAAAAGGAAAGCCAGTTAGCAGCACTGCAGCTACATCAGAACTTCCAAATCATGTAAGGGAAATAAGGTACACAAGACTAGACATTGGATGTTCAAGGAACAAATCAAGTATTTGGAGTTACTATTCATAGCTGAGCAAAAAATATGCAGAAAACATAAATGCTCCAAATACAGAGGCATGAGGAGCAAAGCCATGGCCATATAGATCGCAAACTGAAAATTAGAAGTACTGTAGGTTGAGCACATAACTGTTCCTCCCATCATATACCAACTGTAATGTGTTTTTAAGATGTGTATTGTCAATTTCTATATAACTTTCAAGAGGATGGTTATGGACCATGAGCTATTCCATTCCTTTTCAGAAAATTATTATTGTAAAGATTGGTGTAATGCTCTGTTTTGCTCTAACGTCTTAAGATTGGTGTAATGCTCTGTCTCCCTCATGTCCTAAACTCTAACACCCTGTAAATTATGAGTGGTGACTTGCATTGCCTCTACAGTCTCCAGTGAGGGCAATATATTCAGGTGGGGAATCATTTTACCCTTTGTTGACAGTAAAGAAAATATATTTCACTCCATGGCTAATAATTGACTTGAATTTCCCCATTTCATAGTCCTCTGACTGTGCCTGATGATTTCAGAAAGCAGGTAAAACTACAGTCTCCCCATGCTGGTTTGGGTGTGTGATACTTTTGACTTCTGTTTGCTTTGCACCTGCTGTTTGACTGCAGCACTGCTGTGGTCTAGTCTCCAAAACTGCAGGCGTTTCCTCTCCACCAAATGCACCACTACTCTGACCACCCTGCGAAGAGGGATTGCTCCTCCCTGCCACCTCCCGCTGGTTGCACTCATCCCCGCTGGTCTGTTGGTCCCGCCAGTCTGCTGGTCCCACCGGGCTGCTGCTTCTCCCGCCGGTCTGCTGCTCCTCCCGTTGGCCGCTCCGCTCCCATGCTCGGCTGCAGGTAAAGTCTTTCTGCCCTACCCTACCTGGCCCCTGCTCGGCTGCTCCTGTCTACTACTGTGCTCACTGCCTCTCCGCCGGATATGAATGATGGAGAGGCTGATCTGTCCTCTGAATCTAAATGCATGCCTACTGTGAATGTTAAGATTGTTATCTAATATATGTTTACTTCAAAGCCTGCTGTCATTTGGCTAAATTCCAGGCAGCGTAAAATTTTGTTAGCCGGAAGGCCTTCCGTCCGTTTTGACCTAAACGAATTTGCTTCCAAGGCCTTCTAGCAAATTCTTCCTTGGTAATATTGTTGTCACTTGTTAATTGTTATTTGTTCTGAATGCCTACTCTGAAAGTCTGAATACATGAATGTTACTCAGAATGACATCTCTGAATGCCTTAATGTAGAATATGTGACTGAATGTTTTAGCTGATTTGCTACATGTATGTATTGCCTGAATGTTCACTGAACTCTGAATGTATGCTCACTGAAATCTGAATGTATGTATACTATAGGCTATTGCATACTGGACTACTGAACTCTGAATGTATGATGTCGTCCACAACAGAGGCTGCACATCAAACAGAGCCTGCACCTGAAACTGTGGGAGCCTGCACACACCTCCTCACTTTCCTCCAGTTAATGTCTGTGCTCCACCTAAATACGTGGGATCTGCCAATGTATTTTTAATCTAGCATATATGTGAACAGACATTATGAGCCTAAAATTCAGTAACACAAAACAAAAGATAGCAAGGGGAATGACAGATCAACAACTTAAACAAGGAAATTAAATGATACATCACACATTCGCACATCTATGTTATAGAAATCATCCCAAAAAAAATACAAAGAAACTTGGATATCTTTTTGCGTTAGTAGTGACATGTAGCTTCATCTTGTGGCTGGTAGCCTGGTACGGACTCTCCAAACACCATGACTCTGCTGAATTTCTTTTTCATTTGTGCACAAAGTTGAAATGCTCAGGTTGTCATTTGCTTTGTTGTCTGGTCCTTGGTCAAATATCACCCCACCCTCGATTTGATTTTTTGCACAAATATGTGCCGGCCGGCAGAGATAGCATTAGTTAAGACAAAACGCAATCATTAATTAGTATTTCCCTTGTATAAAACAGCTCCTGTGAATCGGTCACTACCAAACCCCTGATGTCGACTTCTCAACATCTCTTTCCTCTGATAAATCTTTGGGCATCTACATTTGCGATAACTCCTCGGCCTCACCATCTCGTTGCACTCCAATTGAGGGTGCGTCCTTACAGCTGGTAAGCTAAATATGTTCTGTTGTTCCAATGTTCCTCCGTGGAACACATTTGATTCTGTTGAAGATTCCGTTCATATAGTTAGTCTCTCTTATACACGCGCGAGGTCGACAGCAGGTTACAGGAAAAAATGTTGGGGCTCGAGGGCTGGAGGCGGTTACAGGAGCGGCCGCCGGGCGACACGGCGGGAGTCTCGCCGCCGGCGGGCTGGTCCGAGCCTTCGTCAAGCGAGAGCCGGCAGGAGCGAGGAACCGGGGGAGCGGATCGCGACTCCCAGTCGAAGGTATTTCCCTCATCTAGTTGCGCGGGCGCGGAGACCGCGGGTGAAGAGCAAACCCTAGGGAGGGGGTGCCATGGGAATGTAGGTGGGGATTCGATGGTGAATTCGAGCCGATTGAAGGCTGATTTGCAGCGTCATGATTTGGTTGATGATGAGGTAAACCCGGCGAGGAATTTCCTCGGGGGGAAACCATCGGAGACGATCAGAGAGGATCAGAGGCATGGGGATGGGGCGATGCCGATGGGGAATTTTCTCAAGGCCACCTCATTGTCTGCAAACAGGGATGAACTGAATGGCAACGATGGTGAGAATATCTCACTATCTGAAAACAGTCAGTTCAGACAGGCTCATAAGATCAATTTGCAGAACTTGATCCAATTTGGTTCATCCTCACCGTTTGACATCTCAAAACCATGGAGATACCCATGGATTGAATCAGTTGGTTGTAAGCCAAATGCAGTGATTAGTCCTCTTCAAATTGTTGAAGAAAATCTGGCTGTATTGAGATGGAAAGCAGAGTTCCCTTCTCTGTCAGAATCTGCAACTGTCAAGAAGAAAGGTCGGCGATATTCCTTTCCAATTGCGAGATCCAAGCGAGAGTCAATAAAAGAAAGAGATCAATTTCCTTTCTATGATGTTGATAATAATAAGTTGAAGTTTAAAGATTTTCCGATTAAATTCTGCTGGCCGAGTAAGGGAGCAGAGAAGAATGTTGGGGATACTGTGAATCAGGGGAAGAGCGAGGGAGATTTGAAGCTTAAAAATTCGGTGAACCCAGTCCATGTGGACCGGTGGTTTACACCACCACCTAAGGTCAGGCTTGTTGGGGGTGTGCTGGGATCTGGCCCTTCATCTGGGAACGTGTGCTGATCCAGGATAGCACTGAGGGGGGAGGATTAGGTTACCAACCCAGCACACCTCCTCCAGAAGTAGTGAAGGCACCGCCCCCGAATCAGTCTCTCCCTCAGAACCCTAGCTGGGGGTTCAAGATCCCATCCCTCTCTAAAATCTCAGGCCAAGTGTGGGGGGGAAATAAACAGAGATCCTTTGCTGTTGCCCTTAGATCCAATCCTGCAAGAGTGGTGCAAGTGATGGATAGAGGGGAGAGAGACAGAAGAGGCTATGGGAGAGATGGGAGGGGGGATGACAGGTTCGGCCGTGATGGGCGACCTGGAGCCAGAGGGAATGTGTGGGAAAGGAAAAAGGTCCAGGTGGAGAATCATCAGGGTGATGGTCAGAAGCCACAGCAGAATATTGGGGGCGATTCTACCAAAGGGATTCCCAAGGGGGATGAAGAAGGTCAGAGGGCAAATGCTCAGCATGCTGTGAATCAAGGAAAGGGTCCCACCCTGCAACAGCAGCAGGGGAGGGATACAACTGTCAAGGGGGTGATGGCTAAGCAAGGAGTTAATGGCAAGCAGATGATGAATCCAGAAGGGGCTGCAGTTGGAGGTGGCTCCGGGAATGCTAATCAAGGTATGACAACTGGTAATGCTCATCAAGATGGGGGATCAAGAATCTTACAGGGTAACATGCTTAGGATGCCTTGTGATTTCTGTGGTTTGCTGAATCATACATCTAGTGAGTGTAGATTTGCCAGCTGTGAGATTTGTGGTCTTAGCAACCACACCACATATGAGTGTAGAAGCTGTGTACCATGGAATTGTATGCCTGAGCTGTGTGCAACTCAAGTAGAAGGACAGAGCTTCCTTTTTATACCTGAGAATGTAGACCCAAAAGTTGCTAGGGAGAAAGAGAGTACTGCAATTATCACAATTGTGGCAGGGCATGCTACTAGCAAGCAAATTGAACTTGAGTTCACATACCTGGATGGGTCAGAAACATGGAAGTGGAAAGCTAAGCAATTGTCTGACAAGAAGTTTATGATGAGATTCCCTAGTGTGAGAGTGCTGCAGCAGTGGAAGCACTGGAAGTTCTTACCTATGGAGTGTGCTGATGCACAGATGAAAGTGGATCCATGGTCTCCATGTGTGGGAGCTATTGGACAGCTACAAGATGCTTGGTTTAGGGTGCATAACATCCCTACAGACCAGAGATCAGTCAGGACTATTGCTCAGGTTGGTGGCTTAGTTGGCAGAACTATGGAGATTGATAAGCCTACTCGATTCAGCCATGAATATGTGAGAATGAGAATAGCTTGTATGGATGTGACAAAAGTTCCTAGCACTGCAAGAAGTGCCCTGGGAATGAATGTTTATGAATTTGTCTATGAAAGGGAAGTGGAAATTGAGGAAGGAGAGAAAGTTCTCAAGAGTGGCATTAAGGTGGGAGAATCTCACCCTTCAGCTTCCAAGAAGTCCAAGCAGGCTGATCTGAATCTGACAAACACAAATAATCCCATGGGTGAGAAGCTGAGTAACAGATTCTCAAGGCTGGAGGATAATCAAAGTAATCATCAGGTGAACAAAATGATGAACACTGCACCTCCTAGAATGGAGAAGGATGGCCAAACCAGATCAAGGTTCATGGGGGATGCCCAAAAAGCTACAAGAGATCTTATGATGATGACAGGGGTGGAAAAGTTGATATCCCAGAGTTCTTTGAAGAGTCTGACTCTGAAAGTGATTCATTAAGTGATAAGCTGAAGAAAATTGGTGCTTATGGTGATAGTGGGCAAGGTTTTTCTAAGGAGCTGGATGGGGGAGAACAACAACATTTCTTCATGTTTGGTCAGTTCCCCTCTGATGTGGTGATATCAGATCTGTTCAAAGGACTGATTCCTGACAAGAGCTGTGCAATGGAACAAACTGAACATAAGAGTACCTCTGAAACTCCTTTATTTAACTCTCCTGAGGTATTCATAACTGAGGATCAGATTGTTAATACTCAAGGAAGCTTGAATGAAGAAGTTCCTTCACAAGAAGACAACAGAAATGATGATAAGAACAAGAAAGGAGAAGGTGTTCAAGCTGATGCAGTTTCTCAGCAGGATGGCCAGATGATGGAAGCCCTTGCTGACATGGGTGGAAATGGTGCTCAAGCTGATGCTGATACTCAGCAGGATGGCCAGGTGATGGAAGCTCTCAATGACATGGCACCAGGTCGAGAGGATGAAGTTCATCATCTGAAGGCTCTTGGTGTTGAAGATATTCAGAAGAAGGAACTGAGAAGGAGCAGCAGACTCCAACTTGAGATTCTCAAGACAACTCAAGAAAAAGGTGAATCAATGGCCAAGAAGAGGAATCTAGAAGGTAAATTGACAAACCCTAAACCTGTGCATGTTACTAATATTACTGATTTTATCTCAGCATGATTTCAATAGTATCTCTAGTAAGATGGGGGTTAGTGTTAATAATAGAGACAGTTCTACTTTTGATCTTATGAAAGAAATTGAGAATGCTAGATTAAATTTATATAAGAAACAACAACAAATTGAGGTTAGTAGAGTGGTTTCTGAAAGTGAGGAGATCTGTGATACTAATGGTATGATGCAACTAGAATGGCTCCAAGAGGAAACCTCTGAGCCTGATGACAATGTAGCTGAATCAGCTAGATATAAAAAAAGAGAGAGGAGAAAAGTAATGAAATTCTCCCCTGATCTGAGTAAAGGTGGAAAAAGAGGACAGGAACTTCCTGGCCCAAATAGAAAAAAAGGTAGACACAAAAAGTAAATGAGTATACAAGGTTTAGTGTGGAATTGCAGAGGCCTCAAGAAAAGAGGAATCTCTGGATTTCTTAAAGATCTCATTGCTAAACATCAATTCCATTTTATTGGCCTCCAAGAAACTATGATTGAAAATTGTGATGATTCTATTCTTAGAGGTTTTGATCCTCATCTTGATTACCTATGGCTGCACAATCCCTCCACTGGGAGATCAGGTGGCATTTTGGTTGGAGTTAAAATAGAGCTGTATGATGTAGGAGCTTTCAAACAGGGTGAATATATGTTGCAGATGAATTTATGGGATAAAAATAACAAGATGAAATGGAATTTATTAATAGTATATGGTGATGCTCAAGAGGAGGGGAAGATCCCCTTCCTTGCTGAATTCTCCAGTTTCTGCTCTGCAAACCAAGAACCAATGATTATTGGAGGTGATTTTAATATCATTAGATATGCAAATGAAAAAAATGGTTCTGGTGGGGTGCATAAACATACTGACCTGTTTAATTCCCTTATTGGTTTCTATGATCTGAGGGAGCTTGAGCTGTGTGGTGGGGGTTTTACTTGGTCCAACAATCAAGACCCTCCCACATTGGAAAGACTGGATAGGATACTAGTGACTGCCAGCTGGGAAGAATGTTTCCCACAGGCAATAGTTAAAAAATGCCTAGAGAGGTGTCTGATCACAACCCTCTAATTCTAACTTGTGGGGAGGTGAAAAAAAGTAGTACAATTCAATTCAGATTTGAGTTGAGTTGGCTGGATAACCCTGATTTTTTAACAGAGGTCCAAAAAATTTGGGGAACTTATTGTAAAGTGGACACTTACATTGGGAGAATCCAACAAAAAATAAAACTGATGAAGAAGTTCTTCAAAGGATGGGGCTTTAGTCTACAGGGGGAGAATAGAAAGAAGAGAAAACAGATTCAGGAAGAACTGAATGAGATTGAAAAAATAGAAGAAGAAGGGGGGTTTGCCTTCTTCAATTTATCAAAAGAATGTAAAATTACTAGCTGAAAACATGAACCTGCTATGCCAAGAGGAGACCTATTGGTATAACAGGAGCCATGAGAACTGGTTACACAAGGGGGACTTGAACACAAGCTATTTCCATAGATGTGCCAATGGCAAGAAGAGAAAGACTACCATTCAGTTTTTTGGTGGGGAGGATGGTGGAGTGATTGAAGGGGATCAGAATTTGCTAGACCATGCTACAAACTACTATAGATGCCTTTTTGGCCCTGAACCAAGGCATGAGGTTGCTTTAGACAATGCCATTTGGGAAGGGTGCTATAAACTAGATGACAATGATAATACTATATTGTGCAAGAAATTTACTGAGGAAGAAATTAAAAGTGCTCTTTTTCAAATGGAGAGAAACAAAGCCCCTGGACTTGATAGGATACCTATTGAGTTCTACCAACATTGTTGGGGGGTGATTAAAAATGACATTGTAGGCCTCTTCCATGAATTTCATGAAGGAAAAATTGAGATTAGTAAGCTAAACTATGGCATTATTACCTTGCTACCAAAGGTTAGTGAGGCATCAAGAATTCAACAGGATAGGCCTATTTGCCTGTTGAATTGCTTGTATAAACTAGTCACTAAAGTTTTAACTATTCGGATAGAGCCTTATGCTGAGAAGCTAATTCATTCTAGCCAAACAACGTTCATGAAAGGAAGGGTCATTACTTCTGGGATTATGTGTTTGCATGAAATCATTCATGAAACAAAAAGGAAAAAACAGATAGGAATCCTTTTCAAGATTGACTTTGAAAAGGCGTATGATAAAGTTTGTTGGCAGTTATTGTTTGATTGTCTGAAAGTGAGGGGGTTCTGCCAGAAATGGTGTGACTGGATAGTGCAAGTGGTTACTGGGGGGACAGTGAACATTAAGATTAATGATTCTCTGGGTCCATATATTAAAAGCCATAAGGGGGTGAGACAGGGTGATCCCCTGTCTCCTGTTCTTTTCAACTTTGCAGCTGACTGCCTTACTAGAATGGTTGAGCATGCTCAAAAAAATGGCTTGATAACTGGCTTAGTGGATCACATAATTCCAAATGGGGTAGCAATCCTGCAATATGCAGATGATACCATACTATGTCTAAAACATGATTTGGAGGGGGCCAGAAATATGAAAATGTTGCTGTACTACTTTGAGTTGCTTTCTGGATTAAAAATTAACTTTAATAAGAGTGAGATCATTATGATCAATGATGAAGGGGAGTGGGCTGAGCAATATGCTCAGATTCTTAATTGTCAAGTTGGGACATTTCCTGTGAAATATCTGGGAGTTCCTATTAGCCCAAGTAGATTGCATGTCAGTGATTGGATGCCTCTCTCTGACAAATGCATGAAAAGGTTGGCCATCTGGAAAGGAAACTCTACTTCCATGGCTGGTAGATCCACTCTGATCACTGCTAGCCTTAACAATGCACCTTTGTATCACATGTCTGTGTATCTGTTGCCCAAGACTGTGACTGAAAAAATAGATAAAGCTAGAAGAACTTTCTTTTGGCAGGGGGGGGGGGACCAAGAGAAAATACCATTTAATTAAATGGAATACAATCTGCAAAAGTAAGAAAAAAGGTGGTGCTGGATTAAAAGACTTGGACAAACTGAATGTCAGTTTGCTTGCCAAGTGGTGGTGGAAATTAGAGAATGAAGAAGGACTTTGGCAAGATCTTATAAGAGCTAAATATCTAACAAGGGATTCAATACATTCAGTTTCTCATAAACTTAATGACTTTCCCATTTGGAAGGATCTCTTGAAAATCAAGGATCTGTACCTCAAGGGGAGAGGGATTAAGACTGGTAATGGTGTGAAAACTAGTTTCTGGGAAGATTGCTGGTTGTTTGATAAACCATTATATGAAATTATTCCTGAACTCTATATATTATGTGATCAAAAGCAAGTTTCTGTGAAAATGGTTAAGTCTGGTGAAATAGAGCTAACTTTTAGGAGATGGTTACCTGAGGGGCTTAGAAATGTCTGGAGACAAATCTGTGAGCGCATTAGAGCTTATCATTTGACTGACACACCTAATAAACCTGTTTGGGTTCTCAATAATAAGAAAATCTTTACTGTTAAGTCGATGTATGAAGCAATCAATGCTAGTGGTTCTGGTGTTTACTTAAAACACATTTGGAAAGGGCGTATCCCTCACAAAATCAAGTTCTTTATGTGGCTTCTATCATGCAAAGTGATTTTAACTAAGGATAATCTTCTGAGGAGAAATTGGGAAGGGGATTCTGAATGCTATTTTTGCTCTTGTGATGAATCAATAGATCACTTGTTCTTTGGTTGCTCTGTTGCAAAAGTAGTGTGGGGATGTATTGCTAAATGCATTGGAGCCACATACATTCCAGAAAATCTGGATGACTGTTGGATGTGGTTAACTAAATGGCTCCCCAATGGGGATAAATTCCATGTGATAGGCACATCCGCAATTTGTCGGGCCATTTGGCGAGCTCGAAATAGTGCTTGCTTTGAGAAAAAGATAATCAAAAGTCCATTGGACATCATTTGCCATGCTGGAGCATTAATGCCTTTTTGGGCAGGTCTTTTCAAGGAGGCTGACAAGGAGGAACTTGAAGCTGGGATCGACTTGATGCTGAAGATGGCGCTGGGTCTTCTGGCATCCAAGAAGCGCAAAGGAGCAGCTGGAGACAACGATGGGCCGGCGAACTCAGATGATGCCCAAGACACCCTCTGATCAATCTGGTGCAGGAACTGCCTGAAACAACATGGGTACTGGCATTTTGGTTGGAAAGTGCTGGCTGTTGCTGGAAAGACAATCCTAGATCCCTGTTTTTTCTTTATGTTGCTGCTGCTCTTCAGGCCACGGGCCTTTTCCTCTTGCGCTGGATGGTCAAGCGCAGTCTGTAATAAAGGATTTGGATTCATCTCTGTTGGCTTAGGTTAGCGGGCTGAGGTGGCCATGCGCTTAGCCTAGGTTTCTCTATTGCCGCTCTCTTGGCAGTCCATCTCTTCCCTCCTGAACCTGTCTTAACTTGCTGTATTTCCGTTTTATAATGAAATGGAAATGGGGAGCCCCCGAGTTCAAAAAAAAATATAGTTTAGTCTCCTCATGTACATCTGTTTTTTTTTCTAAGCAGGGAGTAAATGCTACAAATACTTATTGGATCCTCATGAGCGAGATGCTCAGTAATGTGGTTGTGCAGGAGACAGTTAGCCAAATTGTATCTGGTCTGGTTCAGAGGTACGAGGGCAAAAAAAGCTCAAATTCAAATGATAACTTAGAGAGGCTGGAGATGGCACAGATCAAGCTGGAGGCTGCTCTCGAGACATCCGCAAAGTGGCAGATCACTGATTCGTCGTTGCTGCGTTGGCAGAATAAGCTGAAGCGAGCTGCTCAAGAGTGCGATGACACGCTGTACAAGTACAAGAAGATAATCCTTGAAGAAGAACAGTTAGAACAGGAGGTGAGGAATTCCACCTTTCCTAGACGAATAGCACATGCTACCAAATCTTTTATTTTCTCTGCCTTCGGCCACAACAACTACAAGTCAAGTACATCTGTTGTTAGAAGATTTGAGTGGTTTGCAGACGGGGCTAGTGAGTTTCTGAGATTCGTAGAGTTTGGTGGCACACCACGCCATCACATGTCATACAACTCTTTTGCCAAGCACCTTTTTGCAGGCAAGGAATTACAACATAAAATTGTCCATGGGAATGAGTACCCTTTGTTTCTACTATGGTTGGTGCCCTTTGCTACAGAGCATGGAATAGAAGCTTGCCTGGTACTTATCAAGAAAGACATAAATAAACTTGAGGATAACTGTTTCTTTAATGTAATGTTGCAGGTTTCAGAAAGTACAGACATAGTTGGAACTGCCATTGAGTGCTTGAGTTTGTGCCCCCCACATTTTCAGCCTGTAGTTGAAACTATTAAAAATGAACTCACTCAACTACCCACACAAGACTTTTCGTGGGTGCCATATGTTGATTTATGGCATAGAAGGCACTGGGA
Organism: Themeda triandra; assembly: GCA_018135685.1. Taxonomy (NCBI): domain Eukaryota; kingdom Viridiplantae; phylum Streptophyta; class Magnoliopsida; order Poales; family Poaceae; genus Themeda; species Themeda triandra. Next base: position 1,952,422 of record JAENPR010000040.1, on the reverse strand, counting down.
TAATCTTCATAGCATTGGCACTCAATGGTTTCGCCCAGACCCATTATGTTGCAAGCAGCATGATCAACATAAGCTTTGTGGTATTAGTAACCACTAGAAATGCTCGCGGCGTTGCCGCTTATGGCTATTAGGACCTGTGATATCTTGGCACTGCAAATAATTATTTATTGTGAATTCAAGATTTATCATTTTTTGGCTATATTTATTATGTAGAAATAAATATTAGAAGTATTTATTAAGAGAGAGGCGGATTTCATGAGTTAATGGGAGTTTTTTTAATATAATAATGAATCTTTTTATTTTATCCTTGGTATGGGTATGTTACGATTAAAATTTCTTAGCTATTTGATTAACTAAACTAATTCTCTTAATTATTCTAAGAAAACTACGGAGAAATCTAGATCTACATTTAATAAAATTACAAGTAAAATATGTTATGTTATATGTTTAGAGTATAGTGCTAGTTATGTAGAGTTCGACAATCTTGGCTTGATATTTTTGAAGCTTCAATAAATTTATTCATAAAAGAAAAAGAATAATAGATGTTTTTTTAGAATATTTTTTGGGTTTAGTAACTATGTAATTCAAAGGTAGGATGGATGAGATATAAATTTCGTTGGTTTATCAACAAAACACGAATGAGATGAATTCAATAACTATTTTAGTTTTTTCGGATGATGAAGAAGGTGTGGAAAATATTTGGATAGGCTCTAAAGTGGTTCTAGTTCATTTACAAAAATTTTGGAAGAAAAAGGCCTTATTTTTTAATCTTCTGCGTACATTGTTCGAGTGCGCGTAGCAATTTTCTTTGATGAACAGTTTGTGAACAGTGCATGCGATAGCGACCCGCTGAGTGGTTTGAGCCGTGTGCGCGTGGCAATTTTCTGGTAAACAGCACGTGAACAGTGCCTATGAAAACGACCCGCGGAGTTATTTTTTTTTGACAGAAAAACACATATATTAAACTAGCAGCAAACCGCTGCAATTAGAGTACAAAGTTCTAAAGGTACATCATTTAGGCACATCTTCAAAGGACAACTCTGGAAATGATCTGGATTAAAACACGAGACTAGCATGAGTTGAGAAGTTTCTCCACAGAAAATTTGGCTAGCTTTGCCTAAGGAGTGAGCAACTTGATTGTTGTCCCTGTGAATTTTGAGCATGGAGTAACATGATGATTGAGTTTCAGCACAGAATCTGTGGGTGTAAGGAGTAATTTTCCAGTCCGGAGGACTTTCTGAGGAGCCCTTTCTAAGAATCTTTGCCAGAATTTGGCTATCAGTGTGGAAGATAGTAGAAGAAGCTTTAAGCTTTCCACAAATAAAGGCAGCAACAAACAATGCTGCTGCTTCTGCCGCTAACACCGAAGGACAATTTTGAACCTGCAGTTGTAGCCGCAAATCAAATGAACCGGAGGCACCTTGGATGTGGATGCCTAAACCTGCCTTTCTCGGTTTGAACTGAGCTCCATCGGGACTGATTGAGGCATTAGTGTAGCATAGGGGCCCTTCTGTGTCTGTCTCGCCACCTGCAGAAGAAAAGGGGACCAACAAACTCGCATCAGCAGCAGCAGCTGCTGCTGTGCCATTGGTAGTTGGCTTGGAGGCGGTGTTCGCCTTGCTTTGAACCAAATTAATGGTTTTCAGGTGCGCCTGAATTTCAAAGTGGACCTGCAAAACTGACCAGTTGCTCTTCCGGAACTTGAGTTCATTCCGGGCACGCCAGATGTACCAAAGGGTTACAAAGACCCTTTGCCAGAAGTCATCACTTGAGAAACCTGATAAAAGAATATGCAAGCAATCTTGTATACCATCTGCCTCTACAGGAAGGCTAGAGGTTCCGATTGTGAGATTTGAAGAGAACCAGATAGCTCGAGCAAAATCACAATGAAAAAACAGATGAGCATCTGTTTCGATCCGTCCACACCCGCATTTGGGATCAATGTCGAAGAAAGCTTACCGCTTACGTCCCCCGTAGCTAATGCTCTTCTTATAATTCTCCGTGCAAAAGTCTTAATGTTTGGAGCTAGAGTTTTCATTTTCCGCACCTTCTTGAGAGTAGCTTGGGCTTCGAAGAAAGACTTCTAGGCCCAGAAGAAGGAAGATGTACCTGCAAGTTTTTATTAAGATATTTGAAAGCCTCTCTGGTGGTGCAGTCACCCTTGGAGGATTGTGTCCATCTCACAGCATCATTTTCATTGGAGGGGGTAGTGGGTAGGGTATGAATAATATTGGAGGCTCTGGAGTCAAAAATCTGGTTAATGAGATTGGTGTTCCATAGTTGAGATTGAGGCAGCCAGAGATCAGAAATGGTGTCAGGAAGTTTGGCAATTGGGGAGGAAGTGTTGAGATGAGAGTAAATGTCTTTCCAAATAGGGCACCAAGGTGAGGACCAAATGGATGAGTTGCCCTTGTGGATTTGGATAGTGCAGTTTTCAACCAGGATGTCTTTTACCTTCATAATGGAGGACCAGAAGGCTGACTGGATGTGGTTTTTCTTAGCGCACCAGAAGCTTGTATTGGGGTGATATTTGGCCTTGAGCACCTGCGACAAAAAAGAATTTTTCCCTATAGCAATTTTCCAAGCAGCGTTAAGTAGTAGGCTCTTGGTGACCGTTGAAAGGTCCCTAATGCCTAGCCCTCCTTCATCTTTTGGCCTGCAAATGTCCTTCCATGCTCTGAATTGTATACCCCTGTTATTATTTTCTTCTGTTTCACCTGTCCACCAGAATTTCCTGATGATAGAAGTAATCTTGGCCAAAAATTTGTTAGTGAACAGGATAGTTGACATGTAGTATATAGGAATGGACGCAAGAACAGAATTAATGTAAACTAGCCTACCAGCATGATTTAGTTTATGCGCTTTGAAGGTAGTCACTTAGCTCTAAATTTATTGATAATGAACTTGTAAGCAGAAATTTTGTCTCTATGGTTAAAAATAAGAGGGTGGCCAAGATATATGGAGTTTGGAGACAAGTCCCGGGAAAAATGTTCTTTACCTCCCTTTTGCTTTGCTCATCCACATTCTTGCTAAAAATGATTGAAGACTTATCCAAGTTGGGGATTTGTCCTGAGTTCCTGCAAAAATTCATCAGTACAAAGTGCATTCTGGTTGCTTCCTCCTTTGTAGCCTGTCCACAAATAATCAGATCATCTGCAAAAAGCAAGGAATGTATAGGAGGACAATTTGGGCCAAGAGAAATGCCTTTTATATCCTGGGATGAAGCCATGTTTTGTAGACATATGGAAAGCTCATTGACAGCCAAAATGAAGAGATAGGGAGACAGAGGGCAGCCTTGCCTTATACCTCTTTGTGGATGGAAGCAGGGAGTAGGCTCTCCATTGATGATCACTGCAATGTTAGTGGTGGAAATACAACTGAAAACAAGGTTGATAAAGTGATCCTGGAACCCTTGTCTCTTGAGAGCTTTAACTATGAAAGACCATTCTATTCTATCAAAAGCCTTTGCAAGATCAACCTTCAAGAGAAAAGCTTTTTGTTTCCAACTTTTGAGCTGAAAGCTATGAATGATTTCCTGAGCTAGAATGATATTGGTAGCTATGTGCCTCCCTTGAATGAAAGCAGACTGAGTAGGATGGATCAGATGGGGGAGGTGGCTTTTAATCCTCTCAGCTATGGTCTTGGCAATTATTTTGTAAGAGACATTGCACAGGCTGATGGGTCTGTAGTCCTTAGGGCTAATGGGGTTGTTGTTCTTGGGAATCAGAGCTATGTGGGTATTGTTGACTTCAGGAAGCATGATACCAGAGTTATAAAAGTTTATGACTAAATCTGTAATATCTTTACCTGTCCAGTCCCAAGAAGCTTTGTAGAAGTAAGCATTGAGACCATCAGGCCCAGGAGCAGCATTATTTCTCATACTTTTCAGGATTGCCTTAATCTCCTGTTCATCTGGAGTGGAGTATGTGAAATCGTCTTGGATCATAACCTGTTCTTCATTGATACCTGTAGACCCCATGTGTTCTTCTCTGCATTTAGTCTGAGATGAGAAAATTTCTTTGAAATAGTTAGTGGCAATCTCAGACAATTGATCATGAGTGGTAGCAAAGCTCCCATCAGGTCTAATAAAATGTGTTATAGTATTTCTCCTAGACCTCTTAATAATGCTTTGGTGAAAGAATTTAGTGTTTCTATCACCTGAAATAGCCCAATTCTTCTTATATCTCGTGTCTCGTGATACTCCTCTTCTCTTGCTAGAATATCTTCATGTTGTTGAATAAGCATTTCCAGCAAGTTATGGTCCTGTTCGCCCGGGGGTTTGCTCTGAAGGGATAGGAGCTTCTCTTCTATTTCAGTAAGCAATTTTTTGTTGTTCACTTTGCTTTTTCTCCACCTGCACAGATCAGAAGCTAAAAACTTTGTTTTCAGGTGAAAAGGTCTGTGCTGTGACTTTTCCCAGCTGTTCTTGGCAACCTGTTCAAAGTCATTAGTGAGCAGCCACCAATTTTCAAATTTGAAGGGTTTAGGAGATCTGCGACGAGAGGAGTTAGTGACAGCCAGGATAGGACAATGATCACTTCTGAACATAGGAAGGTGATAAACAACAGTATTACGGAAATGAGAGCACCACTCTGAATTGGCAAGAAACCTATCAAGGCGCTCATACACAGGATTACTTCCAAAATGTTTGTTAGACCAAGTATACGCAGGGCCATGGAAACCAAGGTCAAACAAACCACAATTTTTGACTAAACAACAGAAGTTCGAAATCCTATTACAATTGGCTGGCCTAGAGCCAAGCTTTTCAGAGGAATTCATAATGTTATTCAAATCACCCATGCAAATAAACGGAATACTAGAGTTCATGGAAATAAAATCACGGGCACTCCTCCATATCCATCTGGTCCTGTTGTGATGAGGATCTCCATAGATGCACAACAGAACAAATTTCTTGCAGGTTAGCTTATTTAAACACAATGTAAAGAAGAAGAAAGAACAAGACTCTACAACATCTACAACTACATCACTACTGGAGAGCAACCAGAGACCGCCAGACTGACCTTTCAGCTGAAATAACATGAGCCTTATCAACATGGAATCTATCTTCAAGTTGCTTAGAACTAAACTTAGAGGTTCTAGTTTCAGAAATGAAAATTACCTGCGCTTTAGTAGAAGTGATGAGCCGGGCTAGATGCCGCATCTTGGAGCTGTCAAGGTGCCCGCCTACGCCTTGACAGTTCCACGCGAGGAAACTCATTACGCCCGTGGCACCTTGTGGGCTGGGGCCGTTGCCCTCTTACCCGCTTCCTGCGTGCCGCCTTTCAGCCAAGAGGAGGTGGCAGCACCAAGACACCTAGCTCTGCTCAGCAACACATAGATTCAAGGAGAAGGATGGCAGCGGACGGGGATATGTGGAGGAGCGCGAATCGGAAGCAGAGCTAGCAAGCTGTGCGAGGGAGCGGATGGTAACGACTGAAGACAAACAGCAAGCAGCAGCAGCTCGAGCGCTTCTGTTGTTGGATGCACAAGCAAGCGCAGCTGCTTGGTGTCCACCAGCAAGGCCACAGCAGCAAGGCAAGAGCGGGACGCTTGAGCCGCTGTCTCCAACGCGCTCAGATTTCACACAACAACACGAACGCGGAAAGTCACTCGTGCTCGAGCGTGGCTGCTGGGAGCAAGGTCAAATCACGGAGGAACACAGAGAAGGCAGAGCCAATCGGACTATAGAGAAGTATAAGTACAAGAACAAGGAAAGGAAAAGGGATTACGAAGAGGAAGAGAGGGAAAAGATGTGAACCAGGAATTGGAGAAAGGAAAGAACAGGGAACTCCCACAGACCACAAGCAGATTCGATCGATCCAAGAGAAGGAGACGTTCCCTGGGAAAACTAATCCGACAGATGGATAGATCAGATGGACAAACACAGATTTGGAAGAAAAAGGAGATGGATTATTGGATTCAGAAGAGAGATCGGAAGAGGGTTAGAGAGGAACAGTGCTACGGCTACAGGAGCCACAAGCACCGGCAGTCCGCCCAGAAAGATCCGAAACACAATTAAAGGTAGTCGGTGAGCTGCTCTGCTTTCGTTGCCCATCTCACCCACGGAGTTATTTGAGCCGTCCGTTCGAGATCCAACGGTCTTGGATTTGCAGGCGACGTGGCCCTCTTCCCTGACCAGAGAACGGTGCGCGAATCGTTGTTAGAAGATGACATGGTAGGATCATCAGATGTTTCTCTTCGTTCAGTTATTCAAGTAAATATGCAGTGTCAAATCTCGTTGTCTGAGTACAATGGACAATGCACCTCAGGGTCTGATGAATTCAAATATTCTGGGAAAGATTATCAGAATTTGAGCTGGAATCATCTTTGCTCCCCATGGTTCCTCACTGGACATGCTACCCGTGGATAGAAGTTCTGCAATGGCTTCATTCCATAGTGGGGAACAGGGTTGCGAACGTACTGACATTGTCTTGGAGCAACTGAAGGAGGACATGCTGCCAAAGGCGATAGATTACTTCTGCCAAAACACTGAAGCGACAGTATACCAGATGCTTTGCAAGTCTAGGCATGGCACTGCATACATTCAGTTTGGAAAGGCAAGCATGGAGGCTCCAGGTGCACAGAGAACGTTTAAGGGGGCTAGGAAAAGAGAACTGGTGCAACAAAAGGATCAGTTGGTGAAGCATCGGACACGTATGATCTCTCGCTTGATCGACTTATGGGGTGCACATGCGCCTGTTGGGATACAAAGCTTGATCTTGGACTGGATTCAGAAAGAAAAGGAAAGTCAGTTAGCAGCACCACTGCTGCACCTGAAATTATAAATCATGTAACCTGTAGAGATAACTGGAACAGGGAGAGACAGAGAAGACTGGAAACAGGATCTTGTAGGGGAACAGATCAAAGGTTGGATTACTACTCAGAAAACAGAGCATCTGTCAGAAAATAAAAGTACAAATATACTGTGGGATAGATCTTGGGTCAAATGCTTTGTTTCCAATGAAGACGAGCAAACCCATAGCATGAAGGTCTTAAATTACATGTCAGTAGTTTGAGTTATGCATATGTGACCAGCTGATCATGTATTAGGAATAATAAGTGAAACCTGTTTGTAACCTATGGTTCTGTTGTTTTTGTGAACTTTGAGATTGTGGTTATGTCATGTGCCACTTGAATTTGAAGGTAGTAATAACTTCTACTTTTTTGTGTTTTAAAGCTCGACCATGTCTCTGCTTTGTCCTTCCCATTTTTTTTCTTCTTTCCACTACTATCTAATGGTTCCATTCTCCCAGCGAGGTTATGATACTAGGAAGAGCAACCATATTCTTCTACTATTGATGCTGATGATGTCCACAGATGATCAAAAACAAACTTTAGAGGCAGAGATGCCTGTATGAGTGTTTTTTTTTTAAAAAAATGAAAGTACATTTTCATGCTTGTTTGAGTTTTTTTTTTTCAAAAAACATCAGATATTGGTGCTATTGCTTATCATAAGTCAGCCCTCGACGTGCAACTTTAATCTCTTGCTGCAAGACTTTCGTATTGACTTGGCTAATACTGTTGCAGATTCCCGTACCCAAGCCAAATTCCACAGACACCTTGTTGAGGAAAAAGGTAAGTGGGAATATGGATTTGTTTGACAGGTGGGATTTCTTGGTACTTTCACGGAAATATTCAACGTGCTCTAGAACCATTTAAACAGTCAAATAAGTCCATGATATTGAACAGTGAACCAACAAAAATAAAAGAAATACTAATCAGAAAGCAAACTTTGAGATTGTGGTTACGCCATGTATAGCTCGAATTTGAAGATCAGAACTTCTACTTATTTATACTAATCAAAGCTTGACCATGCTTGCTTTCTTCCTATTCTTTCTTCTTTTTGCTAATCTAACAGTTTCATTCTCCCATGGAGAGGTAATGATACTAGCAAAGTAGCAGGAGTCATATTCTTGTCCCCATCGGCTACCACTACTTCAAACAAGGTGATCCTACTGCTGCTACAGACGAGGTTTTAACATAAACGACTTCATTCGCGCATCTCTGCAAATGTTTCTTAAAATTGAAAAAAAAAAGAAAAACATTAGAACGCTAGATTTGCAGGTTTTTCGCGACCGGGACTTCACCCGTTTTTCATTAAGAGGGAGCGAAACGCCGCGAAAAGGTTACAAGAGCCATAGGATCGAATCTCAGCAAGATGCCTTGACTGACCCTAAGGCAAAAACCAAGACGAAAAGACCTATTCTACTGGATTCAAGTTTAGCGATTACAAAACAACACCACTTTGCCACCACAAGAAAAGGAGCTCTCTAACCGGTGCAAACCCACTAGTTGCCCAGTAGTTTGCCTCTACCACCGCTGCTTGAGCAATGCAGGTGGTTTGGGCTGGGCATGATTAATTTCCTAAGACATGTTTTTATTGGGGGCCTGGGGGCCTGAGGCCACGGCCACTGTGAGCTACTCCTAAACTGACTGCCGGAGTGGAAGGCGGGCCGGCGGCCGCCATGGCAGATTATCCGGCGACGAGGGGTTCGGGCGGCGGCTGGTTAGGGCGTGGTTTGCGGCCGGGGCCGTGGCGGATGTGTCGAGCTGCACGGCACGGAAGTGAGCTCGATTTACTCCCAGTCCTCCAAACGTGACATGTCCCAGCCTGCGCCCGTGTGGCCGCGTCTCCTCTGCACCGACAGCCTCTTGCTGGAGCTAGAGTAGAAAGCAGAGTATCATCTTTTTTTTTTTAGAAAGAAGGCACAGTAGCATTGTGTTGTCCACATCCACGATTTCCATATTCGTCCTCTTTAGCCACAATGGAAATCTGTCCATTGATTTATCAACTGATTTTGATTTTTGAAAGAACTACTGGAGATGCTCTTAGGAGTGCATGCAAATCAGAAAACAGAGTAGCAGTGCACAAGCCCATCACAGGGGTTCGTTTGACTAAGCTTTTAAGGTGTGACGTATTGTTAAAAAAACAGGGTAAGCAACAAATATCGTTGCACCCCACGAGAACTGCAGCTGGATCGCAGTACAGTCGTAGTTTCTGGAACGAAATTGACAAGCACTATGGATGATACTATATACTACGCCGCTGGCCACTGCTTTTTCCAACATCACGTGTTCGCGACGCGGACGCTCGGCGCGGCACCGAAACTGCGCAGAAGCTGCGTTCTGCCCCCCAAAAAACCGCAGCCGTGCGTCTCCATTTCCAGGGGCTCGTGATCGCCACAGGTTTCCCCCCACGTGACGCACGCGCCTCCGTCACCACGGCGTGCCGACACGCGTCTGGCGTCTCGCGCGCGATGTCACCGACGGTCCGACGCGGCGACGCGCCGACCACACCACCGCCCTACCACCGCTACAAAAGGAGCGAGCGCGCACGACGTCGCGCACTAAGAGACAAACGAAGAGAGGCAAACACCGGCAAGCAGAGCAACTCCGTCCGAGGTCGCTCGCCATCATCGCCCTCGTCTCGTCGTCTTGTCTTCTTAATTGGTCACCCCGCGTCGTCGTCGCTCACAGAGATGTCGTCGAGCGAGCTGTCCCTGTCCAGCAACTGGTCGTCAGCGTCGGAGAGGATGATCGGGCTGCTGGTGCCGCGAGCGATCGTGCAACAGACCCTCGGCCGCTCGGTGCTCTCTGCGTCTGAGGCGGCGGCGGACGAACGAGCAGGCGGCGTCTGGGCCGGCGCCGTGCGGCCCGTGCCGCCGCGTCGCGACTCGCCGGAGCATGCTACTGCGGCTGCGAGTCGTCGTCCGACCGGCTCTGCATCGGGCGGGTCTGGCTCCCGCAGCGACCACGATGATGCGCTTCTTGCTGCACCCTCACGGTCGCCGTCGCCGGGTCTCACCGCCGAGATGGCTCTGTCCATCCTCGTCGATTGCTTCGGCCACTAGCTTAATTAGAGATCGTGCTCGCACTGTAGCAATTTTCAGGCTCTGAAAGACACAGTCGCATGTACGCGTGTATTGTATTATAGATTTATTTTGTATTATATATATACACAAATGAGTGAGATATTCATAGTTTTAGCGAATGCAAACTGTAGAAACTGAATTTTGAGCGCAGATTCAAAAGGAGCTACGGAGTATTTGGAATTGTTGATTTTGTCGAAAGACATGTGGAATTCTTTATTCTGCTTCATCAACAAGGAATGGGGAGGAAACACTTGGGCCAACGGCAAAAGTAGCCCAGGTGGCCCACACTCCCCGTTCCACAAGCCCATATGAGTCCATGTAGCCCAAAATTCTCGCTTGCTCGTGGACGAAGGCCGAAAGAAGAACTCTAGCAGATCGGTGAAGCCCACAAACGAGTGTTTGATTCTCAAAATAAAAAGTGCTAGAAGCTCAAAACCAAGAATATGATGCTCTACCGTAGATGTATAATCATGAGTAAATTGCACCCGGGTACCTAAACTATTAGGCGTGTAACAAGTAGGTACTCAAACAAAAAAACGTAACTTGTGGGTACTAGAACTATAGTTCCATAACATCTAGGTACTTTGACTGACGTGGAGCCTTGCGTTTTTACAATAACCCCCTCCCTAAAACTAACCTATTCATTTCACGTGCCTGGAGACGTGGTCGATGAGGCCGCGCCGCCGAGGACGTGGTCGACGAGGACGCGACGCCGCACTTGCGCCGTGGCAGGCGAGGCGCGAGGACTGGCCCCCGGCGTGGCCAGAGCAACGCGGCCAGACGCGCGGCCGTCGGCGCGGCACACGGCCCCGCCCAGCGCGCGGCCGCCGGCGCGGTTCGTGTGTCCTGCCGGCGCACGGCCCCCCCATGGACGACACTCGTCTCCCGGCGCACAGGCAGGACCCCGGCGCGGCACGGCGCGCGGCTCGTGGCCCAGCGCGACGCACGGCCAGGCGCGCAGCCGCCAGCATGGCGCGAGGCCCGGCCCCGGCCCGGCCGGCGCGACGCGGCGACATGGCGCGAGGCCCGGCGTGACGCGACGGCACGGCGTGACTCGGCGGCCGTCACGAGGGCCGCTCCGCCACCGCAGGCACACGCGCGAGCCCCTGCTGACGCGACCATGTGGGCAAGGAGGCGCTCGTCTGCTCGCCCGTGCCCGACCTCGCGCTAGGGATTTGGCAGGGAAACGACCGGCAGCGAGGGGGAACTCCAAATTCATCGTGTACAGGTAATGCCTTGCTCCCGATGTGGGTGGCGCAGCTTGGTAACTCCCATGGCTGCTTACTGGTGGAACGAATTGGGTTGAGATGCTACGTTCTGTGCGAATTTGAAGAACGAAGGAAGCTCTGTTTTCGGCATCAATGGCTCCGACAAGCTCTGTTTTCGTCGTCAATGGTTCCAGCAAGGCTGGCTTGCCGTGGTGGCCCCTCGTCCCACTGCCGTCGTGCCGCGGGATGACGCTTGACAAGCGGCAAGATGGAGCGAGGAACGGGAGGGACCGGAACAGCGCGCGCACAGCGCGGATGGCGCGCTCGCCGGAGTACCCCGCCACCGAGCTCGCCCTTGCTATCATGTCGGAGGTCTTCGCTGCCCTCCGTCCTAGCCCCAGACGCCGTCGTGCCGGCCTCCAGGGACTCGGCCACGGGCAGCGCCGCGGGCGAGCTCCACGGCGGCGGCGCGGGCGAGCGAGCTCCGCCCCGGCCTCCACGGGCGGCGGGCGAGCTCGGCCCCGGCCCCCATGGGCAGCGGCGCGGGCGAGCTCGGCCTCGACCCCCGTGGGCAGCGGCGCGGGCGAGCTCGGCCTCGACCCCCGTGGGCAGCGGCACGGGCAAGCTCCGCCCTGCCTGTTCCAGGCACGTGTAATGAATTGGTTAGTTTTAGGGAGGGGGTTATCGTAAAAACGCAAGGCTCCACGTCAGTCAAAGTACCTAGATGTTATGGAACTATAGTTCTAGTACCCACAAGTTACGTTTTTTTGTTTGAGTACCTACTTGTTACACGCCTAATAGTTTAGGTACCTCGGGTGCAATTTACTCTATAATCATTATAGGTTCGTGGTTATAATCGAGAGTGATACACCATCACCTAGAATTTATTCCAGAAATCTATCTAACTCAACCTCACTTTCACATTCCTTTCTCATGCTCAGCGTCTCTAGTCTCTTCCATTCCTCTCCCTCTATCTGCAGCCATAACAGCATCGGCCGCTCTCCTCTTCTTTCACTCTTTGCTCATCCTCCCCACCCCCAGTGGCCTCGAACGCACACGAAGGTGGCTTGGAGTTGGACGACTAGGGCACTTTTCCCCCCTTGCTCAACGTGAAGGAGGGGTCGACATACCCTAGTGTGCGTGTTGGCGCAAGTGCAACCTCCCCATCATCGATGACTATGGAAACTAGAAGACCTGGCTACTTCCTTATAAGGATTAAGAATGTACCTATCATGAACAAAAATAAAATGTATTATATAATTTGGAATGGAAGGGGTAGTACACAAGATATTCCTCAATACTCTAAGTTCACACCATAGGACTCACAACATTTTCTTTCCTTACTAAAATCTCAGAGCGTGTGCTCTAATAATAGTCTCTTACTCCCTACGTCCTAAAAATAGATGTTGTTATGGAATGCGTGCATGTCAAAATTTCTCAACTTTGACTAAATTTGTAGAAAAATATGTGCAAGTTTGTTATATAAGTCTATTTAAAGATCTATCTAATGATATTAATTACGTATACTATATAATCAGTCAAAAATCGTAAAAATTGACTTCTCGTGAAGCGAGATAGACATCTATTTTGGAACGGATGGAGTCGTTCCTTCGAGCCTAAGTAGGAAATAAGAGATCTATCTTCTATTTTTTCCTCTCGTCTATCTTGCATATAAGCAAAATGTAACACCTCTGGTGTTAAATTAACTAAAACATGCCATGTCATCATAATGCATCGCAAAGCATCCATGATTAGGTTCACCTTGATGTGCATCAACTAAAACAAATTTAAATTCATAGGTTGAATGTGCTCTTTGTGAAAGTGTTATTTGCCGAAAAACCTTGTTTTACCCCTTTTCGGTAGTTCAAAATCCGTGAAGAATTAGGGGTTGGTCCAAAAGCTTAATTAAGCATCTTGATGAGAGCAACAAGGTTGCTATTCAAAGTTTTCAAGTTTCCAAAAAGAATTTCAAATAAATTTAAAAATTCAGCTTTCCAACAATTGTCCCCTTTTGGTTTTAAAGCTAGATTTCAAAAACTATTCAAAATTTGGAAATGTTGTTTTTGGGAAAAATGTTCGGTTTGAAAAGTGGAGTATTTCATAGTTTTGGAGATTTTCAAGTTTAGTTGAAAAATCAAAAGTAATTGCAAAAATTAGATTCTAGGGTTTTGTCCCTTTTTCAAATTTGATTTCAAATTCAAATTTCTCGTTCAGAATTTGAAAATGCTCCTTTGGGAAAGTTGTAGATCAGGAAAAATCAAGGGGACTTTATTTTTGGCATTTTCCCGTTCTATTTAAAATTTGAGATATTTTCAAATCTTTAGAGCTGTCTCTCTGCTACGTACTTGATGACGTCATCTCCTTCAACTCCCCTCCCTGTTCCTCCCGTTGTGGTGGCCATGGCGCCCATGCCGCCATGCCGCGCCGCCTTCCAGCTCGCCTTCTGCGCTCGAAGGATCCTCGCTCGACGTGTCAACCAGCCAGGGTGCCTTCATCGTCGTATAAGTAGCGAAGCCGTCGTCATTTTCTTCTTTTCCTCCCGCCATCGTCGCCGGCCGCCATTAGCGACCTTGCGCCGCCGTCGAAATTCATCGCCATCACCACACCTCTCATCGCCTTGTCTTGCTAACAGCTCCGCCTTGCCGTCGTGCTTCGATTGGGCCTAGAATCGCAGGCTTTCGTTCCTAGCTTCTCCACGTCGTCATCTTCCTCGCTACCGGTGTCCGGAGCCGCCACGAACCTCACCGCCGATTCCGTCGCCGCCGTTGGTTATTTTTCTAATTCCTCTCGCCCGAGCTCACCTTGATGTCCTCCACTTGATGCTTCCCTTGGTCTTTGATTTGGCGTACGTAAATTGCCGTGACACCTACCTTGCCAACCGGAGCACGTCGTGCCACTTCCGCCGTCCCTCGTTCCCGGTGAGGACTATCTTCCGCCGTCTCCTAATCTTCATCTTCATGCGCATCGAAGTCACCTTGATCTCCTGCTCGTGTAGGTGCTGTTAGATAGGTCGGAGAAGCCGTGGGGTCGCCGGAACGTAGTAGCCACCGTCGAGCTCTGTGTTGCCGTCGCCGTCGCACGGGTAGCGTCATCGTCGGGTGTCGTTTGCGACCAATTAGCTGGTCCCTGGAGTTCGCCCTGACGCGTAGGAGCGGATGCGCATGCTAGCATCGCCGGGGAAGCCTCCGACGAACCACCACGCCGCTACCGCACGCCGCCGTGCCGTTCCGCCGTGGCCAGCCTTGCGCCGCCGCATCCGCCGCCGCTTTAGTGCCTCCAGTGAGTGCGCCGTGTCTTGCCGGGGCCGTAGATGCTCGCAGCGCAGTCGGAAAACCCGCCACCGGCGAGACCGAGCCGGCCGGATCGCCGGTTTCCTGTTTTGTCTCGCGAGGACCACGTGTCGAGAATTAGACGAACCCGGGGGTCTTGGTGCAAAACTCGTGTGACTCGTAGAATAGTAGAGCGGACCTATTAGTAATTTTGTAAAACCCCAAGGCCTTATTTGCAAAATAGCCCACAACAGTAGTCCGGATTGGGCCGGCTCGTCTCAAAAGATTGGGCCGCGGCTGGGCTAGTTTCGCCCAAAAGAGCCTTTTTTCCTTTTTATAAAAGCTTTTCTTTTTCTTTTGAAACAGATTTTGTGTTGATCTTTCAAAAATTATAGAAAAATATTTGCAGCTCCAAAAATTCTGAAAATTTTTGTGTAGGCTTCCCAATAGATTCTTTACCTAGGAAAAATTTAAAATATTTATTTTGAGTAGTTTTGCTATGTTCAAAAATTAGCTCATTTAATTGAAAAATGAGTCTTCCTTGATTTTTAATTATTTATTTGTTATTCCAAAAATCATGAAAATTATTTTGTAGCCTTCTTAGGGCCTGAGGAGTTTAAGTTTAATTTTTGGAATTGTTTTGATGAATTTTATTTTATTATTATTTTCTCGCTTATTTATTTAATTAGTTAGTCTCGTTAGATTGCGACGTTTTCGTGAAGGAAAGTTGTACTCAAGTTATTAATTGATTTATGCATTCTTCAAGCATCATATTTATCATTTCATCATGTAGAATCATATCATGTTATCGAGTAGCTTTCGTTAACGGAGAGTTAACGTTGCCAAACAGAGATCAAGGAAGAACAGACCCCGGAGCCAGGTGTTAATCCAGAGCCAGAGATCGTCTACCCCGAGTATCAAGGCAAGCCCCGGATGCATTAAACCTTACCTTGATTTTATAAAATTTTTATATCTCGATTTGAGTTGTTGCATTAAAGGCTAGGGAGTTGAGTGAAACCTACCAAATGCATTACCTGTCTTATTTCCGTATTCCTCATTACCTGTTTAAGAAAATGCGTAGAATTGCTTAGCCCTGCTTATTTAGTTAAGTTTTCAAATTGTCAAGAATGAAAAAGATGAGAATGGCTTTTATTGTTGGAATCACGATGTTAGTAATTAATTTGAGTTCGGACGGCTAACTTGCATTGAGAAAGGAGTCCCTCTGTAGTGTTTCCGTCTGTTGATGCTCTAAGGTCCGTCCGATGGTGAATTGGTGATATCGAGACCCTAGAAAATCCACACACGAAGTGTTGTGGTTGATATACGGCCGTGGTTGTTGTCCCTGTATATCATGTGATCTCGATATGCGACGGAGTTGGAGTCTCCTGTATATCGTGATCTAGGTCCCAAAAAAAATGGATTCAAATCTCCGTGCTTCTCGGAGAAGGAGACTCGATCGGTGTTCATCATCGTAGTAACTACTTAATTAATGATTAGGTTTTAATTGGTGTTAATTGATCAGCTTGAGCTAAGGCAAGAGAGCTGTTAAGCTACAACTTGATTTTTCAAAAGCTTTTCTGCAAAAATCTTGATTCTTGCAAGCCTTACCTTGTCCCTCTGACCTGCATTTCTTAGTCTTCACCCCTCTTTTTCGTCGGGTCAGTCTTGTTGAGTACTTTTGTACTCAGGGTTTGTTGAACCCTTGTTGCAGGTGAGCCTCAGGAGCAGGTTTGCACTGCATCCTGCTGTATGACAGTCGTTGCGGAGAGTGACGACGAGTAGAGTGTTTGGCTCTTGGGCAGAGCTCATCGACTGGTTGTGTAATTAAACTATCTACCGCTACTCCACTACTATTATGGTTTGTAATAATTAAACATATGGTTTGTAAGTTTTGAACCAAATGCTTTGTAAACTTATGTTATTGTAAACCTTCCGCTATTTTACTCTGATGTATATTATTTGAATAAAGTATTGTAATATTGCAATGTCTCTTTATAATGATTGATCCTGCTCGGAGAATCGTGAAAGTTTCGGGAATCTACCCGACAGATCTTTTTAAGTCTTATGGCACACATGCATTGCTATCAGAAGTCTGTTAAGACAATGATAAATGCATGTGGGCCATATTATTTAGGAAGTTCTCGCCACGAGGTATCGAGCCGGATCATTATTTAAAGAGTTATTGTAGTATTCATTGCGAAAACTTCAAAAGGTTTTGGATCAATTAAAAACCTAAGTTGACTATTTTGGGTCCAAATTGCTTATTCCTTATCTATGATTCTTTCAATCGACCCTTATTCTTATTATAAAGTATGGTAATGGAGTAGCATAATATTGCCCTATTTTGTAAAAGTTACCTTTACGCATGTGTTTCTTTAAAAACCTTTTATGCTTAGATCGTAAGTTCGATTCATGCATCATGTTTAATTAACTTGTTTAGATTACCTTCCTTCTTAAAGTGGTTTGGGTTAAGTAGTATCAATCCTATTCATGCCAACCTTCTGATCCCAATCCATCTGTTCTTATCTGTTATTCTATCTAATTATAGGACGGTTGAGGGTCAATGGGCTCCGATGAAGAGGACTGGTTCTAAAGGAATTCCAAAACATCAGCTAGCCCCAAGGAATGAAGGAGCAAGTAGCAGTAATCCTAATCCTACCCCTGAGTCTGAGATTGAGAGGTTGACTTGGCAGCTTGCTGAGGTTACCAGAGACCGGGATGCTACAGTTAGGTCACTCAATATGATAAGGGAGATGAGAAATGATGCATGGCAGCGTGAAGATGAAGCTAGGGATCAAATTCTTCAACTGGAAGGGTATATACAAGTCATGCAAGATTATACAAATGAGATAAATGCTGATCGTGCTCATATGGCTCGTCTGTTGGACCCTGATTATCAACGTCAGGCAGCACAGGATGATTTGGGACTTGTAGTAGATTCTGGATATGAATATGAAGATGCTCCAATGCCAGATGAGAATGAAGAAGACATAGTGGAAGAGCCAGAAGAAGGCCATGTGGAGAACTTTGAGAATGAAGAAGATCCTGAAGAAGTAATGGAGGAATCGGAGGAAGATCCTGAAGAGGAGGATGTGATCCCTGTAGTCAGTGATGGGGATGATGGTCAAATGGTCCCTAGTGATGATAATGTTTGAAGATGCAGAGGGTTATGTAAAATAGCAGTTTCTCTTTCTTTTCATGAAACCTTAGTATGGGTTGGACTGATAAGTCTATGAGTAGACTGTGTATCAAAAATAATGTATCATAAGTGTGTTAAACTTCTGTATCATCAGCTTGTTTAGTTCAATAAATTATGTGAATAAGTGTGGTTGTTTATGAAACAGATGTCTGATAACGGTGCTCCATTTCCGCCACCTGTTCCACCCACTTTGGCTGAAGCTATTGTAGCCTTAGTGAATGCCACCACAACGATGGTTCAAAATCAGAATCAGAATGTCCAACATGGAAATCGTGGCAGAAATAATAGAGATGAAACCACATATGTGGATTTCACCGACACCCGTCCTCCGCCTTCACCGGGCGATGAACCCATGGAGGCAGATGAATGGCTCCGCACTATGGAACAGAAGTTTGGGCTGATTGAGTGTACAGAACATCAGAAGCCACTGTTTGCAGCACAGCAACTGCGAGGCACTGCTGGGACTTGGTGGGCTAACTTTGTTGCTGAACATCCTGAAGGTCATCGTATTACTTGGGCTGAATTTTGTGAGGGTTTCCGTGCTCATCATATTCCTGAGGGTATTATGCGTATCAAACTTGATGAGTTTCTAGCTCTCCAACAGGGTGATATGTCGGTTATGCAAGATGTTGGCAAGTTCAATCATCCGTCCCAATATGCCCCCGATCATGTTAACACCGACCGCAAGAAGAAGGAATGTTTCATTAGGGTCTCGAACAAGTAAATTGAGAGGATGATGACTGGAACTCCTAATGCTACTTTTCATGAGACAAGAATATTGCTATCACCTTTGAAGAAAAGAATCGAAAGCATCGAATCAAAGAAGAAGAAAACTGGGGTTTTCAGGATTTTCCGTGGTAATCAAAAGCGCCGTAAAATAATCTATCATCCTCAAAATCATTACCGTCCACCTTACCGTCCACCACAAGCACCAAGCCCAGCCCGAGACATTTGTCCGTCCCGCGCCGCTACTCTTCCTTATCCACGACACCGAATGCCCCGGTATTCGAAGCCCAAATTCCAGCCTACGTACTTTCCCATGCTATAATTGTGTCAAGCCTGGTCATTATTCAAGGGACTGTCCGCATCCAAGGCAAGACATCTCTTATGCTCCCGGGCTTATGCACCGCCACCACAAAGAACAGAATCGAACATGCCTGGAAATCATAATGTGCGTAAGGGGAAAAATGAGAAGAAGGTTGGTAGAGTGTTTTATACTCAAGCCGGAGAAATTCCCGGAAGAGAGCCCGTCATGATGGGTACGTTTCCTTTGCTAATTTCCCCAGCTTATGCTTTTTGATTCTCGGTGCATCTCATTCATTCATCAATGGTACATTTGTTAAGAATCATGAAATACCTATTGTGGAAACCAAAAGGATTTCTTTATACAAATACTGGGGCTTAATATGCACTAAAGAAATGGTAAGGGATGTACCTATAAATCTAGGTGGGCATACTTTTCCCACTAGTATGGTAGTATTGAAGGATCAGATATAGATGTGATCCTTGGGATGAATTGGATGAGTCGGCACGGAGTTGTTATTGATGTGCTGAATAGGACAAGAAAAGTAAACTTACCTAATAGCAGTTCTCGCTTCTTATCCAACTTTCTACTCTCAAAAGAAAAGTTGAAAGGGTTTGTGCTACTTGAAGAAGGAAATTAAGGATATACCAGTTGTTAGGGAATTTCCGAGATGTGTTTCCAGATGATTTGCCTGGGTTACCTCCTGACAGGGATATAGAGTTTGTGATTGAGTTGCAACCTGGTACCGCTCCAATTTCTAGAAGAGCTTATAGAATGGCACCACCAGAGTTAGCAAAACTCAAGAAGCAATTGCAAGAATTGCTTGACAAAGGCTTTACCAGGCACAGCAAGTCATCTTGGGGAAGTCCTGCAATATTTGTGAAAAAGAAGGACCAAACTCTGAGATTGTGTGTTGATTACCGTCCTTTGAATGAGGTGACTATCAAAAACAAGTATCCTCTACCTCGCATTGATCTTCTGTTTGATCAATTAGCGGAGGCAAAGGTGTTTTCTAAGATTGATCTCCGATCTCGGTACCATCAAATCAAGATACGCCCAGAAGACATTCCAAAGACAGCCTTTACCACTCGTTATGGGTTATATGAGTATTTGGTCATGTCTTTTGGACTCACCAATGCACCAGCTCATTTCTCCTACCTTATGAATTCTGTCTTCATGCCTGAGCTTGACAGATTTGTAGTGGTATTTATTTATTGATGACATCTTGGTATATTCTAGGAATGAAGAAGAGCATGCTGAACATCTTGGAATTGTTCTGCAACGTTTGAGAGATCATCAACTATATGCCAAATTTAGTAAATGTGAGTTTTGGCTGAAAGAAGTGAAATTTCTGGGACATGTTTTATCAGAAAAAGGTGTTGCTGTTGACCCTGGCAAGGTACAGGATATACTTGATTGGGAACCACCGAAGACAGTACATAAAGTCCGCAGTTTTCTGGGAATGGCAGGTTACTATCGTCGTTTCATCCCTGATTTCTCCAAAATATCAAAACCTATCACTGAGTTGTTGAAGAATGATGTTAAATTTGTTTGGTCACCAGAGTGTGAAGAGGCTTTTCAGACATTGAAGAGGTTAATGACCACTGCTCCAGTCTTAGCACAGCCAAATATTGAGAAATCATTTGATGTTTATTGTGATGCTTCGGTAATTGGTATTGGATGTGTGCCGATGCAAGAAGGGAGAGTTATTGCTTATGCTTCTCGACAGTTGAAGAAACATGAAGAGAATTATCCAACTCATGATCTGGTATTAGCAAAATGTTGTTCATGCTCTAAAGATTTGGCGACATTATCTATTGGGTAATAAATGTTATATTTACACAGATCATAAGAGTTTGAAGTATATTTTTACACAAGATGAGCTGAATATGAGGCAGAGAAGGTGGTTAGAATTGATCAATGATTATGATTTGGAATTGCATTATCATCCTGGTAAAGCAAATGTGGTTGCCGATGCACTCAGTTGAAAGAGTCATTGCAATTGTTTGACAGTGAAACCTCTGGACATTTCTTTATGTCATGAGTTAGAAAGATTGGGTATAGAAATGGTGCAACAAGGAAGTTTATCTAATATTACCGTTGAGTCAACACTCCAAGATCAAATTATTGCAGCTCGAAAAGCGATAAGGGAATTAAGCATCTCAAAAAGAAAGTTAGAAAAGAAAAAGTCTCTTGTTTCACCATTGATGAAGCAGGTGTGTTATGGTATAATGATCGGTTGGTCACACCAAAAGTTCCTGAATTACGTCAGAAGGTCCTTGATGAAGCACACCTCTCAAAATTGTCTATTCATCCAGGAAGTAATAAGATGTATCATGATTTGAAGCAGAAATTTTGGTGGACCAAGATGAAGATTGAAATTGCTAGATATGTGGCTCAGTGTGATACTTGTCAGAAAGTCAAAGCTGTGCATTTGAAAACAGCAGGAGAACTCCAACCATTGCCTATTCCAGCTTGGAAGTGGGAAGATATTAGTATGGATTTTATAGTGGGTCTACCCAGGACAGCTAGGGGTTTTGATTCAATCTGGGTCATAGTGGACCGACTCACAAAAACGACACATTTTCTTCCAGTAAAAGAAATATATCCAGCTGGACACTATGCCAAGTTATATTTTGACCGTATTATAAGTCTCCATGGTGTACCAAAGACTATTGTGTCAGACAGAGGCACGCAATTTGTCAATAAATTCTGGAGGCACTTACATGATTCATTGGGTACTGATCTTTTACACAGTATAGCTTATCATCCTCAGACAGGGGGTCAGACTGAAAGAGTAAATCAGATACTTGAAGACATGTTGAGAGCTTGTGTTCTTAATTTTTCAGAGAAGTGGGATGAATGTTTGCCTTTAGCAGAGTTCTCATACAATAACAGTTATCAGGAAAGTATCAAGATGGCACCATTTGAAGCATTGTATGGTCGCAGATGTAGGACTCCATTGAATTGGTCGGAACCTGGGGAAAGAAGATTCTTTGGGGTTGATCTTGTAAAAGAAACGGAAGAAAAGGTTAAGCAAATACAACGAGATATCAAAGTGGCACAATCATGTCGAAAAGTTATGCAGACAAAAGGCGTCAACCGTTATGGTTTGATAAGGGAGATTATGTGTATTTAAAGGTATCACCAATGAAAGGCGTCACACGGTTTGGGGTCAAAGGCAAGTTAGCACCTCGTTACATTGGACCATTTCAGATCATAGAATGATGTGGGAAGTTAGCCTATCGTCTAGAACTGCCTGAACAATTGTCAGCTGTGCACAATGTGTTTCATGTATCACAATTCAAAAAGTGTTTTCGAATAACCGATAAAGTTGTTGATATTGAGGGAATTCAACCAGAACCAGATTTGACTTATTCTGAGTCTCCTGTTCGAGTGTAGGACCAGAAAGACCGTGTCACTAGAAGCAGAACAATTAAGTGGTACAAGATACAGTGGGATAAACATTCTGAGGAAGAAGCTACTTGGGAGACAGAAGATCATCTGTTAGAGAACTTTCCGGAATTCTATGCTTCTATCTAAGTTATAATTCCCTCTATGAGTTATAACTAATTTAGTGTGAGAGGTAAAAACCCTTTTCCTTATGTACTTAGTTGAAGTGTGTTTTCTTGACACATTTCCTTTTCCATTGCTCAACCCAAGGCTTTAAATCTCGGGGCGAGATTTCTTTAAGGGGGAAGGACTGTAACACCTCTAGTGTTAAATTAACTAAAACATGCCATGTCATCATAATGCATCGCAAAGCATCCATGATTAGGTTCACCTTGATGTGCATCAACTAAAACAAATTTAAATTCATAGGTTGAATGTGCTCTTTGTGAAAGTGTTATTTGCCGAAAAACCTTGTTTTACCCCTTTTCGGTAGTTCAAAATCCGTGAAGAATTAGGGGTTGGTCCAAAAAGCTTAATCAAGCATCTTGATGAGAGCAACAAGGTTGCTATTCAAAGTTTTTCAAGTTTCCAAAAAGAATTTCAAATAAATTTGAAAATTTAGCTTTCCAACAATTGTCCCCTTTTGGTTTTAAAGCTAGATTTCAAAAACTATTCAAAATTTGGAAATGTTGTTTTTGGGAAAAATGTTCAGTTTGAAAAGTGGAGTATTTCATAGTTTTGGAGATTTTCATGTTTAGTTGAAAAATCAAAAGTAATTGCAAAAATTAGATTCTAGGGTTTTGTCCCTTTTTCAAATTTGATTTCAAATTCAAATTTCTGTTCAGAATTTGAAAATGCTCCTTTTGGGAAAGTTGTAGATTAGGAAAAATCAAGGGGACTTTATTTTTGACGTTTTCCCAGATTCTATTTAAAATTTGAGATATTTTCAAATCTTTAGAGCTGTCTCTGCGCTACAGTACTTGATGACGTCATCTCCTTCAACTCCCCTCCCTGTTCCTCCCGTCGCGGTGGCCATGGCGCCCATGCCGCCATGCCGCGCCGCCTTCCAGCTCGCCTTCTGCGCTCGAAGGATCCTCGCTCGACGTGTCAACCAGCCAGGGTGCCTTCATCGTCGTATAAGTAGCGAAGCCGTCGTCATTTTCTTCTTTTCCTCCCGCCATCGTCGCCGGCCGCCATTAGCGACCTTGCGCCGCCGTCGAAATTCATCGCCATCACCACACCTCTCATCGCCTTGTCTTGCTAACAGCTCCGCCTTGCTGTTGTGCTTCGATTGGGCCTAGAATCGCAGGCTTTCGCTGTTCCTAGCTTCTCCACGTCGTCATCTTCCTCGCGACCGGTGTCCGGAGCCGCCGCGAACCTCACCGCCGATTCCGTCGCCGCCGTTGGTTATTTTTCTAATTCCTCTCGCCTCTGAGCTCACCTTGATGTCCTCCACTTGATGCTTCCCTTGGTCTTTGATTTGGCGTACAGAAATTGCCGTGACACCTACCTTGCCAACCGGAGCACGTCGTGCCACTCTCGCCGCCGTCCCCGTTCCCGGTGAGGACTATCTTCCGCCGTCTCCTAATCTTCATCTTCATGCGCATCGAAGTCACCTTGATCTCCTGCTCGTGTAGGTGCTGTTAGATAGGTCGGAGAAGCCGTGGGGTCGCCGGAACGTAGTAGCCACCGTCGAGCTCTGTGTTGCCGTCGCCGTCGCACGGGTAGCGTCATCGTCGGGTGTCGTTTGCGACCAATTAGCTGGTCCCTGGAGTTCGCCCTGACGCGTAGGAGCGGATGCGCACGCTAGCATCGCCGGGGAAGCCTCCGACGAACCACCACGCTGCTACCGCACGCCGCCGTGCCGTTCCGCCGTGGCCAGCCTTGCGCCGCCGCATCCGCCGCCGCTTTAGTGCCTCCAGTGAGTGCGCCGTGTCTTGCCGGGGCCGTAGATGCTCGCAGCGCAGTCGGAAAACCCGCCACCGGCGAGACCGAGCCGGCCGGATCGCCGGTTTCCTGTTTTGTCTCGCGAGGACCACGTGTCGAGAATTAGACGAAGTTCAGGGGTCTTGGCGCAAAACTGTGTGACTCAGAGAATAGTAGAGTGGACCTATTAGTAATTTTGTAAAACCCCAAGGCCTTATTTGCAAAATAGCCAGCGCCAGCTCGAGTAGGCCGGATTGGGCCGGCCTGTCCGCAGTATTGGGCCGCGCTGGGCTAGTTTCGGCCCAGTAGCCTTTTTCCTTTTTATAAAAGCTTTTCTTTTTCTTTTGAAACAGATTTTGTGTTGATCTTTCAAAAATTATAGAAAAATATTTGCAGCTCCAAAAATTCTGAAAATTTTTATGTAGGCTTCCCAATAGATTCTTTACCTAGGAAAAATTTAAAATATTTATTTTGAGTAGTTTTGCTATGTTCAAAAATTAGCTCTTTTAATTGAAAAATGAGTCTTCCTTGATTTTTAATTATTTATTTGTTATTCCAAAAATCATGAAAATTATTTTGTAGCCTTCTTAGGGCCTGAGGAGTTTAAGTTTAATTTTTGGAATTATTTTGACGAATTTTGTTTTATTATTATTTTCTGCTTATTTATTTAATTAGTTAGTCTCGTTAGATTGCGACGTTTTCGTGAAGGAAAGTTGTACTCAAGTTATTAATATATTCTTCAAGCATCATATTTATCATTTCATCATGTAGAATCATATCATGTTATCGAGTAGCTTTCGTTAACGGAGAGTTAACGTTGCCAAACAGAGATCAAGGAAGAACGGACCCCGGAGCCAGGTGTTAATCCAGAGCCAGAGATCGTCTACCCCGAGTATCAAGGCAAGCCCCGGATGCATTAAACCTTACCTTGATTTTATAAAGTTTTTATATCTCAGATTTGAGTTGTTGCATTAAAGGCTAGGAGTTGAGTGAAACCTACCAAATGCATTACCTGTCTTATTTCCGTATTCCTCATTACCTGTTTAAGAAAATGCGTAGAATTGCTTAGCCCTGCTTATTTAGTTAAGTTTTCAAATTGTCAAGAATGAAAAAAATGAGAATGGCTTTTATTGTTGGAATCACGATGTTAGTAATTAATTTGAGTCCGGACGGCTAACTTGCATTGGGAAAGGAGTCCCTCTGTAGTGTTTCCGTCTGTTGATGCTCTAAGGTCCGTCCGATGGTGAATTGGTGATATCGAGACCCTAGAAAATCCACACACGAAGTGTTGTGGTTGATATACGGCTGTGGTTGTTCTCCCGGTATATCATGTGATCTGATATGCAGCGGAGTTGGAGCCTCCGGTATATCAGTGATCTAGGTCCCAGCTGGGTAAAAATGGATTCGAATCGCCGTGCTTCTCGGAGAAGGAGATTCGATCGGTGTTCATCATCGTAGTAACTACTTAATTATTGATTAGGTTTTAATTGGTGTTAATTGATCAGCTTGAGCTAAGGCAAGAGAGCTGTTAAGCTACAACTTGGTTTTTCAAAAGCTTTTCTGCAAAAATCTTGATTCTTGCAAGCCTTACCTTGTCCCTCTGACCTGCATTTCTTAGTCTTCACCACTCTTTTTCGTCGGGTCAGTCTTGTTGAGAACTTTTGTACTCAGGGTTTGTTGAACCCTTGTTGCAGGTGAGCCTCAGGAGTAGGTTTGCACTGCATCCTGCTGTATGACAGTCGTTGCGGAGAGTGACGACGAGTAGAGTGTTTGGCTCTTGGGCAGAGCTTATCGACTGGTTGTGTAATTAAACTATCTACCGCTACTCTACTACTATTATGGTTTGTAATAATTAAACATATGGTTTGTAAGTTTTGAACCAAATGCTTTGTAAACTTATGTTATTGTAAACCTTCCGCTATTTTACTCTGATGTATATTATTTGAATAAACTGTTGTAATATTGCAATGTCTCTTTATAATGATTGATCCTGCTCGGAGAATCGTGGAAGTTTCGGGAATCTACCCGACAGATCTTTTTAAGTCTTATGGCACACATGCATTGCTATCAGAAGTCTGTTAAGACAATGATAAATGCATGTGGGCCATATTATTTAGGAAGTTCTGCCACACAAAATCCTGACTTCTTCCATGTAATTGAAATGCTAAGATCTTCCTCATTGGCAAAATGCTAAAATACACATCGATCTATATAAGCTAGTTGAAATATGGTTGTTGGAGCTCACTACTACAGCCAAGCTCTGTAGGGGCGGCTCAAATCCCACTGTAAGGGCGGCTGGGCGAGCTGCCCCTACGCCCCCGATCTTGGGGGGGGGGGGGGGCACTGTAGGATCACAATTTTACATATACATGAAAATAATGAAATGGTATACGAAGTATGAGCTGACGACTGCATTTGCTTAGAGAAGAAATTACAGAAGAGCTCAGAAAGTTTATGTTTAAGCATGCATCATGAGTAATTTACAAATTATTAAAAGTAGCTATAAAGTGTGTGAAGGGTCGACGTAGTTCTAGTAATATGTACACCATCTCATATTGACTCGTCACATTTTCCACCCGGATAGTAATCACTATCACAGGCAGGTTCAACGAATCTAACGAGAAGACACGCCTAGCAGTCTACCTTAGCCTTGTTGGCTGGACACGAGATTTCGTTGACTTTGATGAGCATAGTAGGCTACTGACGCCGGAAGACGTGCTCCTCGCCGGTGCGGTGGTTAACGTGTCGGATCCACCGCCCACGGCCGCCACCGACGACGCCGCCATGCCTCCGGCTGTGTCCATGAGGCTGCGGCGCCAGGCTGGGCCCCTTGCCGACCCCGACGTGCAGCACCTCGACGCCCCCCGCGCCGATGGGGAGGTAGGCCGCGCGCACGACCCGGGTTCCCGCGGCCATCGTGCCCCACGGCGTAGCGGTTGTTGAAGCGCGGCGCCGGATGCCGGAGTCGCCGCCGTGGCGCACCACGACCATGCCCCGGGCACTCGGCCTCGCCGCCCGCAGCACGGCCGCCGCGTCCCGTCGCCTAGCGTCCAGGACCAGCAGGTCCACGCCCTCCAGCCGCGCCATTGCCGCCTCGGCAGCAGCGGAGCCAGAGCATATGGACTCTTCCGGAAGAGGCCCGGCGATGTCGTCGTCGACGTCGAGGCGGGCGTAGCGGCCTCCCGTGCGGCGAGCGGCGGCGGCGAGCGCGAGGCTGGTGGCGGGTAGGCGGCGGCCGCTAGATGGTGATGGCGATGAGGCGGTGTCAGGGGCGTCGACGATGAGCTGGGCGTTCCAGCCGCCGGCCATGGCGGCGAGGAGCTGGGCGAGCTCGGTGGAGCCGTTGGCGGCGTTGTCGTCGTTGGCGATCGCACGGACGCCGTCGATGTAGGCCTTGGAGGCCGTGTCGGGGCACCACACCAGCTTCATCCTCTACCGTCTCGATCTCTCCGGCCTCTCGATCGCTCCAGCTCGGTCGCTGCGGTGGCGGTGGACGATTGATCGATGGACTGTGGGGCTTTCTTGGCGGCGAAGGAAGCTAGGAAGCACGAAGGAAATGGAAGCGAGCGGGAGAAGATGGAAGGAAGAGAGTTTATTCGGACGTGGGGAAGGGGCAAGCATAGAAAAGTGGAAGATGCATGGAGAGCAAGTGAGCGGTCGTGGAGGGTGGATAAGCCAGAGCGCGGATATATGCGATCTGTGGGCTGCGCTGCTGACGTCCCCCATGGCTGTTGACGAACAGAGCTAGCATGTTGCGCGGCAACAAATAGGAGAAGGAAACAAAAGGAGAAAAAGGACAGCACGGAGAGGCGCAGGGTGGGTCACTCAAGTACGTTGCGGCGCGCGGCGGCCACTACTGGTGCCGGGGTGACGAACGGACGGACGGGAGACGGCCGCTCGTGAGGGACACGACGACGGACGGACGGGTATTTAGCTCCAGGTGGGTGCTGGTGGAATGGTGGATGGGTGGGCCGGCAACGTATCTTGACCGAACTAAAGGCTATCCTTGTCGGCTCGTGACACCCACTAACTCCCGGCCGGCAGCAAGTGCAAGTGCTTCTTGAGTCTTGACCGATCGGCGAGTTTTTTCTTTTTCTTTTCCTTTCCTTTTTCTCTCTTGCCTTTCTTTCGTTTTCTTTTTACATTAACCGGACATCATAATCATGGATTGACAAAGTCACCACATCAGCTTTTGTTATCAGTGGCCACGTTTACTAAGCACGCTAGCTTGACAAATATACATAGTGGTTGCTTCCTTCCTTGTAACTTCCAGTTCGCGCACACGCATCGACTGGTGATATGCCGTTCCTCTTCCTCATCTCATGCATGTCTCAAGAAGTAATGAGTTTTACGGTGTTTAGGTTTTCTCCGAGATCACCTTAAAACATTGGTGGTCTTACCATAACAAGTAGAGCTTTTTCAAGGCTTCTTACTCTCACTTTGATTTTTTATGCTTAATTAACCCAAAGATGTCGTGTGGAGCTCTTCTCCAACGACTCAACAAGGTTAGAGTTAGGGTTCAAAGGCTTACCTAAAGCCAGCTCAAAGGGATCGCCAGGGGAACATTATTCACACAATGTTTTGAGGGGCGATCCGGACTGGCTGAACAATGGGTGAAGGCAATTAACTGAGTGGGGCAAGGGCAAGGTGTGATGTTGATAGTCTTTTCTCCACCATATGCTAGTGTAGCAGCAATCATAGGCGATGGCGGAGTCGACCGAGTTGCGGTGGCAGTAAGGTGTTATCATAGTTATCTGATGGGAGGGAAGGTATATTTGGCCACCTGGCCCGAACACGACAGGTCAGCCCAGGCATGGGCCTAACACGACCCCGCCCGGCCATCATCATGCTTGGGCTGGCACGGCTTGGCCATAGTGGCATGCTTGGGCCTCCATCTCAGTCTGTGGGCTCGGCCTAGGCATGGCAAAGTTAACAGGACGGCCCAACTGCGGCACGAAACCATTGGCTGACTCAGATGTTTACTAACCATTCGATGGAAATATATAAGCATCTCCACTCTCCAAACCCTACCTCCCCACAGCATCCCGTTGTCCCTTTGTTCTCCCCATCTACTCTCGTAGTCCCGTCCGACTTCAGCATCCTCGACTCCACCTGTACTCACTACTGCTCATGACCTCTCCTCTTCTTGGCCGCTCCTCCTCCCATCCTCCGCGCCGCCCACGACCTCTCCATGGCCGCCGACTCCTCCCATCCTTGAGTGGCACGAGAGCTTTTGTGGTTCCGGCAGCACTCGGCCGGGTGTGCCTGGGGGCGGGGGGTGCAGCAGCGGTGGTGCGTCCCCAAGCTCCTGCGCCAAAATGACGGTGCGGCGATCCGCTCCAGCTTCCTGTGCGATGATGGCGCAGCGAGCAGCTCCGGCTGTCTGGCGCGGAGGCACGAGATGGCACGGCGGGTTGTCGTGCTCAATAGCACGGAATGGCATGGCTGACCGGCCATAGGGCTGGCTGAACAATTGGGAAGGCAACTGAGGGGGCAAGGGCATGGTGTGTTGTTGATCCACCATTTGGCAGTGCAAAGACAACCATAGGCGATGGTGGAGTTGGGCGAGGGCTGGTGGGTAAGGCGTTATCAAAATCGTTGGATTGGGGGTGGGGGTGGTGCACTGTTGAGGAGTTTAGGGCGGAGATTAAAATGGCATCTAGGTTTGGATGCTCATCCTATGGATTTTAGGACTGAGCCGTGGTGGACACTGCTGTCAGAGTCGCCCGGAAGGCGGAGGCGAGAGGTCAAGCAGCACAGGAGAGGAGGGAGTTGATTGAGTCGCTGCATGTGAAGAAAGAAAGAAGAATTGATCAAGATATTGATCTGGACGCTATATTTTAGATCTAAAGCCGAGATAAAAAAAACCAAGAGATAATCTGTAGATAGATCTTACCAAATCACACGAGATTTCCAAATAAGCGAAAACAAGAGCTGTGCTATTTCGGAAGCACGACTTCTTTGTTGCCATAGGCTTCGTGCCACCGCGGGTGCATCATCATTCATCATCCACAGTTTTCATTTGAAATACCATTTGCATGGCTAGTTTCTCCAATGTATGCATGTACTATTTCAGAAACAAATGGAACTAAAATATCATATTCAGTTCTGTAATCCCATTTGCTTTCGGAATCACGTTTTCGGCACCGTAATTGACATCGTCTTGCAAATTTGTCGTCTCTGTAAGATTCGGTGAACCCACATATGACACTGTCATGTACGATGTGCGATGAAACTGTGGGTCACATCATAAACGCAGGACAGACGATAAAATTGACAAGTATGACGGGCCATGTTTTAATAATGGAACGGATGAAATGCAGCTGGGTCGTGGTCTGGGTGTGTGCGGGCGCAAGTCGTAACGGCGCGGCAGAACAGACATACGAAAGGACAAAGAAAAGCCCGCAGGTTGGTCTCGTCCTCCTGACGTGCAGTGCAGTACGACGACGACAAGGTGCACGCCGTACGGAGTACCTTAGGGCGTGTTTGGTTGCCCGCACCGGTCCATACATGCATCACGGGATGCAACTTGCGCTTGTTTGGTTGCCTGGTCTCCCTCCCCAGCCTGTCCCGCGCGATGCAAAAGGAGCCCTCCAGCCAGGCCCGAAAAGAATGACCGATTCCGTCGTTCCTCTCCAGCCAGGCTCGCCGTGTGCTCCCGCTCGTTCTCGCGCCTGGCTCCTCCCGTGCGCGCGGAGATGGCGCGAAAACCCTAGGGTCACCGCCCTCGTTCCCGCCATGATCCGCCCTCGTTCCCACCTCTTACCGCCCTATATATCCCCCTCCCGCCTCCTTCCTCTCTTCTTGCCGCTCTCTTTCTGCGCCGCCGGTGGGTGCTCTTCCCCCTTCCCCTCCCATGTTCTTGTGTTCTTGCTTGATTCTTGTCTTCTTCATGCATCCCCTCTCTCGTGGTTTTGATACAGGTGGTGTGGATCTGACGCCTCTCTAAGCCAGCAAGTGAGTTTTCCCCATTTTCTTTGTTTTCTTGCACTGATTTGCAAACCCTAGGTCTAATTAATTCTTGATCTGGATGCAGGCAGCCCCGATCTGATTTCTGAGGTATGGATCTGTGTGATTATGTTGTTATTTCTTGTTCTTTATATGAAAAAATGGTCCTGCTTGTCGATCTCATGCGCCTCCTTCTTTGTTCTTGCAGATCTCCTCCCTTTTCACCTCCTCGTGGGCTCTTGCTGGTGCTCCTACTTGTTGACGTGGGTATTTTATTCATCTTCTTCCCCTCTCCTCCCTCTTTGATTCTATAGCCTGCGGTAGTGATTGTGCGGTTGTTTGAGCCTGAGGCTCTGATGAAAATGGTTACTTTGCAGTGGATCTTTGAGCCCGAGGCTGTTATGATTATGGTTATTTTACTGAGATATTGCTGTTGCCTATGATGATGATGTAAATTTCACTGAGCTATTGCCATTGCCCATGATGATGATCTATAGTTAGATGAGATATTGCCCTTGCCTGTGATAATTTTTATTTCACAGAGCTATTGTCCAGTTCTTGTGATTTTCATGGTTATTTATATATTTGCTTTTGCCCATTGCTTTCTTTTGATAACTGTAAGTAACACTGGCCTTAGAATGATATATTTTCTAGATGGATTTGCATCAGAAGAGATGCATGCTTGTTGCTCGTGCTGCTGCTCTCATCACTGCTATGTACTCCCTGTTCATGGCTAGGATTAGAGTGCTTGAGTCTAACCAGCCTCGGATCAGTTATGGTCCAATGTGCATTAGAGATAAGGAGAGGCAAAAGAACCTGAACATTATGTACAACTACAATGACATTGAGTGTGTGAACATGCTTAGGATGAGAAGGTTGCCATTTTTCACTCTGTGCAACCTGCTTAGGGATAGGAAGCTACTTGTAGACACCATAAACTCTTGTAGACACCATAAACTCTTGTGTTGAAGAGCAAGTTGCCATGTTCTTACACATTGTTGGTCGCAACCAATGATTTAGAGTTGTGAAGCAAAACTGGAGGAGGTCTATAGAGACAGTCCACCGCCACTTCAAAGATGTGTTGTTTGCTGTTGGTGAACTTAGAAATGAAATGATTAGGCCTCCAAGCTCTCAGACACCAGAAAAGATTAGCAACAACCATAGATGGTACCCTTATTTTAAGGTAAAGAACATGTTTTTATAGGCTGTTGGTTGAATATTGCTGCATTACCTCATATTAAAGTCACATATGCATGGATTGGTGTCTTGTAGGAATGTGTTGGGGCCATTGATGGTATCCATGTGTATGCCAAGGTTCCAATGAAGATGTAGGCTGCATTTGGGGGTAGAAAGAATGCCCCAACACAAAATGTCTTAGCTGCTGTTAGCTTTGACTTGAAATTCACATATGTCTTGGCTGGTTAGGAGGGTTCAGCTCATGATGCAACAATTCTTGCTGATGCATTGCAGAGGGAGGATGGGTTAAGGGTTGAAGGAGGTAAAAAATGAACTCATGGCATTGAAAACAAATGTAAATGCATCTAATATTATAGCTAATTCACTTGCAACTGTTTGTTTTAGGCAAGTTCCATTTAGTTGATGCTGGATATGCATGTCGGCCTGGGTTTCTTCCTCCATATCGAGGGATTAGATATCATCTGAAGGAATATGCTAATAGGAACTGCCCAACCAATGCCAAGGAGCTGTTTAATCTGAGTCACTGTAGCTTGATAGTGACTATAGGAAGGGCATTTGGCGCTTTGAAGGGACGTTTTCGCATCATTGACACAAACAAACCATTTCATAGGTTTAGGACTCAAGTGAGGCTAGTCATTGCATGCTGTATTCTGCATAACTGGATTCTCAGCTTTGGGTCTGATGAGATAGTCCCTGAGGAGTTTTCTTGGATACCAAGGGAGACCAACAATCAGCCTCATCCTGATCATATGGATGACAATGCTGCATGGGTTGCACAGAGGGATGCATGGGCTGACCACATGTGGCTCAACAGCGGTCTTTCTAGGATTTAGTTATTTTTGTATGATGAACTTATTTTGTACTCTCATCTTCTATGCACTTTGAACAATCTCTATGATGTTTTATTGCTCTTGATCTGAGGCATTGGGCAATAGCAATGATGTGTTATTTCTGTGAGATGCTACACTTGACCTGAGGCAATGGCAATAGCAATGATGTGTTTTTTCTTTGGTACTACATTATATCTAAGGCAATGGCAATATCAATGATGTGTTATTTTCTTTGATACTACATTAATGATCTGAGGCTATGTGAACAACTTGTTGACCTTTGGAAATGAAACTGAGCCTCACAATTCTATTCTCACACAAGTGTGTGAAGGTAGTAGTGTGGGGCATTGTTTCATTTGCAAAGGTCCAATTTTTGTGGCCAATGATGAGAAACTTTTTTGAGGCATTTGGGCATGTGCAATGATGAAATTGTATGAGTTATGTTATACTTTACTTGGCTGAGGCATTTGGGCATGTGCAATGATGAAATAATTTGTGTGATACTACACTTGTGCTGAGGCATTGGGCATGTTCAATGATTAATTAGGCTATGGCTGACCAAGAGATGCTTGCTGATGACATGGTTTTCCCTGGAGCTGATGGGTACATGGCTGCTCTTGGTGTTGGTGTTGGTGCTAGGGCTGGGCTGGTGCTGGAGCTGATAGGGCTGGGGCTGCTGGGGCTGATGATGCTGAAGGGTTCATAACAGCATCACAGGTCCTTGCTCAGCAGAGGACCACTCTTAGGTGGACTGAGCCCATGTCTGCCTACATGCTTAAGCAGATGTGTCTGCTGATTAGCACTGGTGTGAGGACAGACAAGGGGTTCAAAGAGGTGCACCTCAAGAAAGTTGCCAAGGCCCTGAAAGAGTTCTATGGTCAGGAGGTGACTAGTACTCAAGTGTATAACCACATGAGAAAGTGGAGGCAGAGGTGGGTGAAGCTATCAAAACTTAGGGACCTCAGTGGAGCTTAATGGGATGAGGACAGCTACATGATTGTGCTTGAGG
Source organism: Themeda triandra (assembly GCA_018135685.1). Taxonomy (NCBI): domain Eukaryota; kingdom Viridiplantae; phylum Streptophyta; class Magnoliopsida; order Poales; family Poaceae; genus Themeda; species Themeda triandra. The sequence continues at coordinate 1,918,547 of JAENPR010000040.1, read as the reverse complement.
AGGAGCACTACAATGGTCACACTAAGGTATACTAACCTTCCAACATGTTTACTTCTATTTTCCCTTGTTCAATTTCATGTTGTTCATCTCTAATATGAGGTTTCTTCTTATTCCAGGACCATCCCAATGATGCTCCACTGCTGAACAAGCCCATCCAAAACTACAAGCAGATGTTGATGATCTTTGCCAATGGTCAAGCAACAGGGAAGTGGGCTATGGGCTCCAATGAGCCACTTGGCACACCTTCTGATGTGGCTGAGAGCTCCCACAAGACTGATGCTACTGAGATCCTGCAGAGTGCCAAGACTGACACTACTGAGGCTACAATTAAAACTGAGGGTGGAGTTGGTAACAAGAGGAAGAGGTCCCTGCTGTCTGATGAGGATGTTGTAGTGCTGGGTGGGATGTCAGAGGCAGTGAAAGATGTTGCTAATGCTATCAGGTCCACCAAGGTTGAGGACGTCCACCCTGAGCTGTATAGGTCTATCATGTTCATTCCAGGCTTCACTGAAGAAGCCCTCATGTTTGCTTATGGTCACCTCCTGGACAACAAGGCACTTGGCACATCTTTTGTTCAGTGGTCTGAAGCTCACAAGGTCCTATGGCTCAGGGGCCATTTGGGCAAGCACTACTATGCTTTAGGTGCCTTGGTAGCTTGGGGTTGATCCTTTTGTGCAGTTCTGGTGGTTTGTGCAGGGGAGGCTTCTTTTGTGCCTAACTAACGATAGCTGGTGGTTGTGTAGTAGAGGCTGACCGACTCTTCTGTGCAGTTCATCTGCATTACTTACTAACACTAACCTATAGTTAGTGTACTAGATAGCCATGACCCTGCTCCCTAGATCAACCTAGCTGGTGGAGTAATTTGAAACTTGGCAATCTGACCTTGAGTCCATTGCCAGTGATGTTATTTGGGCACTTGCATTGTGCCTGTTATTTGATTCTAAGAACTTGTCTAATGCCTGTGATGCTTCATCAATTTTTTTGAGCACATGCCCAATGCCTATGATGCTGTTATTTGATTCTGAGCACATTCCAATTGCCTATGATGCTGTTATTTCATTCTGCACATGTTTGTCTTTTTTGTCCAGCTATGACCTGGTATGTTGTTCATGTTGGAAGAAATCCCGGAGTTTATGACAATTGGGCACTTGCACATGCTCAAGTTCATCAATTCCCTGGGAATTGTTACAAGAAGTACAACACTGTTGATACTAGATACGCACACGAAAGAATCAAAAAGAAATAATCCACAAGCGCATGGATATCGGTGAGCACTTCACCCGGGAGATATTCCAGAGTATCGTTATTTATTTATTCGCTAGGAGAAAACGTGCATCTGACTAACCCAAGTCTATACCTAACCGCTGAGCTACAAAGAAGGTAATGAGCGATATAAAGAGGATTACTACCATAGTCTTGTTCCAACCTATGGCAAGCTTTGCGACTACTGCTCTATGGGAGCACCTAAGAAAAGACACCACAGAGGATGCTGTCGATTACGGATAACCGGCAGTCCACCACGGGGTATCCCACGGCGGTGAGTTTCGGCAAGGGCGTGTTACGATCTACGATCTAGACGTTCGAGAAACAAAATGAACCAAGGACAACAAGGTTTACCCAGGTTCAGGCCGCTCGGAAGCGTAATACCCTACGTCCTGCTTCTCGTGTTATGCTGTATGATCAAGTGTCGGATTACAATGAAGCGCTAAGCTCTCTAGGTCTGGATGCCAGAGAATAGCCTGCGTTCTAGGGGGTCCTTGGACACTTTATATAGCCGAGCAGCCAAGGGTACACGTGAGGTGGTCGGTTACATCAAGTCGTGCCCTAGGAGGACTCTATCTGACCTAACCGACTAAGCATACTTGCGGGACAAGCATCCTTGCACGCGATCCACCTCCTGATCGGTTGCGGACCACGCCATCGTCTTGAAGTCCAGCCCACCAGCCTGGTCGGTAATGGGCCGGGTCTTGTCTTGGTCTGGGCCGTCTTGCCGAGCAGCCCTGGAACTGTCCATGGTGGTATACCGGATTTATACCCCCCACAGCTAGTCCCCGAGCACCATGTATCTTGAGGGAAGTCCATCGTCTTGACCTGTGCTGAGCAGTATGGGTACAGACCTCGTTGAGCGCTGGTGATGATGTGCTGAGCACGTAGTACCGACCACGCATTGTAGTGCCAACCACGTACAGTGCTGTCCACACATAGTGCCGACCACGTGCAGTGCTGACCACACGTAGCGCCGACCACGTTCAGCCGAGCAGGTTTCCCGAGCAGTCTGTGTCCGACCACTGCTATGTCAAGGAAGTTGATCTTGTCGAAAGATGTATGGTGCTCAAAAAGAAAAAAGAATTTTTTCTTTTTAATTGTCCTGAGACGTGGGCCCACGTTGACACGTGACAGAATTGTCAGGGCAGTGCGCAACGTAAGCCAGGGAAGAAAATCAACCAGAACTGTTCAGAAACAGTAGGCCCTAAGTCACCGCAAGGTGACGTGGGCCCACATAGTCCCCAAGTTCGATGGAAGATAGTATATGTTCGATTGAACTTTTTAAGAAAAAGTCCAAACAGAATACCTACGGCCCTCTGCTTAAGAAACAGAACCGGAAAAATTCCAAAGACCAAGGACATAGGCGTGTTTAAAAAAGGACTACCAGGGAGCTGGCTGGGCAGTCCCCAGGATAAAAAATGAAGCCCACGTGCAGCGCCAAGGGAACTGGGCCCGTTAAAAATTTACTAGGAATAGTAAAAAATCTGGCGGCCGCACGTGACAGGTACGGCCCATGGGACCGCGGCCCACTAGGGTAAAAAATGGGGCAGTCCACATGAGTCAGAGGGGGTCCAACCCTAGAAGTCAACCGGACATCATCCGGAGACTATAAATAGCGGGCGCCACCGCTAGTGGACGGTTCCGCACTCATTGCAGTCGCACTCAAGCAGTTCTCGAGCTCTCCGCATTCCTGCGCGCTAGAGAAAACCGCCGCCACCGCCGTCCCTTTCGCCTCTAGATCCACCGCGCAGCCAACACCAGCAGGGGCAACCGACGAGATCCAGTCGCCTGCTCTTGCGCCGGAGCTGCTGCGCCGCGTAGATCCAGCCGCCACCACCGCGCATCCGTTAGGGTTTCACCACCGCATCGCCGCCGCCAGAGATGGGAGCGAAGCAGTCGTCCAAGAAGGCCGCCAAAGGTGGGGAGTCGGCGAGGCGCGGGCCGGACTGGGTCCAGTCCACCTCGTCCCGGGAATCGCTCGATTTGCTGGCGAGCCACGGGTACCTGCCGCCGCGTGAGATGGGGGTATGGAGGGAGCCTCGCGGCGAGGACGAGCCGACGCCATTGCCGGGTGAGTTCGTCGTCTTTGAGGACCAAGTTGTTCGCGGGTTGGGGCAACCAGTGAACGGGTTCCTCCGGGACCTGTGCATATGGTGGTCGATCTCCATATGCAACCTGGACCCCAACTCCATTTTGACTGTGTCCATCTTCATCGCATACTGCGAGATGTTCTTGGGCATCCCCCCATTTCAATTTGTTCCGCCACTTCTTCGTGCTCCGCAAGAAGGGGGTGGAGACTGGAGGGTCCCAAGTAGCCGGGGGATGTTATATCCGGCTCCGGGATGGGTTGGCTGCGTCTTGGCTGGGGAGTAATTTCAAATCCGCCCCCAAGAAATGGAACAGGGCCTGGTTCTATATGAGCCAGGATGTCGCCATTGGGAGGAAGGTGCCATGCGACATCCACCAGATCCCAGAGGCAAATCCCAGGTGGGGAGAGGCACCACCTGTTGGGGATGTGCAGGTGGCGGAGCTGCTGGAGTTGATTGACAACCAGAAGGTGAACGGGGCGCTGGTGGCCGGGATGTGGATGGTCCGTCGCGTGCAACCGTGCAAAGAAAGGACCAACCCACTGTGGCAATACAGTGGGGTGAAGGATCCGGCACGGGAGATGGAGGAGAAGGCCAACGAGAACGATGTCCACCATACGCTCTCGGTCCTGTTTGAGAAGTATAACTCAACTACTTCTCTGCCGACCACCAAGCAGCTGCCGTACCGTCTCAGCAATCCTCCACCTCAGGTAATGCAACAAAAAGTTTGTACTTTCTATGCATTGTGATAATGTAGCTGACCACTGATATGGTGCTGAGCACTTAAACATTTTGTGTAGGGTCGAAGCGACCAGTACTTTTTGCGCCCGGTGGAGAACGCGGAGGGCGATGCCTTGCATTGGCAGCGGCGTCCGCAGAGGACTGCCGACCAGGGCGAGGTCGAGGACCTCAGCCCTGATGAGATGATGATGATGATATCGTGGTGGGAACAACCACCAGGGGGCAACGGCGCGCGGCAATGAAGAAGCCGGCCCGGTGCAGCCCCAAGGAGAAGGAGAAGCCGGCCAACCTTGGTACCGGGGGTAAATTAAACCTCGGCAAGGAGGCCGGCGCCGAGGTCGGGCAAAGCAAGAGGCCGGCCCCGGACAGCCCGGTGTCGTCGGACTCCGACGACACCATCACCATAGCCGAGCACCGGCGCAAGCGCCAGGCATGCGCCGGGGATGGGAGTGGCGGCTCAAAATCGCCCCAACCGGTGCCGCGGCGATCACTGCGGAACGTCGGGCCAACTCCTGCTCCGCCGAAACCGAAGCCTGCCGCTGCCCCCTCTACGCCAACCACAGGGGCAGCTGCCAAGGAGGGCGCCGAGCAGTCCCCAGGTGGGCAGCAGGTTTGCCCAAGCCAGTCCCCAAGCCCAGTGCAGGGTCTGGGGGCGGGGCCCCGAGGAGCGGCGGCGTGCCCAAATTCAAGGGCGGTTTTTGCCGGTAAGTAATTGTATACTTTGCAATTTGGATTGCTTGCCTGAGAATCAACTGTGTGTTCATGTCGATGTTGTTTGATATGTAGTCGGCCAAGTACTGGCCCCACCCAGAGCTCGGCCGGGACCGCGGCCACGCCACCACCGCCGAGGCTGCGGCGTCGAGCGCAGAGCCCCAGCAGGGCGAGGCGGATGCCACCAGTGCTCCGCCACATGTGGGATCGCCACGGGCCAAGGAGCCGGCGGAGCAGGAGATGGTCCCGTCACCGGAGCCCGTCCGTCGCCCCGCCAAGCCGAGTCCGGAGCCGGCGCGGGCCACGCCAGGGCCGACCGCGCAGGCTACCCCGAAGCCAGCAGCCCAGCAGGAGCCTGGGGCGACTGCTCAGCCCAGTCCCCCGTCTTCCCCTGTGGAAGAAATCCACAGGGAGCCGTCTCAGGCACCCGCCACCACCTTTCCTCCAAATCGTATCGTAATTTCGAGGATGGTGGGGGAGAAGTGGACCTCATATGATGAGGTGCCTGAGGTGGTGATGGATGAGGGCATTAGGGAGGCCCTGGAGACGCTCACCTCCCGGATCCAGGTATGGTTGTTTTGTCGCTTGTGGTAGACGAGTGTGCGGAGCACGTATTGATTGTGTTGTTAACAGACCCTGCAGACCACCAACGCCCAGCGTGCGCGGACCATTCAACGGTTCGCGCCGATTGATGAGGAGTGCAGGGCCCTCCGGGAGGAGAAGGCCAACATGCTGGCGCAAGCGCAGGTCTATGAGACCCGGCTTGCCGAGAAGGAGGCTGCTCGGCTGGCGCTGGAGCAACAGGTGGCGGCGCTGGAGGAGGGCCAACAAGGTATGTGGTCATAACCTTTGTCACCCGGCAAAGCATGGTGCTGTTGTCGGTAAAACTGATAACTTCTGCCTCTGCATCAGGGCTGGAGGAGAAAGCTGCGGCCTTGGAGCGGGAGAAAACCACTCTGGCCAAGCAGTTGGAAGCCGCCCAGGAGCAGGCCAAGGCGGATGCTGCGCAGATCGCGGAGCTGACCGGTAAGTTGCACAACTTAGGTTGATTGCATATGTTGTCTGCCATGTACTGGATCTAATAGCACATGCTAACCACGTTGTTTTCTTTTGCAGATATTAAAGATCGTCACACTGCTCAGTTCCAGTGCCTGCGAGAGACCTGCGCCTACCTCCAAAAGAAGATTGATCGGAGGACCGAGCACATCAAGCCGGTTCTCCGCGCTGTCTTCCCGGAGGAGGTGCATCCAGCGGATCCGGTCGGCGAAGACACGATGGTAGCCGACCAGTGTCAACGGCTGTGGCCGGCGCTGCGGGACCTCGTCGCTCGGGCTGGCACCTATGCGGTGTCCACGGCGTTGGCGGTGGTCCGCTCAAGTGTGGCAGCTGCTGATCCAGCCACCGTCGCGCTTGGGATTGCGCCGGAACTTAGCGACGCCGACGCCGAGGAGCTCCGCACCACCTTCGTCCCTGTGGCAGAGCAGCTGGTTGGCGACATGACGCTGATCGAGGATCCTGCAGAGGAAGATGGTGGTCAGTAGGGCCTTTTGTTTTAAACTTGTTTATTTAAAACTTGTAATTAAGTGGTGCTGAGCACGGGGTGCTCGAAACAAAACTTATGGCCGTGTTTAAGATGCAGACAAGGTAGGCATACTTAAGCGGGTGATAAGTATTTTGCCGTTTTTATAACTTGTCGTTAGGCATAACTTCGATGCGTAACGTTTTTAGAAAAAATCATGTCGACAAATAAGTTTTGCGACCACTCTCGAAGCGATTAGCTCTATCAAGGTGACAAAGGGACGCACTAGTGAACAGCGCGGTACGCCGGGATCACTAGGTACGATCCTAAGTACCTATTAGAGGGTGCCTGTCGGATCTCCTAGTGCTGTGTAGCGCGGAGCTGTAGCACATCGACAGAGGACCGAGACGCAGGACCTTATCGAATCGTTCTCGGCGAGTGAAACGCAAAGTTTAGATGTGACTTATGCAGGGCGCATATATGCAAGGTGGTGCAAAATTTCAAAGAAGAAATTGCAGCAGGACGATAAAAGAGACGACAAAAGAGGAACTTTGTTAATAGAGAAAAAAGTACAAGATACATATCTTTATGGGTAAAAGCGTATGAGCATCTCTATATGCCAAGAGTTTGGCTCTTCGACTCCATCTAGTGTCTCCAGTCGGTACGATGTTGGGCGTGTTACAGCCTTAATTCTGTACAGTCCTTCCCACCTTGGGGATAACTTGTGGAGGCCGGCCGTATTTTGAATACGACGGAGCACATGATCCCCAACCACGAACAAGCGTCCTTGGACGTTGCAATTGTAGTAGCGTCGTACCGTAGCTAAGTACTTCTCGGTCCGAGCACATGACTCGAGGGCCTGCTCTTCCTTTGCGATTATGTCCACCTCTCTAGCGTCGTTGGAGGTGGTTTCATCGTGGTAGGCTACCCGTGGGGATTGGAAAGCGACCTCGGCTGGTATGACAGCCTCCGAGCCGTACACCATGAAGTATGGTGAGACTCCTGTGTTGCGGCTGGTTTGGGTACGCAGTCCCCAGACCACTGCAGATAACTCCTTGAGCCACCGACCAGGTTTGAGCTTAGTGTCAACCTGGAAGACTCATTTTTTGAGTGCATCGAGGATCATTCCGTTAGCACGTTCAACTTGTCCGTTGGCTCTCGGGTGAGCGATGGAAACGTACTTGACTTTGATCAGGCTGTCGTCGCAATAATTGAAGAATGCATCACTTGTAAATTGCGAGCCTAGATCGGTGATGATGGTGTTCGGGACACCATATCTGTGGACGACCTCGTCGAGGAACTGGACTGCCTTCTCGGCTGTGGCTTTCTTGATTGGTTTGTATTCAATCCACTTGGAGAATTTGTCAATAAGCACGAAGACGTTGGTGTGGCCACCAGGAGCTGGTTTGAAAGGGCCAATCATGTCCAGTCCCCGATGAGAAGGGCCAAGCAGGCTGGGATTGTTTGCAAATCATGTCTTCAGGGACATGAATCTCGCTTGGCAAACATTTGGCGCTTTATGCACCGTCGTACGTAATCTTCGGCGTCAGTAACGGCAGTTGGCCAGTAGAAACCTGCCCGGTAGGCCTTGCCGACCAGTGTCCGGGACGCTGCATGGTTGCCACAAGTCCCTTCGTGGATGGCTTTAAGAAGCTCAATCCCGGCTTCCCGAGTGATACACTTCTGGAAGATAATAGACTTGGGTGCCTTGCGCATCAACTCGCCATTGACCATAGCGTAGGCCTTGGCTCGCGGACCAGGACCAAGTTGGGTAGCAAGTTTGTCCTCCGGGACAAGGTGGTCATTCGTGTATTTGATAAAGGGCTCTTCCGAGTCTTCTTGGAGAGGCGTCGCCTGGTCGGCTGACTTTGTACCCTCATCATCTGCCTGCCGGCTTAGGAGACCATCGTCGTCCTCGACGTTATCGTTACTGAGCAGTGTGGTCAGGATATTGACCTCTAAAGTGGGTTCTGGTGTATGTTCAACCTGATTGGGGATCGAAGGTTTGATTAAATCTTGAACAAAAACACCAGGGGGTAACTTGTTTGGACAGCTTATCGGCTCCTACGTTCTTTTCGCGGGGAACGTGGATGAATTCCACGCCGTAAAACTTGTTCTCAAGTTTGCGAATTTCAGCAACGTAGGCGTCCATCTTTTCGTGGACTGTATCCCAATCTTTGTTGACCTGCTTGATGACTAAAGCAGAGTCCCCATAGACCATGAGTCGCTTGATGCCAAGTTCAACGGTGATACGAAGGCCGTGTAAGGCTGCCTCGTACTTGGCTACGTTGTTGGATGCTTTGAAGTGGATACGCAAGACGTACTTTACCGTATCCTTGGAAGGGGAGATAAAGTAGACACCAGCCCCAGCACCATCGATGTTGAGGGAGCCGTCAAAGTACATCGTCCAGTACTCGGCGTTTGAATCGGCGAGGGGTAGGCTGATGTCCGTCCACTCCACGACGAAGTCAGGCAAGGCCTGCGACTTCACCGTCCGTCGAGCGCGAAACTGGAGTGTGTACTCGGACAGTTCTAGCGCGTACTTCACGATCCGACCACTAGCATCCCGATTGCGGAGGATGTCGCCAAGTGGTACATCGGTTACAACCGTGATCTTGAAGGCTTGAAAGTAATGGAGCAACTTGCATTTGGTGATCAGGAGTGCGTACAAGAGCTTTGTACTTGATTGTACCGCTGCTTGGACTCGCTGAGCACTTCGCTTATGTAATATATGGGGCGCTGGACTCCGTAGACGTGTCCTTCCTCCTCCCGCTCGACTACTAACACAGTGCTGACCACGTTGGTCGTTGCAGCTATGTATAGGAGCAACTCCTCGTCCTGCTTTGGGACTGTCAGGAGTGAGGGGGAAAGTGAGTTAAGCTTTGAGCTGTTTAAAGGCCTGGTCGGCCTCCTCGGTCCACTCAAACTTATCCTTGGCCTTGAGCAATTTGAAAAAGGGAAGTCCTTTTTCGCCCATCCGAGAGATATATCTGCTCAGAGCGGCCAAGCACCCAGTGAGTTTTTGGATGTCTTTGACGCACCTGGGTGGTCGTAATTTTAAGACGTCGGCTACCTTCTCGGGATTTGGCTTGATGCCATCCTGGCTGACCAGGTGGCCGAGAAGAATGCCGGATGGTACTCCGAAAACACACTTGTTTGGGTTGAGTTTCCATTGGAACTCGTTGAGTTTCTCTAATGTGCGCTCAAGATTGGTGATCAGGGTGTCCGCCTTTCTGGATTTTATTACCACGTCGTCTACGTAGGCCTCTACAAGATCATCGGCGATCTCTTTCTCGAGGCAGGACAGGATAGCCCGTTGGTATGTAGCCCCGGCGTTTTTGAGACCGAAAGCCATGGTCGTGTAACAAAAAGCACCGAAGGGGGTGATGAAAGCGGTTTTTTCTTGGTCCTCCTTTTTAAGGGCTATCTGGTGATACCCGGAGTAACGGTCAAGAAACGAGAGCAACTCGCAGCCGGCGGTAGAATCTACGACCTCGTCGATTCGAGGGAGATTGAATGCCTGCTTGGGGCAGTGTTTGTTGAGATCTGTATAATCAACGCACATCCTCCACCCTTTATTCTTCTTTTGAACAAGCACCGGATTGGCTAACCAGTCCGGGTGGTACACTTCTTTGATAAAACCAGCTGCTTTGAGCTTGGCTACTTCTATTCTAATTAACTCCTTGCGGTCACGGGCGAACCGGCGCATCTTCTGCCTGACTGGTTTAGCAGTCGTGTTGACGTCGAGGTAGTGCTCGGCCTTTTCCCTGGGAACACCAGGCATATCGGAGGGCTTCCACGCAAATATGCTGATGTTTTTCCGAAGGAACTGGACGAGCGCGTCTTCCTATTTGGGGTCGAGCTCTGCTCCGACCTTGGTGACCTTGGAAGGGTCGTCATCGGAGAGGCAGACCGTCTTCGCGCTCTTCACCTTATTGGATGGGCGCCGAGTAGATCCAATCAGTTGCTCGAGCTCAGCAGGTGGTAAGTTATCGGCACCCAGGCTGGTGTGCTGCAGAGCGTGTTGCAGGTCTTGTAATTCTGCCGCAGCGTAGGCGGCAGTCTCACACTCCCTAGCCATGAAGACGTTGCCACACAGGGAAAGTGTTCCCTGCTCGGTAGGCATCTTCAACACCAAGTAGCCGTAGTGGGGGACAGCCATGAACTTGGCGATGCCAGGGCGGCCCAAGATGGCGTGGTAGGTCCCTTCGAAGTCGGCCACGATGAAGGTGATATGCTCCGTACGGAAGTGCTCCTTGGTCCCAAACTGCACGTCGAGAGTGATCTGCCCGAGTGGGTAAGAAGGCTTTCCAGGCATGATGCCCCAGAACGGTGTGTCGTACGGCTGTAGTCGCTCCTGTGGTATGCCAAGTGCCTTGAAGGCTGGGTAGAACATGATGTTCAGAGCACTGCCGCCGTCGACGAGCACCTTCTCGAAGCGGATGTTAGCTATTACTGGGTCGAGGACCAGCGGAAATCGTCCGGCGTCTGGGATGCGCGCCCACATATCTTTGCGGCTGAAAGATATGGGCTGCTCGAACCACGCTGGTAGCTTGACATCGGCAACAAGGCCATCGGGCTCTTGCATCGCGATAATGGTGCGAGTCAACAATTTTCTGTCGCGACTTGTTTCAAGCCCGACTTTTCCGCCAAAGATCACGGCAGTGAAGTTCCGCTCGGGTTCCTTGAATGCGTGGCGAGGGTTGACATCTCGTGTCTCGTCCTCGTCCTCTTCTTCTGGCTTGTCGGCAGGTTTGCTTTTAGCCTTGGGGTTGGGTCGAGGCCTTTTGGAAGCGGACTTGATGAGGGCGTCCGTCAAAACTCGGCACTCACCCATGGTGTGACCCTTGCCAGGATGCCGAGGACAGTCCTGGGCAAAGATTTTTTCGAGCACCTCATCCCCGGCTGGCTTCTGCCCCTTAACCACGTTGACGGCGTTGTCGTTGCGGTTTCGGTTGCGTTTGCCGCCACCGTAGTTCTCCTGGCCACGGCGTCTGAAGTTAGGTTCGCTGTCGCGGGGACCAGGTCCACGGATGAAACGCTGGTTGTTGCGGCGCTCCTCTTGTCGGCGCGGTGGTCGGTCAGCGTCGCTTTCGTCGTCGGAATTGTTCCGACGGTAATTGCGGTCTGACGGGCCATCATCGCCCCGGTTTAGGCCGTCGTCCAGGAGAGTGTAGTCGTGCGCGATGGCGAGTAGCTCCTCCATGGTTTTCGGCTGTCTGAGGAGGAGAGCCTTTTGGAGGTCTCGGCCACGTGGTTGGACCAGGCCATCGATGAATGCCTCGACAGCTGTCTCCTGAGAGATCTCTGGTACACGATTCCACTGGTCCGAGAAACGCCGAATGAACTATTGTAAGGATTCCTTTGGGCGAAGGCGGACCTGCTTCAAGGCGTACTTGGTCCCTGGTTGGACACAAGTAGACTTGAAGTGGTTGACGAAGACTTGGCGGAGCCGCCCGGTGTGGATGGAACCGGGTTGTAGCCGGAGCAGCCGGGTGACCGTATGGAACCGGGTTGTAGCCGGACCTCGTAGAGCATGATCCGGAGATGGTGACCGTATTGAGGTATGAGCCATATGACCGACGGGAAGGTAGTTCGCCATGCTCGGACGCTCATCTATTCGTTCGCCTCCCGTCTTGCTCGGTTGCCTTGCCGGCAATTAGGGCGGCCACCTCGTAGAGCATGATCCCCTCTGTCTTCATAGGCATATCTCGCCATTGTAGGATGGATCTCAACTCGCTTTCCCATCATACGCCATGGAGCCCATGGAACGAAGGTCGTTCATCTCCGAGGTATGAAAATTTTTAGGCCATATGAGGTTGCGACGCCGGGTGGTCGGTTGGTCCGAGCTCCTCGGAGAAGGGTGGCTAATTGATGCCGCTAAGTGGTTGATTTAGAGAAAGGTTGTCAATGTTTATTGCATATGAAGCATGACACATGTCATGTGATCAAAGATGAAGATCGGAGCTTGGCTCCATGGACGCTAGTCGAGGCTTTGGAGTGAAGGACATCTATCCACGCGCTATCCTTTCTCGGCTCGGGTCCCGTCACCGGACGTTGGATTCTTGGCGTGGTGCTTGGCGGCGGTCGTCTTGGACGCGACGGCTTTTGAGTTTCGGCCGGTCATCGGACGCGGGTGCCGGACGCGCGTTGGCGAGCGCCGGACGCCGGGGGGCAACGGCTAGTTTGAAGAGTTTGGGCTATAAATAGATGGGTGGCCGGGCTTGGCTCCCTCTCTTGGCTCTCCCAACTCATTCATTCATCCTTTGAGCTGAAGAAACACTCTCCCTCTCATCTCTCTTGCTTGTTGCTCATCCAAAGTGAGATTGAGAGATCACCTAGTGCATTGCATTGCTTGAGAGCATTCTAGTGGCACTTGTGGGTGGTTTAGCCGGTGGATTTCTTGTTACTCTTGGAGAGTACCGCTCCTAGCCGGCTTGGAGATTGTTGGAGGCGTTGGCAAGAGAAGGTGTTTGTTCTTGGCCACCTCCGGTTGTTTGTGAGAGGTTTGAGCTCACCTTGGGGATCGATCCTAGTGGATTGCGCGTCGTTGAGTACCTCGCTTGAGAGTGGTGTCTTGCGGTGCCTTGCGGGGCGAGCCTTGAGGGGCTAGTGACTTGAGGGTCACGAGAACCATCTAGGTGTTGGTCGACGTGATGTAGCTTGCGGTGCCCAAGTGAACACCGGGTGAACAAAAACAATTGTGTTCATCTTTGTTCCCGGTGATTGGTCTTCGATTGTGTGTTGCCATTGTGATTGATTGTTCAATTGGCAACCTTCGACATGTCGGTATAACAAGCTCGCATTTCTTTTGATTACATTCTTGCAAAGTAGAATTGCTTGCGTGGTCCGATAAACCTAGGACTAAGCAAAACTTGGGCACTTTGCTTAGTGAAAATCCACCCCCTCTAGCCATCTAGGACCTTACACCGTTGTGTCTCCGTCCGGTGGTCGGGAGTGATCGGTGTGTCCTTGGTGGTCGGATTGAGTTCCGTATCCATAAGGTAATCTTCGTCCGAGGAGAGGTAATCGGCGTAGTCTGAGGGGTACCCGGCGAGCAGTTCGGAGATGGTTGGCGAGTCCGGGTTGGCGTCCTGGGACGTGTCTAACTCACGGATCTCCACCATCCCAACCACGTGCACGGGACTCCTCGAGACAACCTCCTGGATCAAGAGCGCATCAAACTATTGTTGAATGTCCCTTGTATAGGTCGACACCGCGTTGTTCAATCCAAAGGACAAAATAGTTGGATCATGCGGCGGAGCAGGTGGATCTGCTGTAGATGATTTGTTTGTCGGAGCACGGTCTTCTTGGTCCTGTCGAGCGGGTGCTCGGCGGTTTTGTCGTGCTTCGATAAACTCGTTCAACCTGGGGAGGGGAGGAACGTTTGCTCTGCGCTGGATCCGCTCAGTCGGAATCAGGCGGCTGTCCTGGTTGGGATCTAACCAACGGGAGCTTCTAGCCGATCTGAAGGGAGCTGGTCGAGCGACGGGCTGATTGTCGCCGATGAAATCTGCATTGCTGCGTCGGGCAGAACTTCGCCGACGTGGTCGGACGGGTGTGAAATCAGAAAAGTCTGGCCCCTTGCGGATCAACTCCTGCGTGGCCTCAACTAGCTTCGTGATCTCGGCCAACCCGCGACCCTGTTGGTCAATGAGCTCGATCAGATCTGAGTTGTCGATCGGCTTTCTTTTGTAGCAAGATAGCCGATCTACGAGTGCTCGGAGATCTGATGTATCCTCCGCGGCGGGTGCTGCGACCGGCGGCAAGGTGGTTGGCGCTGTGGCCAGGTGAGCAGATGGTGCTGGGACCATCTGCATGGTGGGCGGTGCTGAGACCGTCTGCCCGGCGGGCGGTGCTGAGACCGGCCCGGACGCTTCCACGGAGGCGAGGGGCGCCGCCATCTTGGTGGTCCACGTGACCGATCCGAAGGTGAAGGCGTCGCTCGCCTCGAGATTCATGGAAGCGGGGAAGGAAACCATCTGGATCGCCTTGAGATCGAAAACTCCACCCCCTACCTGGCGCGCCACTGTCGATTACGGATAACCGGCAGTCCACCACGGGGTATCCCACGGCGGTGAGTTTCGGCAAGGGCGTGTTACGATCTACGATCTAGACGTTCGAGAAACAAAACGAACCAAGGACAACAAGGTTTACCCAGGTTCAGGCCGCTCGGAAGCGTAATACCCTACGTCCTACTTCTCGTGTTATGCTGTATGATCAAGTGTCGGATTACAATGAAGCGCTAAGCTCTCTAGGTTAGGATGCCAGAGAATAGCCTGCGTTCTAGGGGGGGTCCTTGGCCGCTTTATATAGCCGAGCAGCCAAGGGTACACGTGAGGTGGTCGGTTACATCAAGTCGTGTCCTAGGAGGACTCTATCTGACCTAACCGACTAAGCATACTTGCGGGACAAGCATCCTTGCACGCGATCCACCTCCTGATCGGTTGCGGACCACGCCATCGTCTTGAAGTCCGGCCCACCAGCCTGGTCGGTAATGGGCCGGGTCTTGTCTTGGTCTGGGCCGTCTTGCCGAGCAGCCCTGGAACTGTCCATGGTGGTATACCGGATTTATACCCCCCACAGATGCTTAACCTAGCACTTTTGGACCTACCTTACCTACTGATGGGAAGTGGGCTACAAAGGTAACAAAGGGACTATCACTTCCCTCGATACTACCACGGTTCCGGCCAGATAGGGAGCATCTACAAGTGAACCTAGCCCAAGCACCACGCTTACGCTACGAACGATTACTCTATTCCCAACCGGAAGCGAATAAAGTAAACTCGTAAACCAAAGAGAAATAATAACAAGAACTTACTAGTATTAGAAGTTGAATTGCAGAATCATCCTAGGACCAAGCCTCGGGTTAGGAGACTTGATCCCGCAGGTACAATTGGAGAGGAGACACCGACATGCCGGGCTTCCTCCAACTCTACCTCCACCCTATACTCTCTCTATCTATCTTGAATGCTAGGCTCTAGGGAGGAGATCCATACAAGGGACCTCTCTCACCTGATCCTCTCTGGAAATAATGAATTAGGGTTTCAAGGGATGCCTCCTCCAGGGTCAAGGGCCCTGTTTATACAGCCCCCTAGGATGCACCACAGCCCTCGGATCAAACCGACCTAAATGGACAGTTTTTATTCATCCTCAAAGGCAGTAGAGGCAGGATCCGCGAGGCGGAGCCTGATTGGTCCACCTCAGGAGGCGGCCGCACCTAGGGTGGAGGCGGCCGCCCCTTGGCTGGGCCCAAATGGGCTCATATTTTGTGGGCTGATGCATCTCTTCGTTAGCTTCGATTCACCGCGTGGATCACCTAAATCGGAGTTCGTATGAGGGAGATATGCCCGTTATACGCCGGACATCTCTAGAGCCCAATTGCAATCTTCCGGATGGCGTAACTTTGTCGTCTGGACTGTGATTTGGGTGAACCAAAACTCTATTTCATGTGTCTCGATGAGCTCTATGCAATGGTTCACTTTATTCCATCGTTTGACATACTTCCATTTGAAGATTCTGGTACTTTTCCAGTTTAGTCCCTGCAAAACATAGATTCACCAAAACTCGTGAATTCTGTCAGTGTAACCCCTATATCTAGATGGTAATTATATTTAGGTCCTTTCTCATGTCTAGTTGACACCTAAAAATAGGAGTTATTTATCGTCAACAACTCCCCCAAGCTTACCCTTTGCTCGTCTCTGAGTAAAGATAAGCTCAGTGATGGATCAGGAGTTGCTGCAATGCTTTCACGCCTCAAAAGTACACATGCGTTCAAACAAGAACTCTCCTCCAGATTAGAGTGAACTATTCTGACTCAAAACTTACTCATATTACCTTTCACCATAGGGCTTGTAGCCGTCACTTGGGTCTTGAGTAGTTGAAAGACAGAACGGTCAAGTCAAGCGCTATGTTTCTCGCTCTTTGATCAACTATTATTCCGGAGTTTTTGCAAGATTTTCAAATAAAACTCAGAGATTCCATGTATGACCCTTTCAAGTCTCTCATTTGTGGTATTTCTAGATCCTCTCCAAGGCATGTGTAGCGTATGCCTTCTCTCTACTCTCAGAATATGTGGTATTTTTGGAATTAAGGCATAGTAAGGTTGCCTTCTCTCTATCACCCTACTTCTAATAGGCTTATGTGGAGCTCATAGGTGGGGAGACAACTCAAACTCACTTGGATATGTTGCATAGTTAAGCCGTGGATCCAGAGGAACTAAGCATACAATCAAGTCATATGTGCATGTGAATGAGAGGAATCAAATGAATGATATGGATGATGGTGATAATAAGAAAGTAATCATGAGGGGTGAAACACGATGGTGAGGATCTAGTTCTACACTTGCTCCTCGAGGATAACATACCTCACTTTATTTGGAAACTGAAGACCTTTGAAGAGGAGGACTTAGGCTGCTTTATTTTTTTTTCTTCTTTCTTCCCTTTTTTTCTTTTTTTCTCTTTTTTTCTTTTTTCTTTCTTTCTTTTTTTTCACAACAGCCAAGCCTCTTAATGGAACTATAGCAATAGGGAATATCAACTAAAATAACTGGAGCTTTATTGCACAATGGAACGGGATAGGATGGCGGCGTATATTTTTGGTGTTCACTCCCAGTGTAAGAGTAGAACAACTTCTGAATGGATCTGAATGAAATGGAGAATGTGTATGTGGATGGATGGATGCGTACTCCCAGGGTAGGAGCAGCATAAGTGCGTATCTCCAGGATAGAGATAGCACATAGTATGGTAGAGTGCGTACTCCTGGGGTAGGAGCAGCATGAGTGCATGTTTCTAGGGTAGAAACAACACAAGATAATAAAAAGTCCGTTGGATATCATCTGTCATGCTGGGGCCCTGATAAGATTTTGGGCAGGTTTGTTCAAGGATGTCGACAAGCAGGCTGTGGAGGCCGGCGTGGACATGATGCTGCAAGTGGCGCTCAGCATTCTAGCTTCTAAGAAGCAGAAGAAGACGGCTGGAACGGGTGGCGAAGACAAGGCGTCCGATGGCGCGCGAGGTGATCCCTAGAAGCTCCCTGTCGTACCAGATGAAGAGAAGGCGCGACGACAAGAAAGTGATGATTCTTCAGCTATCTCAGTTTGGCGTTCCAGATCGTTTCTGTTACTTTACTGCAGCCTTCTAGTTTACTTACTGGCCGCCTGACTCTCAGTTTTCTCTTGCGCTGGGTGGCTAAGCGCATATTGTTCTCGTTCTTGAGTATTAGTTAATGTTGCTAGACGTCTGTGGCTGCTCCCTCGGGTGCTGATGGTTAAGCACTCATTCTTTAGGCCTTTCTCTTTTACCCCCTCCTTGGTAGTCCCCCCTGCTGATCTCTCTGAAAACATCTCTTGTTGCTGTATTTCCGTTTTTCTATGACAAATGGAAATGGGGATCCCCCGATTTCAAAAAAAAAATGAGAAATATTTTAGGATACTTTTAATTTTTAATTAACAATTTGTCTTTTTGACTAACTGTCTAACTATAGGCTAATCTATTCATATGAGTTTTGTATATAACTAGACAAACTAAAAGCTACTCGTAGTTTATTTTTCAAGACTTCCTCGTTAGGAAATATGACTTTTTTTCGAGGAGGAAATATGACTTGGACTGATAGCCGGAGGAAGTACCAGATTTGTAGCTTGTGAAATAAGGTTATCGATTATTAAACGACATTTATTGTTGTTTTTTCCATAGTGTTGATGCAGTAAACCTTTGTGGTAATCTT
The DNA here is from genome assembly GCA_018135685.1 of Themeda triandra. Lineage (NCBI taxonomy): Eukaryota > Viridiplantae > Streptophyta > Magnoliopsida > Poales > Poaceae > Themeda > Themeda triandra. The sequence goes on along the minus strand of JAENPR010000040.1, from coordinate 1,900,499 downwards.
ATATTCTGTACTTTTTAAAAAAAAAATTAAACTTGTAAATAGTTCGTGAATTTCCTCATCACAATTCGAATATCCTTGGCTAGGTACGAAGACATTTACCAATAATATATTTTGTTGCAAGCTTGGATAAATTAGATTATCTCTCATATACGTGTCTACTTATCTTCTTAGTTTGCTATAAAAATTGTAATGATTTCAATGTCAGAAAGGTAACTAAACTTGAGAGTGAGAACAGTGTACCTTATGTGACTACAAAATCTCCCCAGGGTCAATCGGTTGCCATCATCCAAAGATGAAATCAAAATCAGCAATTAAATCTTTTTTATTTTGCATGTAAACTATGAAACTGAGACTGCGTGAGATACAGGCCATAGAAGGCAGACACAAATGACTCAAACTAATGGACAAATTTCATAGACCGTTTGTTTTAATTTTGTATCTCTCTCTTTTATGTGACCATACAATCCGAAAGACATTTTTGGAGCCTACCAAGGACCTTCCATACATTAAAATTAAAAAAACAATGTGTTGCCAACCTACTAGCGATATATTGATAACTGGTGGATCAAGGTCCTCGAACGTCGGTGGCCGCCGGTCGCTCGCTGTCGCCGTCGCCCTCCGGGCACGGTTCAGATCACATACCAAGTTCGAGTTGCCTTCTCTTGGCTTCGGGTACAAGAAGGAGCCACGATGGGCCTACCGCAGACTGGGCCATGCAGGGCCGGTAACAGAAAGTAAAGACGGCCCACTAAGCTACTCGCTCCAGGCCGGCCCAAACACCCTGGGTTTGGCTTCCTGTTCCTTGTCGCCGGTGGATCATCAGCAGCAGCGTCGCCTCCTTCGTCAGCTTCAACAGACGTCGCCGGCAGATCAGCAGGTACAGTCTTGACGGTGACACAATGACACTATACCAAAAGTCTTCTCCCACCTTTTTTTTTTAAAAAAACTCTGGTTACTAAGAGGTACACACAATTTCATCTTGAACTTACCCCAAGTCCTCAACAAATTCCTTTCTCCAGATATATGACGGTATGAGAAAATTGACATGAGATGATTTCTAGTCGACTATAAATCAATGGACCTACTCATTTCGCTGCATACAAGTGTAAGGCCCCATGCACACCCTAGAGGATTGGGACATTGAATTGGATCTATTTCAAACATAAATTTTATGGATCAACTCTCGAAACCATGCCATTCATACCATGTCAAAAATTTTGGACATGTGGATTTCTCGACATTCAACAAGGTTGAGTCATTTGTTGCCTACCATGTCAGTCGTTTCTTCCGTTTCACCACCGGATTTGCCGCCACCGCATCAACTGTGGTCGTGCGTGGGGGAGACGGTGGCCCGTGGGAACAAGCGTGCGGAAAAGGCTACCGGTGAGGTGCTCGCCCAAGGGAGAGACGGAGGGTGCGAGGGAGAGAAAGGGAGAGGGCAGTAGGCGGGTGTGCAGGCTCAAGCCGCATTGCCGCGCGCTATGTAAATGCATTGGGGGCATTGGGGGGGGGGGGGCTTGGGTCGATCAGCTTTCCTTGTTTTGAGGTTTGGGTAAAATGATATGGCCCATGTAAATGGTTATTATGGGCTGAAAATCTGAAAAATCATAGCCCAAACTCATGTTGCAGTAGTCAAGGAATATAGTTTCTTTGATGGCTTGGATTAGACTGGTTGGCCCTAGTCAGGTCTCTAGCCACATGCTAGTCAATTGTTTGTTGTTGATGTCAACTGAGTGTTGTGGGGCAATTTGTTTCTATCAATCTACCTTATGGTCACACCCATGCATACATTTCCTGAAGCACAGGGGCACATGACTGTAATAGCCTTCTTGTTAGACAAAATGAAAATGATAGCACCAACCATGGAGGAGAAGGGGCTGAACAATCTGGAGCGGTTGTTGCTGCAGGTTCAAGTGTTCATTGAGGAGGACGAGTGGAGGGCACATCATGAACAAAGCAATGGTATATCAACTGGATTTGTTCAGGAATGAAATATACAGAGGTTACTTAATTGCGTACAGTCTGAAGAGAAAAAGAACTGAAGCTTAACAAAGGCTCCAGCTGTATGCAGAAATGAACATCAATGGAAAGGAATAAACAAGCTCCTTAGCTACTACATCAATGGTCTTGAATAAAGGAAACCTCTCCCCAGCGATTGTTTGTGTGGAGTACTGTTATGCTGAGTTACGTGTTTCCATGATTGAGCCATATAGCTTGTCAGATTCACGCACAACCCAACACTTCAGCAAGCTGTCAGAGAGCTGTTTCCATCGTTCTCTGTCTGAAGGGTTGTTTCCGTTTTGTTCTGAGCACATCTGGTAGCTTCACTTCTTACCATACCAGACGTTTGGATTTGTGTGGTTGCCTTTTCCACACAAAGATGAGCAGTGCCATGTCTTGATTTCACGGACATTTGATACATCTTGGATTCAGAGTTCTGGTGGAGGTACTCCAAGGCCCTCGGCAACAACTTCTCGCCTAAGTCTCGTAGGTCTGCATTCGTGTGTATCTATGCCTGTTTCTTACCATCAATCACCTCCAGAGCAAAGCTCTGAACTGTAGGCTCCATTTCCTCAGTAGACTCATGGGGTATCAATAAAACTCCTAGATTAAGAGTAGGCAATTCTGAATACGGAGAATGACATCCTTCATGTACAGCAGTTAATCTCATACCGTCTATGCCATGATCAGGTAGTTGGACATGCCACTTGAGATACATGTTAATTACCTCCTCTAGAAATAAACTCGACAGCAGCTTTGACGATGACGCCATTGTGTTGTTGGTGCTAGAAGAAGAGGTAGGCTGATGCCTGTGCTCACAGCAACAGACTGGATTCGGACGGTGCCACTGTGTCATAGTGTTGTGTACATTGACCCAAAACTCACTTTGGCCATAAGGCGAATCCCAGAAAAAATCCTGGGTAGGCAGCTGAATGAGCCCTCTCCTGATAACTTCTGCTGCAAACCTGAAGTGAGGTGCAACTGCCAGCACACACTTCATTATGACACCAAATATGTCAGTGCTTTCAGAGAGGCGTAGCATACATGATATGTAGAAACCCTTTTCAGGGTCACTGAAATCTTGGCATGAAAACCCCGTCATCGCCTCTACACCACGATCTTCATAGCTCCTGGGCCGTAAGTTCAATTGGTAAAACTTGTCTTCCTGAGATGCATGATACCTTACAGATTTCCCTGTAAGAAGGTGTCTGATGAGTGGGTTGAAGAACGTGTACCTCCGCAGCGATCCACCAAACTGGATGGTCTTTAAAAATTCATTTGCACCATATGCAAACCTCTCAAATTTTTGTACATTTGCAAAGCTACTGCTTGACTTGTCCTTACCATTACTGGTTCCAGTAAAAGATGATATTATTGACTTAGTAGCATGAGCAATCCGTTTGGGAAATGAAGACTGGCTCACCTCCTCCCTCATCTGCTCCTCTTCAATGGCTTGCAGCTTGCATCTTAGGTAAGTGTTCTCACACTCCTGAGCAGCACGCTTGAGCCTCCTCTGCCACTGTAGCAATTGCCTGTCTGTGATCTGCCATCTTTTAGACAATTGGAGTGCTGCCTCCATCTTGATGTGTGCCAGCTCCAGTCTTTCTATGTTTTCTTTTTCCTCAGACTTCTCTTCATCGTTGTCACTAAGACTTGACATGATTCTTCTCTTCACTTTTTCCCCGACGGTGGTAGAACTCACAAATTTATATGTGTGCCATCTCCGTTTTGGTTCCTCAATAATCTACAGAAAACTGCATAGGGAAAACGGAAGAGAGATTAACGTGCATGAATTGAAGAGAGAGTGTATATATAGCTAGAAATAAAGATAGACGAACTACCCTGTCGGTGTGGCTGCCAAAACGATGCAGCTGAAGATATAACTGGATCTTGCTCATTAGCAATTATATAGGTAGCTTTACTTATAACTTGATGTCATGAAATTAAAGAGGCTGCTTACGACCAGGGGAAGCAGATGAGACCCAGTGGAATTTATTGAGGATACAGCTTGGAAATGGGTTCTCAATGACAACAGAGTCAGAGACCGTCTTTCCTGACCAGGATTTTGTGGTCTTGTTCTCTTTTCTATGAACTTGCCTGTTTAATCAAGCTCCAACACGAAAGTGGAATGAACTTTGACTAATCAATTATTTAATAATAACTAGTAAAGAAGGGTCTGACTTATTGGGCTCAGTCGGCTAGTTATTCAGACTTGACAGTAACTATTTGTTGACCAACAGATGAAGGAACGGCACTTGCCATCAATACTCAATAGCAACTGGAAGAAAGGGAGGATGGAAAATATACCTGTACTTGTGAATAATTATTAGCACAAGTAGGCAACTAGCATTTTGAGTTGACTATGGTGCTAAATACCATCCAAGCATTCGCACCCATGGATAATCTCTATCCCACCAGCTTGTTATTTTCATGCACAAAAAGCCTCATGCATAACTAATGATGTTTTAATCTGTGGCTGCTATAGAGGGCATAGCAAGGGCTCATGGATATTTTCCTTTGAGGTACTTCAAAGGTAGATGCAGAATAAGCAAAACCGAGCACAAAAAAAAAAAAAAAAAAAAAAAAAAAAAAAAAAAAAAAACCCAGAAAAAAAGGTCTCTGCCGCCGCCGGCCAACTGCGTGGAGAAAAGTACCAACCAACCACACTTAAACATGTTCTGTCCGTCGGTGATGGATTTCCATGGTGTCCTTTGCCGTCGGCGGCGGTAAGTTGTCTTGATGTCAACATCTGCGGCTGCCCAGTTCCTCTAGTCAGACCGCTACCAGGATCATCTCAGAGAGTACAAGATCGGCAAGGGGGGATGGACGATTGGTCAAGGCTGGCATGCTCTCCTCACGTGGGCCGGTGTGTTGTGAACTCAACGGTGGTGGCGCCGGTGGCGGGCGACCCAAAGCTCTCTAGAAACTTTTAGCTAGAACAAGGATTTTTCGATTTATTAGAAAAAAAACTTGGACTGCGGGATGATAGCATGCAGTCTTGGTTTCCTAAGGAATGCAAATCTGATACAATCTTGAATCAATGGGCTTTGCCATGCTATTACCCTCAACCAACAATGGCATGCTATACCGGACCCTTAAATTAAAACCAACAATGGCTGTGCTGTTCTGGAAGGACCGTTGGTTGGATGGCCGAAGTCTGGAGCACATTGCACCCACTGTCTTTGCTGCTGTCAGGCCAAGGAAGAGGTTTGCCTTGGTCGCCGACGCGCTGCCGGACGATTCCTGGGTGGATCACCTGCGGGGTGCGCCAACCATGCAGATGGTCGTCGAGGTGGCCAGGATCTGTGACTTGTTAGAGCCGGTGCAGCTTTCTGATATGCCGGACACGTTTAGTTGGTCGTTGTCTCCGGATCGGAATTACTCGGCGGCCTCGGCTTATGGCGCTATGTTCCTTGGCTCTACGATCCCGTTGGGGGCCAAACATATTTGGAGGACGGCTGCCCCGCCGAGGGTTCGGTTCTTCCTATGGCTCGTGATGCACGGCCGTTGCTGGACGGCAGACAGGCGATTCAGGCATGGCCTTCAGACTGACAACGTCTGTGTGTTGTGTGACCAGGGGATCGAAACGATGGATCACATCCTTATTGGTTGTGTCTACACAAGGGAGGTGTGGCATTTACTCCTGCTCAGGTTCCACCTGTTCGGGCTTCAGTTTGAGCAGGACGAGTCCGCCTTCTCCTGGTGGCTGCGATGCAGGAAGGTGGTTCCCCGCGCTCGGCGGAAGGGCTTCGACGCGCTCTTCACCCTTGCTTGTTGGAGGATCTGGAAGGAGCGGAACGCGAGGACTTTTGATAGGATCAGTTCGCTGGCTGGCAGGCTGGTGGCCTCGATAGTTGAGGAGGCGGAGTTGTGGTTTGCAGCGGGCAATAGGCAGCTTGGAGCTCTGTTAGCGCTTTGATCGGCCTTTGCTTGGTTTGGCCTGGGCGGCCGGCCTGTTCCCTCTTTCTGGCCTTCGGCCTCTTTCGCGTTTGCCTTTGCTTTACTTTTTTCTTTTTCAGTTCTTCTTCTTTCCTTGTGGTTTTGTGGTAACTGTGGTTACCGCGTGTAATGTTGGGGTTGGGCTCTTCTCTGCTTAATGAAAAACGAGTCCAGGGTTGGGCGTGATCGCAAAAAAAAGTTTTGATATAGGTGAAACTTGTCTTGTAACTTTTGACTATGTTTATTAAAAATATATTACACTACTACAAAGATGATTTTAGGAGAGACAATCCTTTTGTTTACGGAGATAGTTATACAGTGCATTTGTCTACAAAATCTACAACTTTAAAGTTCACAAATCTTATATTTGAAATCTTTTAGGATCCAGAATATTCATTTTCAATTTCTCAATTTTTGGGATTTTTAACAAAACTTAATATAGAAGGTAACAAAACTTAATTTTTTAGGATCCAGAATATTCATTTTCATTTTCTCAATTTCTCAAATGGAGACTATACGAAAACTTTAGTGGCCAAAATGGTAACAAAACTTTACAATTCAATTTTTTCAATCGGAATTGTTTAGGCACTAAATGTTCATAAAAAGTTAATATAGAAGGACGGCAACGTATGCTATGGAAACCAGATTCCCGTGGAAACTATCGAAACTCGCACGTGGATCGTTGGATCTAAATCTGATGGATATGGCTAATCTCTCTTTTTTTTGCAAAATAAACCCAAAAAAAAGAGAGATTAGCCATATCCATCGGATTTAGATCTAACAATCCACGTACGAGTTTCCATAGTTTCCACGGGAACCTGGTTTCCACTAGAAGGACGACAACGTATTCCTAGCATATATGAGTATGTAGTATAGTAGAAAATTTACATGGAAGGCAAGAGCTCACAGGTTCAAATTATTCCATTTATTGATGTGGTCCATCCCATCGTCTTTGCAAATGTCCCATTACAGAAACAATTTGACAGAAAGTTAAGCCATTCACATCTAAAAATAAAAAAGCACCCACATTTGGAAGTCACTTTTGTAATAGTGTCAATATGCTGTTTGTCAAAAGAACACTATAGAATGTATTCCATATGGTGTATCTAGGCTAAAACGATTATACAATTCAAAAGCGAGGAGGTACCTTTCCCTAGAGGAACAACTGCTCCACAAAAGTTTCATGTCACATCTTTCCTCGAAAAAAAAAAAGTTTCATGTCACATCAGGGCGAGATTGATGTCGAGTTATGTTTTGCCCGGTTTCATTAGGTAAAACTGGGTGAGACAAATAGACTTTTGAATTTCAAAATCTGAGAACATATAAATATGGATACAAATAGCACATGGCAAAGATAACATGTGAGACCTGCTACAAGGCTATAGAAAGTGTCTAGGGCTCATTTTACATAGAAGCGAATACAATAGGTTACTTGGGCCAAGGACCTGCTTATGGGCAAAATACAGGGAGCTATATATACGTAAAAATACTATATTACACCTTACTACATTATTCTACGAGACCATCTTACAAGTATCACGCAGCAAACTACATATTTATCACGTTCCACCATAAAGATCGTGGTTTGACAGAATTAGAAGGATGTGATGTCTGGATACCATGTGGTGCTAGACACCTGCCTGGATACATTCATTTCTACACCTATTGATTGCATTTCTAAGCCAGTGTCCTTGTGGCCATGATTGCACGTTGTAGCTTGTCAGATGCACGAACAACCCACAACTTCAGCAGGTCGTCAGACACAAGCTTCCAGCGCTCTATTTCTTGCCGCGTAGTTGCCATTTTGTTCTCAGCATGTGTAATGGCTTCACGTTTGAACCATAATAGCTGACGGAGTTTTTACGCTTGACTTCTCCAAGCAAATGTGAGCACTACCATGTCTAGACTTCAAAGACATTTGGTATGTCTCGGACTCAGAATTCTGTTGGAGGTACTCTATGGCCTTTGGCAGTAATTCCTCACCCAACTCCTGTAGGTGTGCATTGGTGTGTATCACTCCTTGTTTATTTCCATCAATCACCTCTAAAGCATAGCTCTCAGCTGCAGGCTGTTTGTCCTCCAGAGATTCATGGGGTATGACTAAAACTCCTAGCTTAATAGTCGGAATATCTGAACTCTGAGAACTACTTTGTCCATGTACAAGAGCTGAGCTCTTATTGCTTATGCCCTGATCAGGCAATGGTATGTGCCACCTCAAAAGCATGTTGATAACCTCCTCTGGAAATATACTGGACAACTGCCGTGGATTGGCCACTGTGTTGCTGGTGCTAGAGGAAGAGATCTGATGATGCCCATGTTCATTAAAATTGCAACAGAGTGGATTTGGACGGTGCCATTCTGTTAGACAGTTGTGGACTTTGGCCCAAACCTCACTTTGGCCATAAGGAGAATCCCAGGTAAAATCCTGTGTAGGCAGTTGAATGAGCCCTCTTGAAAGTCCTTCAGCAACAAACTTGAAGTGAGGTGCGACTGGTTGGACACACTTGATTATGACATCAAATATGTCCGTGCTTTCAGAGAGACGCAGCATGCATGCTACATAGAAACCCTTTGTAGCATCCTGGAAATCTTGGCAAGCAAAACCCAGCAATGCCTCTACACCACGCTCTACAGAGCTAAAAGGTTGTATGTTCAGATAGTAAAGCTTGTTGTCCTGAATTGCTTGATACTTTACAGATTTTCCTGTAAGAAGGTGTCTGATCAGTGGGTTGAAGAACGTGTATCTTCGTGGAGTTCCACCAAACTCAACGGTCTTCAAAAATTCATTTGCACCATTAGCATACCTCTCAAATCTTCGAACATGAGCAGAGCTGCTGCTTGACTTATCATTAGATCCAATGAAAGATGACATTAGTGACTTGGTAGCATGGGCAATCCGTTTGGGAAATGATGATTGCCTCATTCTCTGCCTTGTCTCATCCTCTTCTAGGGCACGCTGCTTGCATTTTTGCAGGGTATCATCACATTCCTGAGCAGCACGCTTAAGCTTGCTCCGCCATCGTAGCAGTGGCACCTCGGTGATCTGCCATCTGTTCGATACTTGGAGCACAGCCTCCATCTTGATGTGTGCCATCTCCAACCTTTCTATGTTTTCCTTTTGCTTGGACTTCTCTTCATCCTTGCCAGTAATGCTTGACATGATTCTATTCACTGTCTCTCCAACAATGGCAGAACTCACCATCTCTGCCATGATTGATCAATCTTTAATCTACAGAATTCTGCACAGGGAAGATGACATATCTTAACATGTATGAAATAAAAGGGGATGAGCGATGTGTGCGTATAAAGAGTACTGAAGTACATACTAGTTTCTTTGTGTTGCTCAAGAAAAAGGCATGTGAAGAATCAGTTGGAGTGCAGTATGATTCTAATCAGAAATGAAATAGATCTTGATTTATAGAGATGTCTTGCAATTAAGATGAGGCTTGACAATTCAATGGAAGTAGGATAGCACGGAAGTCTGCCAGATTTCATTGACAAAATTAGTGGTAGAGGCCCCTGCTTCTAAAGATTTCTGAAGAAATAGGTTATTTTACACACCAGAAAAATGTTAGAGAAAATATATTTTTTTCTTAAAATTAGTAATATATGTTTGTCATCAAGCACTGCCACAGTCCTCGCATCGAAAAAAAAAATCAAACTCTGCCACCTAATGGAAAGTTGACTTTACTGGTCTGTGATCTGACAAGTACTAGTAGTAAACAAAGACATGAGCTCCATCAGTTCAGCACCATTTGAATATTTGACATTGGTGTATTTTTTATTAAGACATGAAAGCTATGACAATATTCTATTAGATGATTGAAGTGCAACCCTGACAGATATCCACAAAGCTACAGCATTTGCACTTAATAAGTTTACATGGGCTCCATCAGTTCAGTCCTCTGGTACTGATTGCTGTGGATGACAAGTACTAGAATTAAACAAAGCCCTGACAGATTGGCACAATCAGTTCAGCTCCCGAATATTTTGACATCCTGGAGAGGATTTTCATTGAGATATGAAGTGTATAGGATGATAAGTCATTAAGACGAGGCTTGACAATTCAATGGAAAATGAGGATAACACGGCGGTGTGATAGATTGCATTGACAAAATTAGTGGCGGAGAGGCCCCTGTTTCTTCAGAATTATTGAGAAAAGAGCTTATTTATTCAAGAAAAAAATAATTAGAACATAATTTCTGTTAGAATTACTAATCTATTTGTTCATCAATGAAGCCCCACCACAAAATGGAAAGTTGACTCCACTATTCACTAGTATGCAAGGACTAGACTTATTGGCTCAATCAGTTCAGCTCCCTTGGAAAATTTGACATTATGTAGACTATCAGATATGTACCATCCTTCCATTATTGCTGAGAGCTACTGCAGCTGACTATCATACGAACCAAAATGCAATGCTGACAGATAGGTACCAACCATCCTTCAATTATCAAAGCCAAAGAAATCCCTTGTATTCAGTTACTGTAGTACTCTTGCTGTCTGCTACCACAATTCTATTGCTTACTGTATCATCTACTAGTACTCTTGCACTACTAATTCTATCAGTGATAACTACACTTTAGAGTTCGTTCAAAACTAATTAAATGTAAAAGAGACACGACACCTAAAGGAGCTGAAATGTAGGGGGGAGGGAGAGAGGAATCAACTAACCAAATGCCGACATGTTGCTCGCAGGCTATGCACTTCCATGTGGTCGCCTTTAATTTGGCGGCGGCGAGACGTTTTGATGTCGATGGATACGGCTGGAGCAGCGACTGCGACCAAGCTCCCTGCGGCGAGGTCAAACGCGGCGGCATGCCGCCCTAGTACAACACAGGACGGCACGGCGTGACGTGAACGCGAGAGGAGGATCGAGGAGGCGGCCGCGGTGGTCTGAGGGTAGCCGGAAAGGTTTGCGACACACGATTGGGCCTTTCTCTTCTCTAAAACGACCATGGAGGCCCATATGAGAAGACTGACAGAACAGGTCAAGGCCCAATAATGAAGTCCAAATAAAAAAGGCCCAGTGACTCTTGCTGCAGTTAAGCCCCAGCTGTGGTGCCCAATGTTTATGTTACCACCTAGCAGATTTTACACTACTAGCAGGTAATACGTTGATTGAAACAAAATAAATGTATGCGTTCATGATCCCCTAGGGAAGGAACAAATGTAGGAAGGAAACCTCCAGCTAACTGGAACATTGATGTCTCTGAATGGAATGTTTTCGTGTATGAGGGAGATGAGAAATCTTCTGTTGGTCATGTGTGTCTACAGCATAAAAAGTGTTAGTTGGCAGGGCTGTACGAAAGATTAGAGAAAAAAAAACATTCAGCACCTGGAACTGCGCAAGTACATTAAAATGTGGCAGCTTAAGTGAATCACGGTTCACATGTATTATAGGCCCAATATGAATTCCTGCAAAAGAAATCTTGATATTAGTAACCTTAAAATCTATATATACACTGGGAATTGTATAGCACACAAAGAAAATATAGATGTGCAAGAAAAAGTAGTTGCGGGTGTAAAAGTTTTTGCAGCAGGTTAAGGGCTAACTTTTTGCTGCCATGTAGTCATTGGATCGATCGTCCTGTTGCCTTGTAGACACCAATATTTGATTGCTTTCAAGTAATCAATCTAAGCTTCATAATACGATGACAGCAGTAAGTAGCAGACAACAACTGTTTGCAATATTCTGTGGTTTTTGGATGGAGTACTATAAGATAATGGTTTCCTTCAAATGTAGTACCTGAAGTTGCATTGTATTAGGGAATGTATGTCCTGTAAGAATATGCATCTAACGGTAGGGAGGTAGACATATTGACTTGTGTATTATTTTCGCCTCGGCCATGAGGATGTTTTCACCTAGTGCGGGCAATGAACCAAATGGATAACTGTTTTGGGCTTGTTGAGAAAATAACTGCCAACGGAAATTTACCTGCAACATCTGGCGGAGGTTCGTATTTCGTTGTTTCCTGCACACTGTATAGCAATGAACATAAATAATTGAGAATGAATAAGGAAGCAGGAGAAGCACATTTTGGGGCAAAATTTCCGCTGACACTTTGCCGTTGTTGAAGCACATTTGGGCAAAATCTCCTATGCATACCTTGCCAGCGTGGAACATGCAGACATGGCCTCTGAAGATCGTCAGATCGATGTTGTATAGGAGGTAATAAAATCTATACTATAATTGAAATCTTCTCCAAGCGTAAGAAGCCTGAGACCTTACACCGGACCCACAGGCAGAGACTACCCACGCGCCCCGCTCCATCACCCTCGCCTTCATGCGGAAGGAAAACAACGCCGTGGCCGCAGGTTCGAAACCTCCTCTCACCAAAGAAATAATCTATACTATGATTGAAATCTTCTACAAGCGTAAGAAGTCTGAGACCTTACACCGGACCCACAGGCAGAGACTACCCATGCGCCCCACTCCATCACCCTCGCCTTCATGCGGAAGGAAAACAACGCCGTGGCCGCGGGTTCGAAACCTCCTCTCACCAAAGAAATAAAACAAAAGATCGTATGTTTTTTATAGTATTTTTGGATACTAACGTACTGCTGCCACCGAAGAAAAAGAAAAGAAACCGGCGATTGCAGTTCAAAGACACACGACTTCTGCCGCCACATCATGTTTGCTAGGGTTTGCTGGCCGCCGCCAGGACTGATCCGAGCGTCGGTTGAGCGGCAAGGGCGGAATGGGCGGAGACGGGGCGACGCCTCGACTCCTGCGCGTGATTCTTCCCGCGCGCGATCGTCGATGCCGGCAAGGACGCGGTGGCCGTGGTCGCCGCCCGGTGCCGCTAGGGGTCGGATAGGAGGCAGAGGCAGCGGAGACCGGCCCTCGCTACTTCTCCGCGAACGCGGCCACTTCGCACCCGCGCTCTACTTTGTCGTGGAGGTCATCACCGGCTAGGATGCAACTAATCTGTACAGGACCTGGCTCCGGTACGTACGTGCTCCCTCGCTTGTGATCGCGGGATGTGTTCATCGATCTGTGTCTTTGTGCGGCATCGTGTGCACGTGGTTGGTTCGCACAGGCAAACGCGATGGGGAGCCCGCAGAAGAAGAATATGCAGGTGGAGAAGATGATCTGGAGTTCTGGACTCTGGAGGATCTGGGTTGGGCTACAGATCAAAAAGAGGAGCCGTGAGTTAGATTAGTGTTTAGTTATAAATAGGATTCATCTTGGCATAGTGCATTTTAGAGCGCATCAGGATCTATTCCACAAAATGTTTCACTGGAGTGTTCATCGAGCTTTGGTTCTTCGATAAGCTAGCAAAGCTACCAAGGGCATTGTTTCATTATATTATGTAAAAGGGCATTGGTCCATTGAACACAAGTTCCACCCTCGCACGGCGGCTGGCAGCGGCGACAACCATAATAGAAACCTGCAGGGACGCTGCTGTCGCGGCGCGCTTTTGTCGGTGTCCTCCTTGACACCTCCTCCCGTGACGCCATTGAAGTCACCAACTCCTACGCCGGTAAACATCCGAAGACCTGCGTTCTGTTTCTCTGTCTGTCGATAGGGTTTGCGCCTGCTCTCCCCGTAAATTGATTCCTGCACGGGCTTTCATCCACCTTGGACTGCCGATCTGGTACCTCACTTCGCTGGAGGAGGAACTGGAGGATATGAACGACACCGGGGGCAACCAACATCAGTGTCTCCGACAACAGCAGCAGCAGGCTATATGTACTACACGTGCACAATGTTCAACCTCTTTCCATTTTCATTCAACGTGGAGGTCATTGTTGATTCTCCAACATTGATTGGCTTGCCTGTGGATTGGCTCCATGATCAGCGTTTCTGAATGAATTTGGGCATTCTTTTTTGATGCAATAATTGCAGATTCGGAAAGGTGCATTATTTGATTGAATTGTGCGTTCTTTTAAGTTAATTAGAGCTACCTAGATAATATAACATATTACCATAATTTTTTGGTTGTACTAAAACTGGATGATACATGTTTTTTTTTGCAAGTAGGCGTCACAACTTGATTATTTATCAATTATGAGAAATATTCTCTAAAAGTATAAATTACTAATGCAACATGGTAGCCTTATTTTGTTTATTTAATTGTCTGCGATTTGCTCTGTTATTGCCATCATTGCATTCTTCCCCTGAATTTGGTGCTTGTTGATACCATGTCCATAAATAGTACTCTTCAAACAAAATTCACCACAGATGAAGGTTACTCTTATGTATATTGACTACTATTATTGAGATCAGGTTTCTCTATTTGTACTACTACCATTGAAGTCAAATCATTGTGATGTATATATATTGACTTTTGTTCTTTACAAATGCAGTGGGGAAAATCAGTTTGGACTTCATCTCTATTTGTGCTCCATGCATCTCTTGCCTTTTGTATGTTTCAATCATGTCTGATTTAGTTGTGAAGATTGCCCTGTTTGTATTTCTCTATTCTCAATGGATCGATGCATAAATGATGGACCTGGAGGATGCGTGATCTATCCAGATCTGATTGGCAGTACATTATTGTCATTTCATTCATTCCTTGAATTGTTATAGTTACAGTAGTATTAGATTATATATGTCTTGATCCTGAAGGCTGGTTTCTATTCTCCTTTGTGAAGACTATTGCTGCGCTTTGTTGATCGTTTCTTCCTTCATGGTTTGCAATTCGTGGCAGGGGTACACACTATCTACTCTCAGGAAGTGTTGATGGTACTATCATAGCTAGGAAGATTGGTTCTGGTAAATGAGAGGTAACTTTATTATGTTTTCACCTTATTTAAACTGTATATTTTGTTCCGTACTTACATGGCCAACGCTAATTGATCTGTTGTACGATAATTGATCACAACCTTCCTGGGAAATATTTGCCTTATAAACTTAAAAGTGGTCAACAATGGTTTGTGTTGATGCCTAATCATTTTGTTTACTATTTATGCCTAATTCCAATTTTTGCTCCTACTTCTTCGGATCATACTGTTGTTATTTGGGAAATTGTAATTGTTGTTATTTGGAGTTGGTAATTAAGGCCACCATCACTACAGATAAATATTGGAAAAGTTGCTAAACAAGCGCATATAAATATTGGATAACTCCATGAACAAGGCCATTTTAGTTTTTTAATCAGTGATCCATTTGTGCGGAGTAACCTAAGAGAGGAGTGCTTAATTTTCCATGGTTTGAGTAGTTCAGAGTTGCATTGCTTCACTTTACATAAGCCGTTCTCTGAATACCAGTGTTTTTAAAGGTACCGTAGACTGATCACATAGAAAATACTAAATTTGGCACTTGGGAGGATTAGCATTGATACTCAAATGGGTACATGAAAAGGTGAGATGATATTTTTAGGATGTATAATTGTTTCACTGTAAACAATAGAAACTTGAAATCTATCACTAGGTGTAGGATAGCTGAAGCTGAGTCGTGGCCTATGATAATCATTTATACATCACTTGATGCTACAGTAATATTCTTCAAGTTTCTCTGGGACTTTGTATGTAACACTAAATAAAGTGTTCCATACTTACTTTGAGAAAAGAAAACCGTAGGTTCATTCATTTGTTATTTAAGCTAACTGGAGAACTGGACTACATGAATGAGACAAATGGAACTTTTGCATTGCTAATGTTCTTCTTTGAGATGGAATCTGATTGTGTGCTTGTAGTCACTTATATGTTTAGTACTTTGGAAGGGAAAACAATCTATGTGGTGGTGCAGTACCATGCTTTCTGTGCGACGGTGTCCTCTCCGTTATATTGTTTCAGCTCAGCGGCATTTTTTTTTTTTTGTTGAAGGTTCAGTTGTAGCCTTCTGCTACAGTACAAGTGCTGCTCATCCGATCACCGAAAGAGAGTATATCAGAGGCTCAAAGCTTGGGCTGGGAGTTACAACATTGGTGCTTGACACCCATTTGATCAATATACAGTGTTGGATATAAACCACATGTGATCTTTCGGTATCAACTTTTTCAAGTATATGCATAAAGTTCCAGATTGTCAGTAATACTCTTTCATTACTATGGTCAGCAAACAAGTTTAATCTGTTCATAAAGAATATATTTTCACAGTGATAGTGATATATGTTGCAAACAATTTCTACATATTCCGGGTCATGGTCATATTTTTAGGAACAAGGTTTGTAAGAGTTCCTTTGCCAGCCCACTGTAGAACGAGCCACCCCAGCTCCGGTGACCATCACTGCCGTCTGGTTCCCCTCTACCTCTGAAGATCTCCAAGGCATACTTAAGGACTTAAGTACAATGTAAATTAAATGGTTAATGCGAGAAATAGCTTGATTATGCCTTCTTATGTAAAAATGTTTCCCGGACTGTATAAATTCTCAAATATAATTGTATAAAAGTTGAACTATGGAAAAATAGTTCGTCATTTGGATATTTTCATGTGCACCCCTAAGATAAACCGTAGCGTTAGCACGGGCATTATACTAGTGTACTTAATTGTCATGTGCACATGGTATGGAGGAAAAGGAGAAAAGTAAAAGAGGTAAAAGAGGACGACACCTGTTGCCGAGAGATGAACACGAAGGCAGGCCTGCACGTGCAAGTGCAATGGAGGAGGGCCGTGGGCACGGGAGAGCTGCTGCACAACGGGAGCTCCTGCGGAGGTTGAAGGGAGATGGAGCTCCTTCACACTTTTATCCAAAAAGAATGTCACTTTACATTTTTTATCCTTCACATTTGTTTATCCGTCTTATTCAAAAAAGGTTTACAAATATTAATTATTTTGTTACGGCTTATTTATCATTAGAGAAACTTTTTCACTACTTTATTTATTTTTTATTATACTTAAAAATTTTATATAAGACGAAGTTGTCAAACCTGATGTTATGGAAGTAAAAAATAACACTATTTTGGGGACGGAGGGAGTAGTCTTGTGAACAGGGGAGGTAGTACCTTAAATTCATTGTATACACATCCTACAGTCACGTGGACAGGCTTATTGTACCTTGCAAGGAGTAGTCTTGTCAACATGGTAGGTAGTATCTTAAATTCATTTTATAACCATCCTACAGTCATGTGGACAGGCTTATTGTACCTTGCATTTATTCTGTATTCAAGATACACCCCCCAACTGCACAAAGACAAACTTTGAATCACTTTTTGCAGTTGGAGGCAGACTTTGGCAGATTTTTGCGATCGTGCTCGCCGAAAGTTGCTTTGATGCATCGTGTTACAGTTCACCGGTAGATTGCAAGATCACAAATCGGCTAAGTTTTATCGCGATGCAGTATGCAACGTCCATCGCCATGCAGCATGTAAGGAGGGAGCTGCGGGAGCTGGAGCGAGCGTGGCGCCGGCACAGGACATCATCGGAAGGGCGGCGATGGGAAGCTGGCGGCTAGGAACACCTCGGTGCACGTTGGTTACTGTACTTGTAACAGTGCATGAACAGGGATTTGTGAGAGGGGCTGTTGCCACCGATTATATATGTATGGTATAGATATGTATAGATTTCCAGCACTGAGCCACTGACAACGCTGCTGATTGTTTCTGCTTAACCGTCAGTACCTATTTCTTGCATCTGATTGGCATCTCCATTGTGCTCTAGTTAAACTTGCCAAATACATGATGCCTTGTTTTCTTTCGTCTAGTTAAACTTGCCCAATGAAAGATGTTTCATCACGGACGGCATCAGATGCCAAACCACTGGAGAAGAGGGATCCACCGATGTGAGCACCCTTTTGCTGTATCTAAATCAAACTCTGCCAAACGCCTCCTTTTCTCTACTGGTGAGACACATGGATAGAAAGAACTGTGGCAAGTGTTCCACAATTTAAACAACATCATTGCTGATGACGGACCGGGTACGGCACTAGGTTTGCGTGGGCGCTTGGGTGGGCCGGTGGTGGTGCTGAGTTGCTATACGAAAAAGACCATAATGCCTTTAAATAAATTAATTAACAAAAATAACTATTTTGTGGAAGTATTGGATGATGTCTGAAAGCATCTAGATGCTTTTCCAACCTGTCCCGCGGTGAAAATGGCGATGACTTTGAAACATTTTTTTGAAAATCATTAGTTATTATGTAGTTAGGCGATTAAAATAAGGTATACCGCCAGCCAAATAATGACAAATAGGACATATATGTGGTGGACATTTGTGAGTCTGGTGTCTCTTTCGTGATCTTCCATGTACCTAATGCACTGGATTATTTGGCAACCTTGTGGTCTAATATAGCACAAACAAATAATTTAATTAAATAAGGGCGTATGTATGAACAATAAACCACAAAAACATCCATCCCTGGTTGCTGTTATTTCGTTTTTTGCTGATCCGGCTCTCAACATCAAGCATGTGTCAGTTGCTAGAAGCTTGGTCGTTTGAACTGTATTGCGAGTGTTTGTTGTTCGTTACAGACAGCGTAGGGGTTGTTCCCAGAAGTTTATTCTATACTGTCCTTTTGCTTTGCTTCTTTTAAAACTCCAACAATGTATTTCGGTTTGAGATATAATGAAAATGGAACAATGCTCCTCGTATCAAAAAAAAGAGCAATAAAACACTTAAATAGCCCTAAGCAGAGCACCAAGAGTTAGAATGAATTTTTAGAAAAAGTTTGGTATTAGTTTCGTATTTTTGTGATTTAAAATATGTTAGTTATGATTTTTTGTATATCAAACCAGATTTTCTTATTTTAAAAAAAATATGAATATAGTAAAAACCATTGTTGATACCATCTAGATGGTCAAATTTTTCCGGTTTTCATAGTTTGACGGTAAAAGATATATGTTTCCAGAGTTTGGTGACTAAAATCAAAGCTCGTCTATAGTTCAATAATAAAGCCTGAATTTTTTTTCATTTTTTTCTATGTGCAAATCATGTAAAAAAGTCAAAACATGGCAATTATGTGTTGCCTTATGCAACAAGGATGGCCAATCAAAGTGCAAACCGGTTTGTTGCCTTGCTAGGACATGTCATTAGTGATGTCCTTTTTTTCGAAATCACGCATTAGCGCATACTTCAGTCATTAGTGATGTAGTGTTTCTTGGATAAGATTATTTTACTAGGTCTAGGTGACATCGATTGTCAACAAAAAAAATCAGCCGCGCCCGCTGGTATCTTTTGAGCCGTAATAGTAGAATGTCCGTGTGGAAACTCCAATGTGCTCCTAGCTAGTATATACTGTGATCCATGTGGAAACTCCAATGTGATCCTAGCTAGTATACACTGTGGTCCTCCATATACGTGTAAAAACATGATATTGGGCATAGTACAATACTAGTATTGAGTGTGTTGTAATAAAGAAATTTGGCTTGCTTTAATTCCTCCGAACATTATTCCTGTGGAAACTTCATATGTGATCCGCTAGTATGTACTGTGATCCTTCATATGTGTCCAAACAAGACATTTGGCATAATGAAATTGAGAGCGCTGTAACAATAAAATTAGGCTTGCACACACGTCCTGCTTGGATTTCTCCAAACATTCTTGAAATTAGATAGTCTCCCTAATTTATTATTGCAACCTCCCCTGCTACTACTTGCGCATGCATATCTATATATTGCAACCTTCTCCTCGATCGATCACTCATTCAGCCTTCTGCTTGCTAGCTCATTCGTACGTCTCCAACGTACAAGCATGCAGGAAAAAGCTAAGCATCTCCGATGGCGCCGTCACCAAGGAATCTCTCTGCCCCCACCGCTATCTTCCTCCTACTCGTCATTGTGTCCGCCGGTCAGTACACATGTACATGTGTATAAGCTAGCTGAGTCATATATTTGACCCTGTGTCTTTTTACTTATTCTCTTTATGCTTTTTGTTTATTCTGTATCATGCATGCAGAGATGGCCTACGTTGGGGCAGACACCTGCAGGCACCTGAGCGGTACCTATCATTGGGTGTGCGACACACAAGACATCCCCTGCGAAGACACATGCAAAGCCGAAGACCAAAACAACACTGGCGGCGCTTGCTTCGACTGGCCTCCACGTTGCTGGTGCTTTACCAACTGCTAGCTCGATCGCCCTTGAGATCGATCCCATCTTGGCCTCCCATTCCCATCTGTGTAATAGTAATATATAATATAATAATAATATTTGTCTAGTGTGGTAACTGGTTACTTAACTATGTCGTTGTAACAAATAAAATTGTTGGAACTGTGGATCCAACAACTTGGGCATGGCGATGCGGGCACCTGCTATATGTTTATCATGTAAGCCAAGACCCAAGATCGAGGAGATTGGCCGACCGGGGACATACTGCACCGTTCTCGTGATATGGCCTGAGTTTTCTTTGTACTATTTCTTTCTCTCTTTTCCTTTCCACCATAATGAAAGCATGGGAGACATTACCATCGAGTCATTTTGCTCATGTTTTTCCTCTTCTTTATCCAATTTTTGAGTTTAGAGAAGAAAAAACAAACTTTCGCAAAAGTTAAGAAAGTAAATGTGGTTTTTAATTATATAAATCACGTGACTTCCCTGGGCCGATAGCCACCGAAATTTAATCAAAATCTTGGGTTATCAAAAATGGATCGTTCGTGCTCGGACTCTTGCTCTGTGTCGAACACACCACCGCCGCGCGGTCGCCTCCTTCCAAAATCCAAACAAATTCGAGCAGGCCGTCGACGCCGACAAACGAAAAACGCACTGCGATCTCTCGATCGCGCGCTCCGCTGACATAACCTTGCTCATCGACGTACGCAGCAATGGCGGCGCAGCGAGAGTTCGTGGACCTGCCCGCACGCGCTGGACGGCCGCGCCACGTCCGTGCGCCTGCCCGCCACGTCGATAACCACAAACCTTCTTCCTGGTGATACGGCGTGGGTTTTCTTTGTACTATTTCTTTGTCTCTTTTCCTTTAAACCTAATAAAAGCTTGGGAGACATTACCATCGAGTCATTTTGCTCATGTTTTTCCTCTTCTTTATCTGATTTTTGAGTTAGGGAAGAAAAAACAGACTTTTACAAAAGTTAAGAAAGTAAATGTGGTTTTTTCCTTATATAAATCCCGTGACTTGCCTGGGCCGATAGCCGCAGAAATTGAATCCAAATCTTGGGCCGTCAAAAAACGGGTCGTTAACATACTTGGGCCGTTCGTGCTCGGACTCCTGCTCCGTGTCGAACACACCACCGCCGCGTGGTCGTCTCCTTCCAAAATCCAAACAAATTTGGGCCAAGCGCTGCCGCCGACGGACAGAAAACGCACCGTGATCTCTCGATTCCCGCGCTCCGCTGCCGTTCCCTTGCTCGTGGGACGTACGTCGGCGTCAGCAATGGCGGCGCAGCAGAGTTCAGTGGTACTCCCCTTGTGCGCGCTGGACGGCCGCGCCACGTCCGTGCCCCTGCACGGCGTGGCCTCCATGCGGGACCTCAAGGCGGGGCTGCATGTCTGCTTCCCGCCTGTGCAGGCCGCCCATCCTTCCACCTCTTCCTCCAAAGAGGCAAGCTCCTCCTGGACGCCAAGGTCTCCAACCTCTCCCTTTGTTAGTAGATCTATATCTTTCTTGATTGGCAAATACTCCAAGACAACAGCACTAACTATGGAGGATCAGATACTTCACAATCTGCAGCGCATGTTGCGACGGGTCTGTGTCATCATTGACGAGGCAGACGTGCACGATATTAGGAACCATGCTGTGGTAGGTATACCTACTAAATATATTGAGAAACGAAATATACAGAGGTTATTTCATCGTGGACAGCATCAGATACCAAACAAGTGAAGAAGAGGGATTCAAAGATCATGGTTTGAGTCACTCTTTAGCTGTATCTAAATTCAACTCTGCCAAGCGCGTCTTTTACTCTACCTGAGACACAAAGACAGAAAAAACTGCGGCAAGTGCTCAACAATTTAAACTACATCATTGCTGATGCAAGTGAATTCGTCACGTTTTTTAAGAGTTGTTCTCCACTGTACCGTCAACCACATAGCATGCACTTGATTTTTGAAAAATGCATGTTTGGTCGTCGAATGAAGATGGAGAGAGAATCATGAATTTTCTGATGCTTCTAGAGCCTCCTGGTACAAAAGATGTTGCTGTCCTGCCAATTCTTGGTCAAGCCAAAGTCGGGAAGAGTACTCTTGTTGCCCATGTATGCAATGAAGAAAGAGTGCGCAATTGTTTTACTCAAATTCTGTTCATTACAGAATATGATCTCAAAGTCAGGGGCCACAGGGGACTGACCACTTTCGGAGATGGAGGTTCAGTCATTCACCGAAATACATCCCTAAACGGAAATGAGAGAACTTAATTTAGCTATCATTGAACTCCCGGAGGATGTTGCTGTGGATGCATGGAAGTAGTATTTAGCTTCTTCCACCTGCCTAGGAAATGTCATCAGAATATCATAATCACAAGCCGGTCAAAAAATTTCAAGTTTTTTCACTCTCTTTCCATCATATCGAATCTTTGGGCGTATGCATGGAGTATCAAATATAGGTAAAAAAATAACTAATTGCATAGTTAACTTATAATTTGTGACACGAATCTTTTGAAGCTAGTTAGACAATGGTTGGACAATAATTATTAAATACAAACGAAAATTTTAGAGTAACTTTCAACATAATTTTTTGCCATCCAAACAAGGCCTAATTTTGGTACCGTGAAGGCTCTAAGGTTCGTGCAAAATATTCTGGAAGGACCACCTGAGCTCAACTTCTATATCTAATACTCCAAAAATACTTTGCGTAAGAACGGGGTCTTGATGATTTTATATCCAAATTCAGATGAAAAAACAAACAAACTTGAGACAGAGTACAATGCGGTCCACACAAGAATTAGTCTGCTATTGACTTCTTCAATATATAGGTGTAGTCTTCTTTGCATGCCTCAATTGCCAGGAGCTCGTGACAAGTTAGGCACACATGATTTCCTACTGGATTGTTTCCAGCATTGTTGCATTGTTACAACCATTGCCTTGTTCTGTTCACAATGTGCTCTATATGTACTTAGCTAACCTTTTTTATTCTGTACATGTGGATACTAAGTTATAGGTGCTGCATTGGGAGTAACACCAGATCAGGTAAGGCTGAGATTGCTTAGATATAAATGACATCTCCAAATGATAACCTCAATGCTGGCGGAGGATTCTAGGATAAGGTGTGTTGAACTACAGACAAACCCTCGCTGATGCGCCAAAAGACATCTTTACAGTCTAATCTTCTTTTACCAGCTTCATATAAATCCTGGTGGATGGTGGATCCAGATGCTAAGATCCACTTAGTATTTTTGGATGGTAAGAACCACACACTTTATTTGGGCTCGTGGTTAGCTACCCCATGGAGGCAATCATTGCTGCATTTATTTCAGACATTACCAATAGATCTATTTCATATGTCTTCAGAAAATACTCGGAGATGACAGGGCCAAAGGTGGAGGACTTGAGGATGAAAGATCTGCAATGGCTGCTAGACCGGGTTCATGTCATCGTCAACCAGGCGGAGGGGCGGATCCTCTCAAACCGAGCAATGGTACATCTGCTTAACATCATGAGAAAGGAGATGTACAGAGGCTATTTCACCATAGATAGCTTGAGGGGCCAAGCCAGCAAGGACAAAGATCATGATGTGAGTCACTCTTATGCCTTGTCCTATTACAAACCTGTCAAACGTCTCCATATCTCTAATGATGGTGTCAATTGGAATAACGAGTTGCAGCAAGTGATTCATAACTTAAGTAACAGCATCGCTGATGCAAAAGAGTTTCTTGTATTTTTGGAGAGCTATCCTCCACTCTACCGCCAACCTTATGACATGCATCTGCATATTGGCAAGTGCATGTTTGGTCGCCAAATGGAAATGGAAAGGATAATGGATTTTTTGATGCAGGCCGAACATCCAAGTATAAGAAGTGTGGGTGTACTGCCAATAGTTGGGCCAGGATATGTTGGAAAGAGCACACTTGTTGCACATGTTTACAATGACACAAGGGTGCGCAACCGCTTTTCTCAAATCGTGATAATCAATGGAGATGAAATTAGTGATGATGCTTTAGCCAGTTTGAAGGATGGAGGTGTTATTAAATATCAAAACAATGCCTTGGCTAGTGAAAATGACAGAATGCTGGTTGTGATTGAGTTCTCGAGAGAATAATGTTGACGAGTTGCTTGGAATAGATTTTACTTATCTTTTGCTTTGGGCACTTCGCAAGTTGTAGTAAGATAATAATCACAAGTAATTCGGTAAAATAAAAAAGTTTGGAACCACACGAGGCTCTTGTGCTAAATTTTCTACCACAAGAAGCGTTTTGGTACTTCTTCAAGGTTCTTACTTTCGGAAGTGCAGATTCGAGTGATCACCCGAAACTAGAGTCAATTGCTATGGCGATGGCTAGAGAAATGGGTGGATCATTCATAGCTGCAAACTTCATTTCAGCCGTTCTAAGGAGAAATCTTAGCGCCCAATATTGGGGCAAGTGCCTTGCAGCCTTCAGGGTAAATATACAAAGAAATGAATCCGTGTTTGGGGAGCATCCATGCAATCTTCTGCGAGAAACGAAGCATGCATGTTATCGAGATTAATGAAGATAAGTATATGGTTAGCAATCGGTACCATGCATATCTTTCTACAGATAATGTCCCAAAGACAACATTGTATGACATTGTGGTTGAAAATGTAAATTGTGAAGGCTCATTTGAAATCCTTGCATGGAAGTCACAAATTCTACCATATAAGTTATACACCATCAATTGTATTGTTCATGAGGAACAACGCATTAGGGGGAAAAATTCTATAGAGGGTAGTTGTTGATTGTGTTTATGACATCTACCTGTAGTCCTGACATTAGGCTTTATTAGGTTCTTGGATTTGTCTTGTAATTCTTGACCTATGAATGTCCATTCCATGTATCATGTTTTGCCTCCTAAAGAAACTAACTCGGTTTTAGGTCTGATCATGTGTATACACTTATTAGTAACTTCAAATATCCACAACCCCCTCCCCGACCTCACATCTTATTTGCTGTCAATACGACAACATGTGGAAGGTAGCCAATATACAAGAAACCTATCTTGGGATGCTTGCGACTAAGTATTGAAGCTGGGTAGTTGTCAATGACAAGCAGTGATGATGGTGGTGCTCCTTGCCTCTACATGGACAAGGTGTTGGTTATGGGGATAGTGGAAATGCAACTTTATGTCAATACCATCGATGGTGACGGCTTTGCACCATGCTCGGACGTTGTTGGTTCACTAAATGGTGGCAGTACCTGTGGATATCATTTTCCAACTTGGAGGCATTGCAGCAAAGAACCCCCTTGCCCGCATCACATCTTATTTGTTGTGACTTTCATGGTGCCGTTTTGGTTGCCTCTTCCCTAATGGTTTCATTGGCGGTTTGTGGTTTCATGGTTGTGTCTGTCTTGTTATATCACATCTTTTGTAAGGGTGTTTCATGTTTGTTTGCGTACCTTGCTTCTTATTTATTAATATGTGCCCAACAAATAACAAGCATAAGAATAAACCTGAATAATTAATATTGGTCCTAAACAATAATTATCTGGAAATTTGTCAATAGAAACATATGACATACTCCCTCTGTCCCGAATATTTGACGTTCGGGATGGGAACCAGATTACCAAGGTAGGAGGTTAAAGACTCGATATCCCTATAAAGTAATCATCACAGCTGCTCAAACTTTGGAACGATGTGCACATTTATTGCTCGCTTCCTTGCTTGGCCACTGCTCCGCTCCTGCATGCTCCATTGTCCAACACGTAGACTTGTTTTTCTTTTTTCTATTCAAAAAGTGAAAGGACAACGATGATTGATGTATGTGGCCCATGAGCAGGAGGCTATAACGTCAACAATTTTGGGACAAGTTTGGAGTCCCAGAACTTCAATAATTCTGGGACAGAGGGAGTACCCATGATTGCCTTTAATAACTTACACCCAACTGAGAACAGTCACATTACTAAATCGGAACACTTCAAGTCTCTGCAATATGTTGATATGAGCAAATACAAGCTGAGGGATGGATGAGTGCATCAGTGTGAATTTGGCATTTGCATAATACAAAATATTGAATGATAAAATCCTGTGAACACGATTTGAATGCCACACACATATATGAGACAGGACTTCATGGTACAACATTATTGCCTTTTAAATGTGTACTTCATATTTCCTTCAAAAGAGAAAATTGAGTAAGCACTCTGCTCCTTTCATTATTTGCTTCCCTTCTTTTATCCAAAGTTTAAGCCCAAGATTTCAGTACATTGTTTAAAAATATTTATGTATGTAGAACTTGAGAAAAACACTGACATACACAAACTGAAACATAACAGCTTAACTTCAATTCATTTCAGATGCAGTAATGAAAATGGAACCAGTGCCTTGAGTAATCATCTTCTGAAACTAATGCCTAGTTAAACCATGCAAATCATCTACAAGATATAATAATTAAATCATCATACATATTGTTTTCCATAAAAAGAGGATACAGTGAAACATCACTTTGAAATTTTATGCCGGCCAGAAACCATGATTTGGGCGTTGAGTATATATCAGAGACAAGCATATATGTAAACCAGAATCATAGATCTTCTTGGTCTGTAATTATATACTCATGGAAACTTATGAAGACAGACTATACTAAAAAGCAATGATAGGGTACTCTTTTCTCAAAAAGAACTGTTAGAAAACATCTCAAGCATCAATTTATTTGATTGATCAATCAGTCCTCATTGGCACTTACAATTTAGCAGTAAAAACATCAGTAAAAGAATAATATGAACAAAGTCGATTGTTCATAGCTCTACTCCACTTATCTTTTTTAGGTTGAAATTTCACTCAAGCTTCAAGTCCACTCTAATGGATATCTAACATAAAAATCTGAATCCAATTAATATCCGAACAAGCTATTCAAAAAGGATATCCAAATTTCTATCTGATACTCTTTGGTTGATTTTATAATCAGAATATTATATCTGTACCATTTATACCACTATCTATCACCATTATAAGCTGCCATGCTGACATAATGGAGAAAACCTAGCAAGGAAAAAAGAAAAATGCTGAAAGTGGAAAAGGTGCTGAAAAGAGGAACTTCACCATTCTTATTTAACAGGGCTATTTTACATTTTATATTTTTTCCTTGGATACATTGAGACCAAACCACTTATCTGGGGCTGTTATGGTCTAGTCCAAGCAGCTTTTGATCCGACGTCCACTGTGCCTCCTCACCGGTAGCTTCGCTTCAACACAAACTCATCGATGCTGCCACGTGTCGTCTGTCCCGCATCGGGAGCTCCCCCGGTTTTGAGGCCCAAACTCGTGAAACCGCCGCCGATGGTTTTGAGGCGAAACCACCAAACTGCCACGAGTAGGGTAACCCATATGCGTCTTCTTACACTTGCAATTATCGATGTCCCAAGTGTTAGCAACCGCGGCTAGCCGCCCGACCTCCAGGTCCCTCGATCCAGGCGCCACATCCACCTTTCACCGCACCCAGTTCGTCAGCACGGCACGGCCTGCTTGACCTTCATCACACCGCCGCACCTCCGAGCTCGACATCTACACAACACAAGCCAAGAGACATGTTTGTTCGACACACTCTATGTGTCAGGTTAGATGAAACGCGCACACACACGCCAGCGTGTTGTCATGTTGACAATCGCTCATCATAAAAATCACTATACAATGGTTATGGAAAAACCATGTGTTCGCAGAAGGCAGGCCGGGGCAAGTGGTGAGTTTGAATTACTGGACTTCTGATTTGGCGGTTAGTCTTTGCGCTGGTCTCCCTGGAGCATAATGGGCTTGGTTGCCACCACAGAATGGAGCTCTCGCAACCCGTGATTGGTGCTCGTCGCGTCACAGCCACTGCCCCTGGTGCCCATAACCACTATGTGCCATGAACACGCAGTCTGCGAACAAAAAGTTCAGAACTCAATGTGCATTGTTGTTCTGTTTGTACTGTATTTAGGTATACTGCTGATGGGATGACATGCTCCGTGACGGTAGCTTCTACAAATGGTTTTTTTGTAATAAGGACAACAAATTGTCGTTGCTGCGTAATTATAAGTACTGCCTCATTGGTAACATCGGAAAGGTTTGCCTGCATCTGCGTTGTCCCTTCTAACAGAAGCTTCGCGGTAGTTACATATATACCATTATCGTCAGATCCTAGAAAGGTATTGCCAAATAATAGGCACTTGCGAATAGATTATTGTCCTGTAATGTCATCTTCTGAGGAGGACACCTTGTGCATAACAACTATATAAACACTAATGCTGATGTTCACCTAGGGCCTCAGGATCACCTTTTGGCTGACATTAATTCAAAAGAAAAACTGCAGTGCCGATTCCTGGTAATAACCCATTTTATTAGAACAGTTAGCAATCTGTCAATAGGATGGCAGAATTTTTCAAAGCCATTATGGGTGAGATAGCATTCTTTGTTGATAAGTACTCGAAAATGACAATGCCGACCATGGAGGACAAGAGACTACACAGCCTGGAACGATTATTGCTGCGGGTTCAAGTCATCGTTGAGGAGGCAGAGGGGCGGCACATCACAAACCAAGCTATGATACATCGACTGAATTTAATGAGGAAAGAAATGTACAAAGGCTACTTCACCGTGGACACTATGAAGAGCCAAGAATTTGAGGCCAGAGAGCATAATGTGAGTCACTCGTTTGCCCTATCAAAATTTAATCCTGCCAGACGTATCTTTTTCTCTAGCACTACTACTCATAGGGAACAAGATCTGCAGCAAGTGATTGACAATTTAAATAGCATGATTTATGATGCTAATGAGCTCATTATATTTTTAAAGGACACACCGCTCATGTACAAGAAACCTTATGACATGCACTTGTTTATTGGCAATTGCATTTTTGGTCGCCAAATGGAAGTTGAAAGCATCATAAATTTTTTGATGCTAAAAGAGCATCTTCCGGACATAGAAAGTGTGGATGTTCTACCTATTGTTGGTGCAATAGGTGTTGGAAAGAGCACTTTAGTTGCTCATGTTAGCAATAATGCAAGAGTGCGGAGCTATTTTTCTCAAATCATAGTAAGTACTGGAGAAGATATTAACACTCATGTCAATCTTGCAACCTTGAAAGAAATGGGTGTTGAGAATGAGAGATGCCTAGTTATTGTAGAGTTCTCGAGGGATGTTGATGAGGTGGCATGGAATAGTTTCTACTCATTTTGTGGTGCCTACCTTGGGAAAGGTAGTAAAGTGATAATTACGAGTAGATCCAACAAAGTACTAAAGTTTGGTACCACACAAGCTCTTATGTTAAATTTTCTACCGCTGGAAGCATATTGGTATTTCTTCAAGATTCTTTGCTTTGGGAGTACACACTCTGGTGATTATCCTGAATTAGAATTAGTAGCTATGCAGATAGCTAGAAGGCTGAATGGATCATTCACAGCTGCAAATGTTGTCTCAGACTTTCTACAGACAAATTTTTCTCATCAGTTCTGGTTGATGTACCTACAAAACATCAGGAAAAATATACAGATAAATGTTTCTTCGTCTGGTGCAGATCAATTTAGTCTTCTCCAGAATAATAAACCAATAACTTGTCTTACTCCTGGTAATGAGATGATTCTGGTTTGGGATAATTTCCGTACTGGTTCAGGTGACGATAATGTTACTACAATGACAATAAAAGATGTTATACCTGGAGCTGTGAAGTGTGAAGGACAGTTTGAAGTTCTTATATGGAAGTCCAACATACGACCATACAATTCCATCATTGCTAGTTGTAGGATCAAGAAGTCACAATAGGAAAGCTTATTGGTAGTATTTTTTCAATATTATTACTAGTTCAATTTAGAGCTATATTTCTCTAATTATGTGGATGTCTGTAATGACGCATTTATCATTGTTTGGGAATGTGTGTCGGGATATAAATGTATTTGGTGAAACCAAAGTTGTCACGTCGTAATCATAATTCGGCGGACACAATTGGATATTTCAGAATGTTTGGTTCAGATAGGAACTCAGATGTAATCTTAATGTTGGCTATCCCTCTCTTTCCTTACCTCGATTATATCTCTTTCTAGTGAAGCGAACATCTCTTGTATCGATACTTGCAAGCTTGTTAATGGGTCGTTCTTCTGATCAATCGCTAATACTCACTCAGTTTCAAATTGTATCTAGAGTTCTAGATATATTATAATGTATATCTATCTAAGTGTACATAGTAATATAGAAAAGTAATAATATATTGTGATTTGTTGGAAACTATGCAGTAGAAAAGAAGCATGTCTCCTCGGCCTCGAGAAAGCGTCATTTGTCAATTCAAGGTTGGCCTTGGTTCGCTCCATCAATCTTCTGTGGAATCGCATTGTGCCGCGTCCCATCTCTCGTCGGCGGCGTGGAGGGCGGCGAGTACGACCGCCCCGGCGGCGAGGCGCTGACCGCGTTCCAGCTCCTTCGAGTTACACTCGGTTCGCTACTATCATCCCCATCCCATCCAGGAGACAAGCACGCAGGGCCTATTTGACAAGATCAATTAGTAATGACGATGAGTCCAGTGGTACATAGAAAATGTTAGGCCGTGGCAAGAAATTCTTTACAAAGACTCGTATATATGCTTCGTCCGCTAGCAATTATTACCAAAAACAGAGGGGTGTAGGTTGCTTGTGGCGTCGTCCCGCGTCGTCTGGTGGCAACTTTGCGGCGGCGGAGCAACCGGAGCGGCTCGGGGAGTGCCCGATTATCCTCAACTTCACCCAGGCTACGAACCTAACTACTAACTAGGACTAACCTAACCGCTAATTGAGATAACTGGTCACCGCCGGCGGCTATTCCGTGGCGGCGGCAGCTCGCCGGAGCAGTGCTCCGCGGCCAAGTCCGACGGGCTAAACTACAGCTAAATTGAGATAGGGGAAAGGGAGAGGGGAGGTGTAGGGCATACCAGCCTTCCTTGTCGATCCAGAGCAGCAGCGGAGAGGGAGGGCGGCTCAGTTGCCGTCAACGGTGCACCGGAGCTGGAGAAGAAAGTGAACACAACTAGGAGGAGGAGGAGGGAAGAGGAGGAATGGAGGGGGAGGGGTGGTGTTCTAGCTCGAGGCGGAGCTAGAGAGAGGGGCGAGGATGGAGGGGCGTTGGCGGGGCCAATTTATAGGCTGGCCATGGCAGCACCGGCAGTGAGAAATATCTCACTGCCTTGGCACGCGCGCCACTCTGGTGGCCATGGTCAGTTCGCCACAGTATTCTCGTTACCGTGCGCTAGCTGGTGGGGGCGTGAGCCTTATCCACTCTGTGTAAGGGCGCGTCTCGCGGATTCTGCATGTATGGCATCCGCGAGGGACCTCGGTGAGGTGTCCCCAAGCTTATCCGCCCGTTGGTGCGGCACCGGACTTGGGGTGGAGTGACGACACGGTATTCGCGTCGTACATCGTCACACTAGAGACAACAGTGGTGACAGGCGGGGCCTGCCTATCATTGGCCGTGTGAGGAGAGTGAGGGAGGTGGTGGCGAGCTAGGGTGATTCAGGCTGGATGGTCGGCCCAATCGAGAAAAGAGAGGGGAAAGAGAGAAGGGAAGGAGGATTCAGCCCTGTTGGCCTTTTCTCTTTTTCTTTTCCCCGGTTTTTTCTATTGATTTATTTGCACTTTGGAAAATATGAAATGACATGTTAGCTTAATAATAATTACCACTATAAATGTAAGCAAGCATAGCAACTAATTTGTGCTAGTTAGGTTCTAGTTTCTACATCTTGGTGAGGTTTGTTTTACATATTTAAAAATTTTGTGATTTTCGAAAAAGGTTAGAATATTTACGGTGTTACACCGTGTGAGGGCACTGGGCCTCCCACTTGGGTTGACCCGTTGCTCGATGAGCTTGCTGCCCCCTTGTTGTGTGTCGGTCCCCGGTGCCTCTACGCTTGGTTGTCCGTCTACTCCGACAAACTCTGTGGAGGTTGAGGCAGCACTAGCGGATGTCCGTTCGCCTCCATGGATGATTCTGCTCAACTTCGTGGAGGATGGATGGTGAACCACCCTCGGTCTACCTAGACGTCCTCGGTAACCAAGGAGATGCAGACGGAGATAGCTCGGTCATGCCCGCAGTTGATGGTAGAGAGCCTTACGCGACGGCGACGATGTCAATTCAGGACAGTTTGGAGGAGCGACTATGCCTTCCCCTATAGACGCCCCTCATCTGCCGTCCACCGAGGCTGCGTAGGCCTCGAAAGGCAGCCCTAGCAACGACGCTGCGGCGGAGTGTACACATCACCGCCGTGCCATGCGAGGCAGACAGCACCAAACAGGCACAATGTGTTCTCATGCGGAAACTGGGATTGGTGGCTCCATCGCCCAACGTCAACATTGAGACAGTACGTAAGTGCAAGTCTGCTCTGGGTGGCGCTGCAGACCATACCCGGGAGTCATTGGAACTTCTACTTGTTGCATAGTTTGATCCAGTTGGCTCGAACCTAAATATAATCGGGTTGGACAAGGAGGACGCCTAGCCCCATGCTATCTGCACCACAATTGCTCTGTAGTATGATTATTGTGTAATTACAGTCACGTACGAGTGTGGCGAGGTTGTTAAATTTTTTATCGGTTTCAGCTTTGGATTTCCATGACTTAACACTGGGTTCTAACTGTTGACGCCGAAATTGATCAGGCGGCAAACACACCACACGTGGGCTTTAGGCGCCCTCGAGGTAGCCCTAGGCGACCGGCAACGCAGCGACGACGCAGCGTGATCGACAAACCGATCTAGAGATCAATAGGCCGATGTAAAGCTCATCGACGGCCGGAGATAACCAACACCTTTCGTGGTGAAGAGCGACGAGGTTTACGAGCAAACCGGCAAAGGGTAATCAACGTGCTTTCGTGACGAAGAACCGGCTAGTTTTCGAGCAAACTAGCAAAGGAGCCGTCGAAGCCCTCGCCTGAGAGGGATCTCGTCAGAGCGAGGAGGTCGCCGATTGGCCTAGGTCAGCGGACGAGCCTAGGACGCCATCTTTGATCGCCTGGATCAAGCCATGGGCAGCACGGAGCTGGAGAATAGAGTAAAGGTAGAAGATAGATTGGTTTTGGTTGTGTTTGTTTGTCGATTGTGTAGTTGGAATATCTCAATTGGCCATCACCCTTTTATTTATAGGTGGCTGGTCTTTCCATACGAGAGCTTATCTCGCAACACCAAACCGAATAAGACTCCTTTTATTCGGCTACACGGAGCAACCGAATAAGATTTCTTTGTTTATTCGGTTATACACGGCATGCACATATTATTTCCATCGTGCAAGCAAATCTGGACTAAGCCACATGACCTGCTTCACGTCATGCAAACGTCCACATGCATCTCATTGCTTTCATATATTTTGCCGTGTGCAATGGACGGCACACGGCAAAGTTTTTGCGCCGTCACGCCGTCAGCCGTTTGCGTAAATTTTGCCGTGCACACAAAAACACACGGCAAATGTATATTTATTTTTTTAAAATATTTACTTTGCCGTGTGCTAAGGTGTTGCACACTGCAAAGTTTATTTTATTTTTTTTAAAAAAATTCTTTGCCGTGTGCCTGAGCCAGAGACACACGGCAAAGTTTATTTTATTTTTTTAAAAAAAAATTATTTGCCGTGTGCCTAAGCCAGAGACACACGGCAAAGTTTTTTAATTTTTTTTAAAAAAATCTGACCACAACATATATATATTCATATCAAGCAGCATCGATTGCCACAACATATATATACATGCAAAGCTGTTATAACATTTGAAAAGGCTGTGCTGACCCTCAACCTGTAAGAACTCTCAGTCCATCTACCAGCCAGTTCGGTTTCCTCATCACCATCAAACTCCTGCTCTACTCCTTTCCCCTGTTATTTGTACAAGTAGTTTGACAAATTAGCATGTTTGTAGTCCTGAGAATTGCAATTTGGAATAGATGGACCAGTGGATAATTAAGAAAAAACATTATAAGGAACAATCACAGGAAGAAAATAATAGATCACTTCACACTAGTTATCAAACAGAAAACACTTTTTTGAGCCACAAGCATTAGGGAACATTAGCAAAGAACAGAATAAATCACTTCACATCACCTCGGGCAGATAGTGCATAAGCATGTTTTCTATCCCAGACTTCAATGTGATCGATGAACTTGGACAGCCGCTGCAGGCACCTTGCATTTTAACTATCCTGTTTTCTCTGAAAGGATAGTGTTTTAGTGAGACACGAAAACCAAATTCTCAATAGCAGACCACACGGGAGAGGAGGAAGGTGAAGACTCACGGATCAAATCCTCGGTATTCAATGTCACCACCATCATCTTGAACAGCTGGTCGAATACGAGTCTCCAACAATTCTTTTATCATGACAATTATTTCTGAATCATCCTAGGAGGAAGCACTGCAAGAAAGATTCAGTGTCACAAGGCAAATAATAGCCAACATAACATATATTGATTTTGAAATGTATATTCAATAATAGGTAACAATCATGGACTAAGAGGATTCTGAGGCAATGTAGTGCAAAAAGTCCATAGTGTCACTCCATATCTCATCATAACAGGTCACTTCTTCATATGAGTTCGTGATCATTATAATCCTACCAACTGGTGCACATAAAGTTAATCTAAAGTTGCAGTCTTCAAGCTGAAGATATGCATAGGTAAACAAGAGTACATATTTTATAAAAAGGTCAGGATATTTCCATGTGTCAATATAACATCAATAGAATCATAATGCTCCTATATTGTGTACATAACAAAAGATCATCTATGAATAGGCACACAAGAGGACAGGTTTTATAATGAGCAACTACAGATGGGGCTCCATCCTAGACTGTATCAGAAATTGTAGTATCAATTTTAAAGACCAAAAGATACCTAAAAACAAAAATAAAGACAAAATCAAAGAGCAATTGCAGTATTGTTAGAAAAGAATTGTCTCACTCACAGAGCTAGTAGCCACTGTAACAGAAGGTGTCGTAAGATTATTTTGAAGTTTTATCATCTGAAAGAAAAAGGTAGAAGCCGGCCTCAGACTCTAATTCATATTACATCGGCATTGTTCATACATACACGGTGCAAGTTTGAGAACAACACGCAGAACAATAGGCATAATTCCAAGATGATAAGATGATAACCTGCAAACTCGTTAACAGCGGCGTGGCACAGCAGCCCGGCCACCATGGTGCTTGCTAGCTTAGCTCGGGGGAGTGGCGGCCACTCCGGCCTGCTGCACATGCTCTGCAGATCGATGGAGCTGGCACAACTGCAGATCGACAGACAATCGAACGGATGGGTTCCAGGACCATGAGCACAGATCCAAATTAGTAAGGATTGAATCAGAGCTTTCTCAAAATTAAAACAAAAGTAGAGAAGCAGCCAATCTGCTACTCGTAACTGCAATAGGAACGAGATAGGTTTCCAGATTTCTTGACCACGGCGCACCTGCTAGTCGTGGACCTGGTGGACTTTGAGGATGCTGCGCTCGTGCTGCCAGGAAGGGAGAGTCGGCCTGGAGTTGTGTCGCAGCCGACCAGTGTTGCGCCTGCCGTCGCCGCCACGAGCAACCTCCTGCTTCCTGCTGGACGTGCCCCCGCACCACACCCCCTCGCCGGAACGGGTCGCCACCGGCCTGCGCTCCCGCGCCGCTCCGCCCTGAAACCACTGGGTCCCGCCGAGCAGGGCCGTCATGCCCGCGACGCCAGGGCCGTCGCGCCCACAATGCCTCAGCGCCAGACCGCCGCGACTGTGAGCTTCGGCTTCTGGCCTCCAGATCCACCCGGCGACGGAGAGGGAGATGGAGAGGGATGGCGCCGCCGCACCATGGAGAAGAGGCTGGAGCGAGGCGCGGCGGCGGGATGGGGCACGGCGCGGAGGTGGGGCTGGCTGCGCGGAGGTGCGTGGGCGTGTGTGGGTGGGGGAGGTGGGGCGTTTCTCTGTGTGAGTTAGGGTTCGTAGTGGGCCGTCAGTCGGGGGTGGGGGTTGAGCCGGTACGTGGCCCATTTTCTGTTTGGACTTTGCCGTGTGTAATGCCATGGCACACGACAAAGTTTCTCCTTTTAAAATTTTAAAACCTGTCAATAATTTTGCCGTGTGTCACTTTGCCTTGTGCCACACCTATGCACACGGCAAAGTATATTTTAAAACGTGGAAATTAATTTTGCCGTGTGCCCTCAAAGACACACGGCAAAGTTTTTTTGTTTTTTTCTTATTTTTTGCCCAAATTTTTTTCTATAGCCTTGCTACAGTATTTCAAAGTATAATTTAAAATTTGGAGCAATTTTGACCTTTTTTGATATATTTAGTTAGTTTATTTTGTTTCTTTGAATTTTTCGGTGCATTTTTAATTTGAACTGCAATGCATGAAATAATGAAATTGGGCCATCCAAAAAATGATACTCATGATCTTTAGTGTATGTTGAGACCGTATCCAAGAGGGCACATGAAATCTTGAGTATCTCGTTGACGTAACATGCAGAGGATATTGCAGAAAAAGTGAAATTAAATTATATAAAATCCAAACGAAGTCCGAAAATCACGAAACTTGGCGAGGTGTCATGTCATCGTATGTGTAGGCTGTGGTAAAAAAATTCACAAGGTTTCGAGTAAGTTGCGACGTCGGATGCCAAAAACTTAGACATCTCCTCATGTGATCACAAGTGAGATGTTGTGGAGATGTCCGGGTTTCTGACATTCGATGTTGCAACTTGCTCGGAATGTTCTCAAATTTTTATCACAGACTCTACATGTGATAATACGACGCCTCACCAAGTTTCGTGATTTTCTGACTTCGTTTGACTTTTTGATAATTTCAAATCACTTTTCCAACAAGTAGATCGGCAAGTTGCGTCAAGAAAATGCTCGAGATTTTATGTGACCTCCTAGATACGACGTCAACATTCGTTAAGCATCATGACTAACATTTTTTGGATGGCCCAATTTCATTATTTCATGTACATGTAGTTCAAATTGGAAATGCATCGGAATAATCAAAGAAAAGAAATTAATTAATTAAATATAACAAAAAAATTCAAAATTGTGCCAAACTTTATATTAGAGTTTAAAATACTGTAGCAAGGCTATAGAAAAAAATTTGGACAAAAATTCAAAAAAATAAAAAATATTTTGCCGTGTGCAATGTACTGGCACACGGCAAAATTAATTTCCAGATTTTAAAATATCAGCTTTGATTTTAAAATATACTTTGCCGTGTGCTTGGCCACTGCACACGGCAAAGGTACACACGGCAAAAAATTCTATAGGTTTTAATTTTTTTTAAAACATAAACTTTGCCGTGTGCTAGGCCGTTGCACACGGCAAAATATCACAGCGATGACGACGCCATAAAATGTGCCGTGTGTTACGCCATTACACACGGCAAAATTTCATTTTTTTTTAAAAAAAACATAAACTTTGCCGTGTGCTAGGCCATTGCACACGGCAAAATATCACAGCGATGATGACGCCATAAAATTTGCCGTGTGTTACGCCATTCCACACGGCAAAATTCCATTTTTTAAATAAAAAACATAAACTTTGCCGTGTGCTAGGCCATTGCACACGGCAAAATGTCACGGTGACGGGACGCCGTTAACGACGCCATAAAATTTGCCGTGTGCTAGTCCATTGCACACGGCGAAGTTTAGTGTTTGCCGTGTATAATATTTTGCCGTGTGCATTACGCACGGCAAAGTGTAGTTTGCCGTGTGTTTTATTTTGCCGTGTGTCACACACGGCAAACTATTACTTTGCCGTGTGCTCCGATAAATTGCACACGGTAAAAGTGAAAACACACGGCAGCGTTTGTCTGTGCGGTAGTGTATTCGCAGTGCATGATGAGGATCATACGCATATGCATGACTCGATCGGCCGGCTTCCTTCACGTGCACATCCACCACGACGCAAGGGACGTGATGCACTTGATGTTTAATGTTTAGGGCACGATCCTTTTATCCATCCGTAAAGCAGCTGAACTCTTCCTCCTTCCCTTTTGTTAGCCATACATATTCAGAAATAAATATTCATCGGCCATTATATTTGTTGTTGTTCCTGAACGACTTGTACTCGTGTATGGCACCTGGACTCCATTTGCCACAACTGAGGTGACCGCATATGCCAGCACTCGTAATATTTAGGCAATTTACTCATAGCTCAGATAACCAGCCAGCAGCCCGCACTACGGGAATCCGGCTGTTCGCCAACAGCCCAGCGGTTGGCCGACAGCCGGGATCTGGACTGTCGGCGAACCGGCTGTTTCCCGACAGCCACAGCCCGCTGTCGGGAAAGTTTACTTCGCCGACAGCCCCAGATCCATGGCCTGTTGGCGAAGAAAGGCTGTCGGCGAAGAGTCTCTTTCCCGACAGTGAGCCTGTCGGGAAAGAAGGCCTGTCGGCGAAGCGCTGGCGCGGCCAAACGGTGTCGTCGCCGTTTGCTTCGCCGACAGCCCTCGCCGTCAGCCCTGTCGGCAAAATATGCTTTCTTTGCCGACGGATATGCAAACTGTCGGCAAAGAGGACAGTTTGCCGACAACATCTGTATGCTGTCGGCAAAGGATGCTCTTTACCGACAAGATTCGTATCTTTGTCGGCAAAAAGAGTATTCACTTTTTTTTGAATTTTGATCTCAAAATTTTTTTGTTGCCTTGATACATTCTTTACAAGCACATGTTTGAATTTGGGCCCTTTTGGCAACATTTAGCTATATTTCGTTAATTTTTTTTGTTCACTGGATTTTTCCGGCATAATCCAAATTTGAACTGCAGGTGCATGAAATAATAAAACTTTGGCCTTCGAAACATGATATTCATGTTGGGGAGTGTGTTTTAAGACCGTGTCCCAAAGCTCACCCAAAAATTCCAAGTCCTTGTCCACGTAACAAGACGGTCCAGAAGTGGTAGAAGAGTTTTTTAATTATATAAAATCCAAACGAAGTCGAAAAATCATGAAACTTGACGAGGTGTCATGTTATCGCATGTGGAGGCTATGATAAAAATTTGAAAAAGTTTGGAGCAAGTTGCGGCGTCGGATGCTCAAAACCCAGACATCTCCACATGTGATCACTTATGGTTGCATGTGGAGTTGTCTGGGTTTTAGACATCTGACGTTGCAACTTGCTCGAAATATTCTAAATTTTTTTATCATAGGCTCTTCATGCGATAACATGACACCTCGACAAGTTTGGTGATTTTCGGACTTCATTCGCATTTTATATAATTAAAAAACACTTCTCCCACAAATGAATGGTCATGTTTTCTGAACAAGTCGTTCAAAATTTTGAGTGAGTTCTTGGATACGGCCATAATATTCACTCTCCAACATGAACATAATTTTTTGATTGGCTAGATTTTATTATTTTATACACTTGCAGTTCAATTTTGGATTATCAAAAAAATTTAAATAAATGAAATAAATGAGTGAAATATAGCAAAATATTATAAAAAAGTCTCAAATTTGAACATGTGCTTCTAAACAATATACTAGGACAATATAAAAAATTTCAATTCAAAAAAGTACATCTTCTTATGCTTTTGAATTTGAAAGATGTAAAACAAAAAATAAAAATATAAAATATAAAAAAAAAACTTTTCTGACAACCCTTCCCGGGCCAGTCGGCAAAGTGGCCGGCCCAACGGCCCAATAGGCCCAGCAGCCCACTCCCACTCCCCATCATATATATAACTAAACCCTAACCCCCACCCCCACTCCCTCCCCCGCAGCCGCCGGCTCCCTCTCTCCCACTCTCTCCCCGATCCGCCCGCTCCCCGCCGCCGCGATGGCCATGGCCGTGATCCGCCTCACGCGGCCCGCCGCCGCCATGCGCCCGCCACCAGCCAGCTCCTCCTCCTCTTCCTCCTCCGCGTTCCCATCCCCGTCCTCGTCGCTCCGTCCGTCCGCACGACGGCTGCGCCTGCTCCGCGTCGTGAGGTGTGGCGCCGGCAGAGAGGGAGGGAAGAAGGGGGGTGAGGAGGGGGAGGCGCCCGAGTTCGAGCGCGGCGCCGCGGCGGACAGGAAGCGGGAGCGGTACATGGCGCTCAACAGCGAGGGCCTCGAGGTGCCGTCCCCCGCTCCCCCTCTCTCTCTTCACTGTCTCTTCACTGTCTCCTCCCCGTTCCCGCTGCTGCAGGCGCCGGTGGAGAGCACCTACCGCGCGTGCACCATCCCCTACCGCTTCCCCTCCGACAACCCGCGGAAGGCCACCCCCGTCGAGATCCAGTGGATCGACCTCTTCCTCAACTCCGTCCCGTCCTTCAAGTACGTCTGCCCCCCGTTCGTTCTTGGCTCGATCCGATCTCCGTTCCTCTCGGCCCCGTCGAGCGTCGACGGTTGTTGCTTGCTCACCCCCGTCCGTCCCCCGATGGCTCTCTGCAGGCAGCGCGCCGAGAACGACCCCACCGTGCCCGATGCGCCCGCGAAGGCGGAGAAGTTCGCGCAGAGGTGTGTGTCTCAAGCTTCTCTTCGTTGTTATGTTACTTCTGCTCTGTTAGAACTTGTTAGTGCTGGAAGGTACCGCCGATTTTGTTAGACTAAGAAATGAGAGGTTCGTGCATGGTATGTGCCTCCTGTGCATTGGATCTGAACTGAGCCATCTCAAGTAGGATTTGCCTATTCTCAGTCACTGCATTGCCAAATCATTTGTCATACTTGCAGACGCTAAGGTAGTAAGATTCAGAAAACACCGCCGCTTGTTCTCTGTGCCAGGTGGCTTTCGGTTACTAGTATAATGCCCGTGCTAACGCTACGGCTTAATTTTACGTATGTATATGAAAACTACCAGATGATGAATTATTTTTTTCAATAGTTCAACATTTACGTAACTGTATTTGAATATATTTATATAGTCTAGAAAACACTTTTGCATAAGAAGGCATAATAAAACCATTTCTCACATTAACCATCTAACCTACATTCTGCCAAAGTCCTTAAGGTTGCCTTGGAGATCATCAAGGAAGTTGTCAAAACATTTGTTTGACTCTTCAAAATGTCAGCCAAAAATTCTGTCCTCCAGCATAGCTGTGCACCGTAGAAAATAAGGAACTATCTTATGTTTGCTCAAATCAAATAAAACAAGTGTCAAAATAAGAAGAAAATACCAGAGCAAGATCAATTTACTACTAATTGTGGTTGTTAGTCATATTCTACAGATGCTTATGTGGGAAAACTCATATTAACATCAAAGAAATAACAGATTATCAGGTGGAAAACTCAAATTAACAACAAAGAAATAACGGATTTCCAGGTGGAAAACTCATATTAACAACAAATAAATAACGAATTTACTGCTATGACTTCTCTAATTGAAAGAAGAAAGAGGAAGTATTTTGGGACCAGCATAGACTCCTTGTGTTCCTGAACTTTTGTGTTACCTATAGCAGTCTTAAAATCTACAAAGCTATAGAGCAAATCAGCCTATTTG
The DNA here is from genome assembly GCA_018135685.1 of Themeda triandra. Classification (NCBI taxonomy): domain Eukaryota; kingdom Viridiplantae; phylum Streptophyta; class Magnoliopsida; order Poales; family Poaceae; genus Themeda; species Themeda triandra. The sequence continues at coordinate 1,859,287 of JAENPR010000040.1, read as the reverse complement.
GAAGTTGCGTGCCACAATACCCAGCATATCATTTATGCTATCATTCAACGAATAAAAAAAGCATATGGACCCAGAGCTGCTCTTTTCGCTAAACACACCCAAACCACCCATGACGATCCAGAGCTGCTCGTGTCACCAAACCCAGGGAAAGCACCCATCCTAGAACCCATGCCGTATCCCCTAGTGGTGTTCTCAGCCCTGTCAAGCTGACCTTTCCTCTGTGCCCTTGCTGCCAAAACAGATGTTCATCGAATTCCTCAGAGCTCTCACCTTCCCCTGCACAACACCAGTCAAACAAGAGAAGCATGTCAATATCAGCCTGGTTGAGACCATTCTAGTTCCAATTCTTCATTCTTAAAATATTACACCACAAGTGTAAAGAAATGATGTTTTTTTGTCACGAAAAAAACTATGGATTCAACCAGTTCTCGCCAGTTCCAATTACTAACAATGGTAGCATTATTGACATGCCGCCCAGCCATAAGATTTGGAGATGAGCACCGGCTGGTCAGGCCATCCTTTATGACCATGATCTCCAATACTTGGAGTGCCTGATCCATCATGTTCGTCTGATCCCCACAGCACAGGCATTGCACTGACATGCGGTGCATAAATCTGCTAAACCTCCCCCTGATCTTTCCTAGCACCTGCAGCGTCATGTGTCAGTTGCCTTCCCTGTTATAAAATAAAATGGTTCAGGGTAACTTCAGAGAAGCATTTTACAACTATCGCCTATATCATACTGAAACCACATGTATGTTACCTGATGCAATAAGCTAATCACAATGGAGCATGTTTCAAAGTTCTGTTCAAGGTACTAACCCAAGTACTTATCCAGAAGCTGAAGAAATTTAGTATATACTTCTCAACTATTTATTTACACTAACCAAATGTACTTCGGCTGAAATGGGGAAAGTCCTGCCTTATCAAATAAAAGTTTTTCCTAAAACAATAAGAAAGCACTTACTTATAAACTGTATCACTTGAGTATTATGTCACAACTCGACAACAGTCCCCTTTGATCAACCCTTTCAGTCCTAACCCATTTGCATCCTGCGTTTTTTTTGGACAACATTGCATCCTGCAGTTTATTTAAGTAATGTTAGTCTGAACCAAGACAACAAACAAGATCCTAAAGATGCAAACCTAGCAAAAACTATGCAGCAACTGCCATTTATATATAGATACGCTACAATCCCAGAAAGTCGTATTGAGCACAGAGCAAAAACCTCACTGTCACCGTACTATATTGAACACTAAACAGTGCACCTCAAACTCAGAACGATTGGCAAATGAAACCAAGAATCCCCCTCCGAATCCACCAAAGGTCAGTGGCCTGACGAGTTCATGGCCCGCAGAGGACAATCACAATGCGGCACACAATAAGCAGGATCACTAAGACAAATCGAATCTAATCAGTCGAGGTGAGTCAGATGAGCAAGATAGAGATAGTACCATGCATTAATTTGCTAAATAGCTTTGACCAACCCTTCAACAAAGAGGAAATTTGTGGGGTTAACCAAAATAAAAAACAGACTACTTCCAGGTGCTGTTTTACACGTTCCACATTATATGGGAAAAAAAACTATTAGATCGGTTTATTAGCAGATTCTTGCTCAGATGGTAAGCTGGAAACTTTTCAACACTTTGTACTCTCACATGGAAAACAACTTTCCTAAGTATTTTCAAAACTAAAACGGAGGTGCAGGAAAAAGAACTTACCAAAGTAGTTGTATCTCTAGAACATTTGAGGGGGAGGGAGTGTGGAGCCAAAAATCTATAGTCCATATTTGTATTTAGCAGCATCGTGGAACGACGAATGCATGGAAAATAGACATAGTGAGGGCACCTTTTTTAGACAATGGAAAAAAGTTCCAGCGTCCTCTTTATTACAGTAGCAACCTAAACAGAAAACAGCAAAATATTATTTGCTGATACGACTGCAAAGCAAAGTTGCACTACATCAAAAAGCATGTCCTTTAGCTCAATCATGCACTGCACAGAACCAAAGCATGAGGCACAACCATGCCAGGTGCATGAGTGCATGACCTGGTCCAGAAATTACCCATGCAATACTATGGTGAAAGAACAAGAATAGTAGAGATGCCCAATCTGTCAAATATGAGTTGTTAGTTATACTGAACTAATTTGTATGACAATGTATCAAGAATTTCATAAGCATCTAAGGTAAAGTATATTTATAAAGTATATTTATTCCAAGGAGTTTTCACATGGCTTCACAAAATACGAGAGTTTGTCTTTCTTCATCCGCCATCTCAAGTATATTTATTTTTTTCACATGAGACTAATTTGGTAACAACACTCCTCGAGTTGCTTATATAAAAATATTGCATTACATGTGTTCTTCCTAGTATCTTTGATTGACCCACTACAACAGCAACCCCTTGGTACCGCTGATCAAGAAGCCTCAAACATCGTTTACATGAGAAAATATATTTCAAATCAAAGATGATAAAACTTGCAGACACCATTCCATATTTCCCAAGCTCACCTTGGTCGTGTCGGCAAGCAGAGAGCAACAACGCTTTGCAGTCCCTTGCCAATCTGTCCTCTCCTCATCTGTGTGTTTCAGATTTGCTTCTACACCCTGTGACTGAACCACCTGCAAGGTATCTGCACTCGAGTCAGTTATTCGTGGAAGGCAGGAAAAAAAATCTTTTGACTGTTTTTTTTTTATATCCTGACTTGTTTGATAATCTCCAGGGTACCATATCACAAGAATTAGTGAATCTTATTTTATATGTATATTTCTCTGAAGCACTCTATTGAAAACATAGTGGACAGATTGTTGTGCTGGTAAAAGATGAATCAGAATAGGGAGGATTGGACAGATTACTGGACGTGACCTTGTAGATCAGGGGAACAACGTCTTGCTGCTGACAGAGTCCAATTTGGGAGACGAGGTGGCTATGGTTGGCACGGCTACCGCCATTTTCATATTGTTCACTGCAGGTCACAACTCCAGAAATTGTCGCATCACAACATCTTGATGTATTAAAAAATTATAGAACCAATAATCTTCAGTTAAACTGAGAGGAAGGGAGATATCATACCTGATACTTGTGAAGACGCAGGCTTGGTCTAGGTTGGATCGACGACACAGGTTGTGATAGCCTCCATCAGATCCCGTCACTTCCTTGTGCATACTCACTGCCACCGGATTTGAAGAACGTGGTTGATGGGAAGGAAGTTGCCCAGAAGGCAGCGCCCGGCTCTAGACGCGGCCAGCTGGTTCCCGTCCCTGGACGCGGCTGGCCATGGAGGCGCCCGTCCTTGGACGCTGATTGGTGTGCGAGCCCTTGGTGAGCGCCGCCGCGTCCTACTCTATCTCGCACGCCCTTCCTGTTACCTTCCGCCCCTCCCCCAAAACGCCTCCGGCGCCGGCAGCTCCGGCCAGCAGCTCCGTGGTGGAGTGGATCTCCGACCTTGCGATGCGACAATGGGCTGATCTCCGAGCCTAGGACGTGGTGGTCGGCACGCCTGGGTTCCCGCGGCAGCTATACCGTAACCCATACCTACCTAGGGTTTGGGGAACGCGGTGGTGGATCGGGCGCGAGGGCTTGGGTCCTAGCAGCATTGGCGGCGGCGCGGGGCTGAGGAGTGCGAGGTGCAGCGTTTTTTTAGCCGGGTGAGTTTGAAGCAGCGGGTGAGGTCGCAGGGCGCTCGGGGTGGGACGTGAGTTTGACTGCGCTGTGGGGTCAGGGGGTGAGATCCAGGCTTCCCACTCTTTTGGAAGAATCCAATTATAGTATAGATTCTCTAACATTTCACTCCAGGTAGGATTTGCATGTCAGTGCATTTGATCAAGCCAAATGATCAGTGTTACATGGACACAAACACAGTTGGTGTCGCTAAGGTTTACGGTTTGGGAAATTGTTACACACACATGTTTTTTTTTTCAACGGGGTTACACACACATGTAGTACATGGATTGGATATCAGAATCTAATACATATTTTTGTTTCCAACTTCCGATTTTTTTTCCCTACATGAACAGCCTTTTTGGTGCTACCTAGTATTTTTCTTCCTTTGCAGAATCAAAACCCTACCATACTAATCAGATAATTATTCGCAAGCTATAAGACCCACATTGAACTGCCAATTGCTAGCTGTTGGGAAAACAAGTTTAGCTAGTACAAATATGCCAAACTAAAGCTAATTTCCCTTGGCCATTGGCGGTTACTGAAAGTACAATGGCAGGCTGGTTCAGTATTTAACAGATACCTGCTTTTATTTTTACCACCATGTTGGTGTTTCAGAAATATTATGTTCTGAAACAAAGATCAGCACATGGAAAGAATCGTGAGTTTTATTTATCATGTGCCATCTCATCCCTTTCAGCTCCACATGTCTGTAAAATAGTACTGTAGTAACTAGTAGTTTGTGTAATCATATACTACTGTAGCCTGTATAGCTACTGTCAGGTACCCTTAATGCCTTGCTCTATTTAATTACTACTCGTTGTTGCATTAATCTTTACAGCAACCATGATGTGACTGTTTCTAATGTGTTTGTGCCTTTCAGGTATTCTGTGAAATGGTGGTGCCGTGCTCTGTGCCTTCATGCAGTGATCTGGCGGTGGCCTACAAGTAACACCATGGTGAGCTCATTTCTGTTCTGCTTATGGCAGCACCTTGAGTCATAGACTAAAGTTAAGAGCATCATTTTCCATGTTTATCATCACTGCACTTTTCAACCGAGCACCTAGACTTGGCACCTCTTCACTGAATAGAGTTTTGGTAGTCTAAAACTTCCAACTTTGTCTGCCTGTAATGAACATCAGTTTACTCAGTACTTCAAGAGATCTTAGTTTTCTTGCAATACATGTAAATCTCTAAAGAGACAATGTCTATTTTCTGTGTCTGCCTGTTGCTTACCTCCACTTTATATCCCTATTGTTATATTTTGTAGGTGAGACTGTGTAGAGAAAAAGCTACATCCAATGTGTATGCAGATGGAGGGATCTGCTAATTTTTTTGAATGTAGAGAGGGAGCAGAGATGTGCAGTCGCTGCGGCATTGCGATCAAAGAACCTGTTAGGTAGTAGTAGTTACTTCTATTTCTTACATTTGTAGCACTGCAGCTTCACTCTTCGTTCTGACTTCATTTTGCAAGGCAACTAGTGATTGTTTAGTGTGAACCCATATCTTCTATTTGAACATCTCTCTAAATGTGCTTCCAGCATGAAACTTGTAATTATGGCTTGTAATGAAACTTTCCTTTTTTTTTATAAAAATAAAAGCCCTTTGCCGACTGCCACGTCGGTGTCGGCAAAGGGCAAAGGGCCACGTCTCCTTTGCTTCTATTTCCCGACAGGAATCAGGGGCTGTCGGTGAAGCCTTCGCCGACAGCCACCACAGTGCCGTCGGCGAAGCGAACGGCAGCCGAGTTGACGGCGCTGTTCCTTCGCCGACAGAACACGTGGCTGTCGGCGAAAGGACGCCGACCACGCCCTGATTCCTGTCGGCAAACCGGGTTTTGCCGATAGGATTTTTGCCGACAGCGGTTTGCCGACAGCCGAGGCCAAATCCTGTCGGCAAACCCTTTGCCGACTGGATATAGGGGTTCGCCGACAGCTTAAAGCTGTTGGCAAACCGCCGGATTCCAGTAGTGCCGATTAGAATTACCACAGATCCCGACTTGAGTGTCAACATAATTGGACTAGTTGGCAAGTGCTCAGCTATCAATTTCAACAAGCCGACCACAGTCTCCAATACTTAGCTCATCGGTCAAATGCTCGGCTACTCATTGATCTGGTCAACCAGTGCTTAATCTGGTCGGCAAGCTCTCTCGGCTACTAGTTGAACTGGTCGACCATGGTCCCCGGCACTTAGTTCACCAGTCAAGCTGGTCGGACTTCTCCTTCGTGGTGATCGATGTCAACTCGACTTGCTCAAAGGCACTTCGGACAATTTTGGGTGTCAACACTAACAAAACTCATTTAATCTGCTTAATAAAAAACGTGCTAACACACACTCTCGAAAAAAAAATGTTTGGTTAAGATAGGAACTCAGATGTAATCTTAATGTTGGCTATCCCTCTCTTTCCTTACCTCGATTATATATCTCTCTGGTGAAGAGAACATCTCTTCTATCAATACTTGGAAGCTTGTTAATGGGACATTCTGAATAATCGCTAATACTCACTCAGTTCCAATTTATATATAGAGTTGTAGATGTATTATAATGTATATATATCTATCTAAGTATTTTTTTATCTAGTGTTTTTTTTAGGGAAGCCACCTAGCGCTATTTTATTGATTTCCGAATAGGGTTACATCATTCACCAGGGCTTCAAGAATGAAGCTAGAGGGTTCATCGACCCAAATACAATTATTACATTATTCATTTTTTTATCTAGTGTTCATAGTAAAATCTATTGGATCTACAAAAGTCAAAATGTATTGTCATTTTTTTTTACAACAGTATTGTGATTTGTTGGAACGAATGGAGTTGAAAAGAAGCACGTCTTCTAGGCCTCAAAAGGCGCCGCTTGACAATTTAATCTGGGCCTTGTTGCCCCCTTTTGTAGTAGAATCTAAACGGCCCAACAGCCCAACGCAAAGCCTGCTCTCGACCTCACATGCTTGAGACTTCTCCCTGTATGCTATTACAAAAGATCGACCTGTCCTCTATGCCACTAAAAAGTTTGTTTCGGCCTGTGTACCCAACATCAACTTTGCTTTTTCCTCCATGCCATTCCGTCCATTTGAGTGGCTAACGGTGCTAAACAGAGCTGGAAAAGGACGAAGATACCCCTAAAAAAAGACAAGGATATTGAACTTGTGGTTTTCCCTGTGTGCTATTCTGAAGCTTCAAGGAGGTATACAAATTTTAAAAATGGACGGCCATACTTTCCATGTGTGCCATGCTTGTATATCAGTATATATATATATATTAAAAAATATGATGGTATCTCATAACACATAATAATTATAATAATCTAAATTTAATAGAGAGTTTAGCAAAAAACATGAGCATCTCATCACATAATAGTAATTTTGGTTACATTAAAAAAAACACATAACTTAAGACAAGCAACACAAATCATGGCAAAAAATGCTCTAAGAACGGTTTTTTTTTTTGAAAGAATTCTAAGAACATATTTCAGCGGAAATTAGACAAGAAGCACAAGATAATTGAAAAATAAACCAGTAGTTCTTGATTGATCCATTCAATGCAAATTACAGATAACTAAGGGCAGTCCCAATGTAGACTCTATCATAGAGTCTAAACTTATCTATTACCTCAAACATTGTGGACTTAGAGTCTAAATAAGACTTGAAGTCTTATTTTTTCTCCCTCTTTCTTCAATAAATATAGTGCCATATCAGCGAAATATCATAAATAAGGTGTAATAAATAGTCTTGGACTTTGTGATAGAGTCTTGTATCGTGAATGTCCTAAGAATAGATTAAACCTATGATTGAATGAATTAGCGACTTAGCCAGTAACAATAAAATGATGGCGGAGCTCCTGCCCTCCCTCCTCTGCCGCTAACCAGTCCGTGACCACGGCCGGCCCCAGTGCCACGAGTCGATGAAGACTTGTGGTGGACAGCGCCAACGGGCGAGTGCTGTCTCACAGTCTATTGGGGAACTAGATAGGCCGATTGGGCCCCCTTACTGCCTTACTGGGCTAAACCAAGTGACTCCAAGAAAAGGCCCAATGATTACACTAGTAGACAGAGAAGCCCTGCTCGTTGCCTTGTTCGTTGTTCATCACCATCGCACAGCGTCGCGCCGCCGCCGGTTGCATACTTGGCAGCCGGAGATAGGCAAGAAGAGGGGGTTCGGGGGTCTGAGGCTATGCCGCCGGTAGCTGGGGCGGCCGCCCCACCACGCCCCATGGGTAGCTCCGTTGTTGCAGTATACTATAGTAGCTAGCCGGGTATTTTGGACATTATTTCAGACGGGACCCACGTGTCAGGACGGTCAAAGCATTGAAAATAGACAGAAGGTGGATGGAATGCCACACAGGGAAAAACAAAGTTGATGTTGCGCACACAGAGGCATGGAGGCTGGGTCGATCTTTTTTTTTGACCGGGAAAAACTGTGTGGGAGATCCCTACAGTACAGATCTTTTGTAATGGCACACGAGGAAAAGTCTCCACATGCTTGCATTGTGCCGCGTCCCACCTCCGTCGGCGGCGAGGCGCTCACCGCGTCCCGGCCTCTTCGAGGTACGCTCGGTTCGCTCCTATCATCCCCATCTCACCCAGGAGACGAACACGCGGGACCTTTCCTTCCGCGTTGTTCGCTCCGTCAACGCGCGTTTTCTAGAATCGTCCGATCCAATTTGGTTCTAGTCAAACTGTATTTGTAATCTACCAAATATACAGAGATATGTAGTTCATTTTCCGCTGCCAAACAATTAATCACTGGTCTCTACTTTGATACCCTCTCCATCTCCACCGTCAAAAATCTAAATTAGATGTTGAACCAAGTTTCATAACATTAAGCAATGATGATGACTCCAGATATACATATATATAACATTAGGCCGCAGCAAAAAAAAGCATTAGAAAGACTCGTATATATGCTTCGTCTCCTAGCAATTATTAACAAAAACAAATTAGCACTATTCATGGTATGTTTCTTTCATGAATTGCTTTTACACGCTTCTACCTGATGAAGACATCTTCAAGTTGTAGCCTGTCACTTTGCTCTCTGGTCATTGGCACTAACAACACAACCTCCGTGTGGTTGCGCACCGAAAATGACTTCTACTTTAATTTCTTCCACCCGTTCTGATTGGCTAATAATAAGTGGCAGTATATGTATATTCTGACACAAAACTATGTTGATTATTAGTCCTTTTGTAATCAACATTTTTCCCTTGTCCACACTCCTTGTACCAGACACATCAATGTTGATATCTAGTTTCTTACATATACAGTTATATGCTGATAGCAAGTTAGAGACTATATTCAGTTTTATACCTGGAGACAGCTAGCCAAATTGGAAAATATGGGGATAAAGAGGAGTCATTGGGTGGTTCGAAAGATGACACACGTCAGGCTGGATGCTTCTTGATCTTGAGACATCTGATAAGTGGCAGGTCACTGATGCATGCTTGTCGTGTTGCACAACAATCTCAAGCGTGTTCTCAATTATGTGACGACGCACTACACATATGCAAGTAGTGAATTCTAGAATGCGAGGAAGTGGACTATGGAATAGAATGTGAGTTCATCCTTTACCAAGGAGGCTGGAGCAAGACTACGATAGTCTGTGTGTTTGCTGCAATTCAGTTTTGTGCTTGACCAAAACTGGGTGAAGGGGCCAGACTGTCTGAGATTTCCCATGTTGCAGGGAGCAATTCCTCCATCCACACACCACACTGTCAAACCCCGACTGATAACTTGACTAGTACTGCTCTTTCCTCATCTCTAATTCTCTACCACTGACTCAGTCTGGATATCCCACCGCGGTATAGCTGTATGGATAGCAAAAGCAAGGTGTGAACAAATGAGTAATTCCCCTCTGATCACCATCTCTTGAGCAGTTCCCAAGTAGTATCCTCACGACAGATATGAATACTCCAGTAAGGTGCCAGCAAGGTTGTCTAATACCCACATGTTTCAATTCTACCATTAACTAATCGCTTTTCCTTATAAGTGATACTGTGTCTACTTCCTGTACAGAAAAGGTGAACTCCTGAGAGTGAGTCAGCCAGCATTCAAGAAACTCCTAAGTGATCTTCATGGCAAACATAGTGGCTTCAGCCTTTGTTCAGGAGACCGTGAGCAGACTCACCTCCTACCTCTTCACCAAGCTTAATAGGGAGATGGCATCCGGAGGACATTATGTTGAGAGACTTGAGATGGCACACTCCGAACTTCAGCTTGCACTTGAGAGATCTGCAAGGATGCCCATCACAGATGTGTCCCTGCTACGACGCAGGAGGCTGCTGGAACGTGCCTTTGAGGACTGCGAATATCTGCTACACAAGTGGAGCAAGCAGCAAACAACAGACATTTTAGAGATGGAGCAACCGGCAACAAACTCCTTCACTAAACGCATTACACAGGTGACTCAAAAATCCATATCCTCCTATTTTGCTGGCTTTTGCAAAGACAGCACTGACTGCTCTGACGTTCGAAGATTTGAGTGGTTGGCGGAATGCGCTAATCGTTTTCTCAAAGATTTGGAGTCTGGATGCTCACCTCAGCAGTGCATGTTCTCCAACCCTCTTGTCAGGAAACTTCTTCAGGGAAAAACTCTGCGGTATAACAAGGTACAAGAAAGCATACTCCGCCGTCTTCACATATGGCCCATGTGTGCGGAAGGGCGTGGTGTGGAGGCAGCGCTTGAATTTCTATACGAAGATTGCAAGATGCCGACGAGAAATTTCGCTCTTGCACTGATGCTACGATTGTCTGAGAGCACAGACATTGTTGGGACTGCGATAAGATGCTTGCAGTCATTCACATCTTCGATGAAGCATATGGCTGAAGCTATAATGGGAGAACTTGCTCGACTTCCTTTACAAGATATTTCTCATTCAAGCACTATTTCTCCATGTTTCAGCATGCAAGATTTGTGCCACAGGAACACCCAGTTTTGGCGGCAGGATGCATTATGCTGCAAACCAAACGGCTGTGCTGGATACAACACCCCATCAGAGCTATCTTGCAGATTCCCAGAGCAGGTTATCCTGGTACATGTCGAGTGCTATGTTTTGGCCTCTGAGTGCACCGTTGAAGGAGCTGGCAGAGATGCGGTGGGTGAGTGGCCACCTCTGAAGCTGGGAGTGGGCTTCGCGCCTCACTTCTGCGATGAATGCATGCAAGGGAAGACTGGGGTTGAGGTCATTGAAGGGAAAGCAGAGCCGATAAGTGGAAGCCTGCAACAAATGGATGAGATGGTGAGATTAAAGGCGATTGACTGCTACATTTGTCAGCCTGATTTATCGGATTATAGAATGCGTTTGTACGCAGGACATGGTGTTGCATACTTCATCGTGCGAAAACCAAGCCCTGGAACAGCAAGCGCGCCCAAATACAATGGTAAGTCAAATATCCTGAGAGTTGTGAAGAGAAAGCAGTTCAAGCGAGAGTCATCAAGGAGGAACTAATGCTTAGCTAATGGACTAAATGCCTACAGCCCTAGCATTTGCCACTTTGACACGGTCATGATCTTGAATGGCCACAACTTGTACAAAAGTGCTTTATTGATAAGTACTGTGTTCTCTTCTATGTGGCGGTGACACTGCAGAGATTTTGGTCATGTAGTATGTTGTCCGACAATATGATACTAGTTTATATTTTGCCCATTTCATATTTTGTCGAACAATATGATACATCTTTTTAACAGATCCATCTATGTATATTGCCCATTATTTATTTTGTCTGAGACCACCTACTACCTTTGTTCTAAAAAGAATAATCATTTTTTACTCCAAATCAATTTATTATAAAAATACATTTTGTAACTAATCTAATAATACTTATTTGACATCATAAAGATTTACATTTGCATCCTTTGTAGGACGGAGGTAGTATGTAAATTGCCTATTTTATATATAATTTATTTCTCGAAATGGCGGTTTGCTGAGTGTATGTGATTGGCGGACTTCTTTTGAAGCTGTCAACTAAAATCATTTTTATTGTAGTCCTCCAACGCCTTCAGCCTAGCGCCATCCCATTACAAGCCATGGATGATTGCGTCAATACTGCGACAAGGGGTGTTTTGCTGCTAAAAGAAGCTGTTGCTTTATTTATTTATTTATTTATTTATTTATTTATTTATTTATTTTGACAGTCCAACACCGTACAAGAAGCAATACGAAATCAATAGAAACTCTGTACCCGTATTTCTTATGTGCCGTTCTTCAAATTTATGGAATTAGGTATAAAGAATCTAGCAGTATTGTGGAAGAGAAAGATTGAATGGACTAAACATTAGTAGTATAAAATAGGATGGGACTAAGGAGAACTTTTTGAGATCCTCTCATGGTCTTACCAAATACTTTATTCCGTTCCCAATTATAAGTCGTTTGACTTTTTTTTTTACTTAAAACTTAATATGTATTTTGACATACATTATTTTTAGATATAAAGCAAAAATAAATGTTTTCATGAAAAAGTTAAAATGGCTTATAATTTGAAATGAATTTAATACTATGTTTTGTACTTTGCCCTATTCCCAAATCCAAAAGTAGAGATAGATATCTGTTAGACCTCACATATGGCTTTGCCCCCGTCGCCCTCTCGCCCAACGACTCCATCTCTGCCACTATCTTTGGCCTCCTATCCCCCTCGCCTTCGGCCTCCCTGCTGGTGGCGAGGAGGAACATGGGTCCATTCTTTTAGCAAATGTCCCTGCCCTCGCTTCTTCTTTATTTTTTTTCTCCATAATAACTTGGCCTAAGTTTTGGTTGGGCATTTTTGATGTATTCAATCCGTCTTTCTGTTTCGTACCAGAGATCGAGGTATGTTGGTATAGTCCTTGAAGGGATTGAATATACTTTTGTCCTTCTGCAAGATCGTATTTCCGGCCAACGGTGATGCTAATGGCGACGATTTGCCCTTCTGCTCGTTGGTGGTGATGCTAGTAGCGTCAGATCATTTGTTCGGTTCAACCTTCAGAAGATATGGCCGATGTGTTAACGGCACCCTTTACTCCCCATAGTAGTTGAGCATACTATGTCTCTTTTGTGGTCTTTATGTTCGTAAAGTCTTATGTTGGTTGAGACTATGGTCCTTAGATCTGATGTATTTTCATGGTCACAATGGAGCTTCATAAAGAGGTTTATACCACCGGACACGAGAAAGATGAAGTATAGAGACCTAGTATTGTGCTTCAATGTAATTTTAATTTATGCTAAGATCTTAATTGTAAAAGAGATTTTAATTTAATGAAATCCAATCTTTTTCGAAAAAAATCCAAAAGTCCAAACAACCGATAGTACAATGGGAGATTTTTTTTTTGAGAACCGGGTGCTTCATTCATTCAGATGGAATATGGTTACAATCATCAGTCAGCAGGTTTGCTACACAGGCCGGGGCTATGGACCACCACCCGATCCGTGTATCACCTGAGACTATTCTTGCTATAGCATGAGCTACCCTATTACATGATCTAGGTGCAAAGGTAAAGCGAAAATCTTGAAACAAAGAACTAAGTGCTTGAATCTCCATTATCAGCGCTGAAACATCTGATCTCTGATGCTCCCCAGTCTGCCAAAGCTTGACAAGGACTTGGCAATCCGATTCCAGCCAAATCTTCCTGACTCCTGCCTGTAGTGCCAGAGCTAAACCATCCCGACATGCTGTCGCCTCCATTTGAAGTGCATCCAGGCAATGATCATACCACCGTGCTCCACCCCGGAAGAACATCCCAGTGTGGGATCGTATAATGTTCCCAGTTGCACCCTTCCATTGACGATCGTAGAAAGTTGCATCAGAGTTGCATTTGAACCAGCCCTCAGGTGGCCGAGTCCAGTGGTGATCAGGTACCGGCTGTTCCGTCAGTTTCTGTTGCTGGGACAGATGAATCAGATCGAAGGCCAGGTCGACAGCCCATTGTACTGCCACTCTGATCGGTGGAACCTGTTCGCCATGTCTCCTCCTGTTACGCTGCATCCAGAGTGAATACATCCCGATGGCAATGAAACTCTGATTTTGCCCACTCGTCACCCTTCCTTCCACGATGTCGTGAGCCCATGTGTCCGGGTGAAGGGCCGGGAGCTTTACTCCTGACAACGTTTTTGCCTGGTGCCAGAAGGATTTCGCCACCGTGCATTCCAAGAGAACATGTCTGATGGATTCCTCCCCTGCGCCACAGACCTCACAGTTTGGGGTTGGGTCTACGTGCCGACGGTGTAGAATCTGCTTGGTTGGTAGGAACTCGTGGATAACCCGCCACCGAAGACCTTGATCTTTGGTGGAACCTCCAGCTTCCATATTTTCCTCCATACAGCTTTCCCCGAGCCCCCACTACATCTTCAGCATTGTTTCTGATCCGGTTGCGGTCCAGAATTCTGTAAGCAGATCTGACAGAGAACATCCCATGGCGTTCCGGCTCCCATGCCCAGATATCCACCCCCTGCGGTCGACTTGGTGTCCTTAAGATTGCATCAGCATCGACGGGGATAAAAACTTCTTTGATCAGGTCCTCATTCCACCGTCCGTTGTCCAACATCAGTTCAGACACGTAGGAGACTGCTTGACCATCGGGCGGGGTCAGAGGTTTTGCCTCAAAATGATTTGGCAGCCATCTGTCTTGCCAAATATTTGTCTGCTCACCATTCCCAATCCTTCTGATCAGCCCCTTCTGCAGCACATCCCGGCCTGCCAGAATTGCCCTCCATGTATGGCTGGCGTGCTTTCTGCGGTTGCATGTCAAGAAGTCACCGTCATGGAAATAGCGACCTTTGAGTACTCTTGCACACAGACTGTCAGGCTTGGTAATCAGCCGCCAGCCCTGTTTCCCAAGCATTGCCAGGTTGAAGTTCCTCAGGTCTCGGAAACCCATTCCTCCTAAATATTTGGGGAGTGTGAGACGATCCCATCGAAGCCAGTGAATTTTCTTGCTGTCTGCTGCACTGCCCCACCAATAGTTAGCACAGGGTGCCTTCAGCTTCTTACATGTGGTCTTGGACAGCAAAAAATAGCTCATAGAGTAAGTTGGAATCGCTTGGGCAACTGACTTCAACAACACTTCTCTGCCGGCGCAGCTGGCTTCTTTCCCACTCCAGGTGCCGATCAGGTTACGTATTCTTGTTGGCATGAATTCAAACGCATCAGTAGTCGACCTACCAATCGCTGTGGGCAGTCCCAAATACTTGTCAGCTAAGGCTTCAGTATCAATATCCAGAGTTTGCCTGAACACATCCTTCATCTCATCATCACAATTGCTACTAAAGAATACAGCAGATTTGTCTCGGTTTACCAACTGTCCCGAGCCCCGGCTATAGGTCTCCAAAATCTTTTTCAAACGATCAGCCCCTCTTTGCGATGCTTCTGAAAAGACTATGCAATCGTCCGCAAAGAGTAAGTGTGAAATCCAGGGGGCGTGGACTCCCACGCGCACTCCTCTGGAGAGGTACACTGGCCCAACCGATTTGAGAAGACACGAGAGGCCTTCAGCACAGTGCAAAAACAGGTAGGGGAGATCGGGTCACCCTGACGTATCCCCCTGCTCGGCTTGAAACTTTCTGTTAGAGTCCCATTGATTTTGATGGACATTGAAACTGACTGTACGCACTTCATAATCAAAGACACAAAAACCTCCTGAAAACCCAGTTTCAGTAGCATGTCCTCAAGATACCTCCACTCAACTCTATCATAAGCCTTTGCCATATCAAGTTTTACTGCAGCAGCACCAGCTTTACCTTTCTTTCTCTTCAGGTAATGGGTGCACTCATAGGCTATCAGGACATTGTCCGTGATCAGTCTTCCCGGGACAAAGGCGCTCTGCTCCTCTGATACAATCTCATCAAGGATGCCCCTCAACCTATTTGCAAGGACTTTGGAGCATAATTTGTAGATCACATTGCATAGGAAGATCGGCCTATAATTCTTCATTTCCTGTGGGTGCTTAACCTTGGGAATAAGAACAAGTGTGGTCATATTTACCTTGGGAGGCATCTCACCGCCATTGAGGAAGTTCAGCACCGCCTCAGTGATACTCGGCCCAAGCAGATTCCAGTGGTGTTGATAAAACCCCGCTGTGAAACCGTCTGGGCCGGGCGCCTTGTTAGGCCCCATCATGAACAATGCTTTTTCCACCTCCTTTGCACAAAACGGCCTGGCCAACTCCTCATTCATTTGGGCTGTAACTTTAACAGGTACATGGGCCAAGATCTCCTCAGTCTGCAACCCCTCCTGTCCTGTGAATAAGTCTGCATAGAAGCTTCGCGCCACAGCCTCTATTTCATCCTGCTGCACTACGACAGACCCATCCTCAAGTGTCAGGGAGTTGATGTGATTTGTTTTCGCTCTCTCCCTGGCCTTTGCATGGAAAAAGGTCGTGTTGCGGTCACCCTCTCACAGCCAGTCAATACGCGACCGCTGCTTGCACATAATTTCTTCTCTCGATAGTAGCTCAGATATCTGTTTCATCACCCGACGTTCAGTTCTAGACGGTCCAGTGCCAAGAGTCTGACTTCTTAGTCTTTCTAGCTCTTTTTGAAGCTTAGCCAGCGTTTGGCGGACAGAACCAAAGGTCGCAAACCCCCAGTCAGCCAGGGACTGTCCCAGTGAGTCCAGGTGTTCGGCTAGCTGGCTCAGATTTGATTGTTGGGCTGGTGGCTGCCATGCTTCCTCCACAGCTTGAACATAAGAAGGATCCCGCCTCCACATGTTTTCATATTGGAAACGGTGCCTCCCTCTTCTCCTCCTTCTAGCCCGATTGTGTGAACACTCCAGGACAAGGCAGCAGTGGTCCGACTTAGTGGTTTGTACATGCCACACGTTGACATCATTGAAAACATTAAGAAAATTAGCCGTAGCAAGACCTCTGTCAAGCCTAACCTTCACATTGTCGCCACCCTGCTGCCGATTGTCCCAAGTATAGGGGAGGCCAATGAAGCCCAGATCCGAGAAACCGCAGAGTTGGACCACATCTCTGAATCCCTCCATCTACCTTTCTGGTCTCACCTGACCCCCAAATTGCTCATTAGCATCTAGGACCTCATTAAAATCTCCAGCACACAACCAAGGCAGATTTGACGTTGTCTTTAGAAATTCTAGACAGTCCCAGCTTCTTTTCCTCAGCTCCTTCCTCGGCTCACCATAAAAACCGGTGAACCGCCACTTGGCCACTCGAGTCCTCGGGTCAAGGATATGCACGTCAATGTGCAGCTTATCGCAGCTTTCCAGTTTGACACAAATATCCCGTGTCCAGAGTAGGGCCAAACCACCTCCTCTCCCAAAGCTCCCAACTCCCAGGCCATTAGCAAAGCCCAGAGATCGTTTCAGAGCATCAACATTGTCAGAGAACACGCATGTTTCAGAAAGAAAAACCAAACAGGGACGATGTAGCTGTACCAAGCTACAGACTTCTTGAACTGCCTCGGATCGTCCCAGACCCCGGCAGTTCAAACTTATGATTTTCATTGTGCCCGGCGGGGACTGCCGCTCGCAGTCGCCGCCGATCCTGCATTGTGTGAGTTGCCACGCTTTTGCTTCTTCAACTTCTCTATCATGCTACTGCCACTACTTCTTTCAGTATCATTCAGCTGGTCGACACGGGTACTGACCAGGCCTGCAAGAACTCGGGCGCTAGAGTCACCGTCCACCGGGATGTTCAGATCAGGAGTTTTTGCAGCATCCGACTGTGGCTTTTGTCTAGGTGCTGACTTCCTTTTCCTAGGTCCCAGGTTATTGTCTGTCTCCATGTCTTGGAACGCCAGACTTCTATTCACCACTAAGTCGCCCTCCCGTGGAATGGCGGCTACATTCGTCATATTTTTCAGAGGGGATTGGATCTCCGCTTCTTCTGAATCTCCAACCTGACTCTCTGGCTGGCGTGATTCACTAGCAGACCTCGAACTCTTTCCTCCTGATTTAGTTGGATAGCTGGTCTGCCTGTAACCCGACGACGAACCACTGCCGAAAGTCTCGGCCGCGGCTACTGCGAAGGACTGCATCTTTTTCTTCTTCTCTTCAGGAGCACGGAGGTTGACATCATAGGGTAGCTTCCCGTCTGCGCCTCGTGCCACTGGGGTTAGACATTCGACATCGGAGTGTCCCATTACTCCACAGTGATAACAGATGTATGGGAGACGCTCATACTGAATTTGGAACCATCGTGGCTCCTCGTTCTTGTTCACACGGAGGAAGATCCCCCTCCTAATTGGCTTGTCAACTTGGATAACCACACGTGCACTCAAGAATGCACCACTTGCTTTGCCATCTTTGTCCACATCCATATGCATCACTTTTCCAATCAAATCCATGGCTCGAGAACCACGATTTCGATTCATCCAGCCGAGAGGGAGGTTTAAGATACGCACCCAAAGTTCCACACTATCAAAGGAGACTTCGTCCGCCGTGAGTTTCTCATCGTACTCCCGCATTAGGACCGAGTATTTGCCCACCATCCATGGCGATCCAGCTAGCACCCTCTCCATGTCTCGGCTGCTACCGAACTCCACCACAGACTTGTTCTCAATCTTCTCTCCGATCGCTCGGATCTTGAGGCCAACTGGGTTGCCCCATGCCCTCTTCATCGCCGAATGCACCGTACTGACATGTACCTGCACTGGCGACAAAACCTTTGCAAACAGGGCGCACTCCAACGGCGCCAACACCTGTTCTTCTTCATCGTCGCTGAATTCCAGCACGGCACCTTCCTCCTCCGTCAACTTAAGTTTCTGGAGTAGGTCCGATACGTTAGGGTTAGAGGATGTCTCCCTCCCTTTTGATTCGCCACTCCCAGACGACGCCATGGCAGACGGCTTGGATGGCACAGCAAGGCGGCCTGCGATCGAAGATGACGCAGCCGCAGTTTGTTCCCGACCTAGAGGTACCTAGCGGCGAAACCCTAGCGGTGTATGTTGGGCGGCGGCGCCTGGACGGCTAACCGACGATTTGCGGTGTCTGGAATCACACTGCGATGGTGAAACCAGGGCGTGGACGCCGTGGCCACAAGGCCGGCGGCGTTAGCTGATCGGGATCGCCGGTGGCGGCGATCTAGATCGGGGTCGGGAACGGTGTCGCACTCGAGATCGCCTCAATCGCCAGTCCGAGAAAGACGGAGGCCGTACAATGGGAGAATTAGGAATCAGGCCCTAAAAATAAAACTGTTTAGGAATCAGGACCTCTTTGTTTCGAATTTGGGAATCTGGCCTCAAAACAAAAATTTCTTAGGAATCTGGCCTTCTGTTAGTTTGAAGGCCTAACGGTGTTAACTTTGGGGTTACAATGACCATTTTACCTCTGATAAAAAAACAGAATTTGGCTATTTAGATCGCAGGGTTCTAAACATTATTTAGAGCGTCGGCGAGTGCGACGCACACGTCCGGCGAAGCTCCCACGACCGTAACACTACGGCTATTTCGGTCTGCAACCGTACGGAAAGCCTGGCGCAGCGCGTGCATGTCGCTGGTTTCTGTTTCTGCCGCATCACCGAAATCCGGGAAAGAAAAATCTACGAAAGTCAACAATGATTCTGTGCCTGTTTTTTTGGCATTTATTGTTACCAACTTGACGCCATGCATGTCTACGGCCAGCATGAGAACGCTAATTAAAACACGCTGATGAAATTTAGTTGATAACCGACAATTAAGTAGTAATATATTTTGGCCGAACTAAGTAGTAATATTATTGTTGATCTAGTGATCAATTAGTAATATATAGAAATTGATTCTATTTCTTTTTTAATAGAAATAAGCTAAACTCTATCTTATTTACTTTTTTTTTTTTTGTATCGAGGGTAAAATGGTCATTGTACCCCCAAAGTTAACACCGTTAGGCCTTCAAACTAACAGAAGGCCAGATTCCTAAGAAATTTTTGTTTTGGGGCCAAATTCCCAAATTCGAAACAAAGAGCCCCGATTTCTAAACAGGTTTTATTTTTAGGCCTGATTCCTAATTCTCTAATTCTCTAATACAATTGACACGTTGGAACTAAACCCGTCATATAACTGGACCCCAAAATCCTCGTTTATTAGTTGATGATGAAAGTGGGCCTCATTTGCTCGTCTATGGAACAGACACGGCCCGGCCCAATCAAGCCCATCCGAACCCCACACCTGCTCTGCTTCGCCAGGTACGACGCCGGAGGATGGACGCCGCAGAGCCAGCCGCGGCGGCGAGGTTGCGGCGGCGTGGAGGGCGAGGAGGACGACCATCTGGAGATGAGGACGGAGACGGCAGTGCCGAGCACGCGCAGGCGCAGTTGAGGTACCCTATCCCTTCCGTAACTAACGTTGCGCAGTGTTCTCCGCTGCGTTGACATTTACTGGAACTAGAGTAGAAGGGGAGCCTTTCATTAATTTCGCTCGCGTTTGTAAGGGATTACAGAAGTAGTCTCTCTGCTCGAGCTAGTCTAGGAGAGAATCTCTCCTCTGCCACAGATGTGGTATGTGTTCATGTGGGGATTAAATCGTCCATTTGGTTCGGTGTCACTATCTGAATTATATTTGTAGTTGTCATCCTCCATTTGGTTCGATGTCAATATCTGAATTATATTTGTAGTTGTCATGTGGCTCGATGTCACTATCTGAATTATATTTATAGTTATCATCCTCCATGTGGTTCTCTGTGAATTATAGTTGTAGCTGTCTTTTCAGAGGTATAGCGCTTCTATGTTTGAGTTTGTTTAGGAGAGAACGGATCTTCTACTATAAAAGTGGCCATATAGGAGCAATCCTCCACTTGGTTCGAGATTTCATCCTCTGAAGTATCGTTGCATTTGTAGCCTACCATATACATTTTTTGGTCCCCAATAATTAATCCAGTCTGCAAGAAATTCTTTATAAAGGCTGGTATATTGGTTTCATCCACTAGCAAGTACCAACGACAGTGCAGCTTACATGTGTAGAAGACGGAGACTTTTCTGACTTCTGAACACCCTATACTCCACTCTCTGATGAAAAATCGTCAAGTTGCAGTATGTCACTTTGCTCGCTGATTATTGACAGTTACAACACCACCTTCCATGTGATTTCGCATCCACACATAATTAAGGGGCAGGATATGGCACACTTCAGGCTTGATGATGCTGTTGAGACGTCTAATAAGTGACAAGTCACTGTTGCATCCCTGCATTGTTGTTCTAAAAAGCTGAAGGGTGCCGCACAAGAATGTGATGACAGACTGCACAAATGCAAGAAGAGAATCATAAAAAGTAAGTGATGGAATAGGAGGCGAGGAATTCCATTGCAGCTAGCTGTCAGAGATTTTCCATTGCACTGACTCCTTTGTCCACACCCCTGACTGCCAAATCGCTACTGATGACTTGACTAGTGGTCTTCTTTCCTAATGGCTATCATCGTCGATATGCCAGCAATCCCCCTAGTCCTGATCAGTATCTGTTGAGCATTTACCAAGTAGGATGGTCACAGAAGATAGTAGTACTCAAAGGTGCTAGAAGGTATGGTATTTTCTCTGATACCCACATGTTTCATTTCCACCACTAACTAACTGCTTCTCCTTATAGTGCTACTCTATCCACTTCCTGATTTCCTGTACAGAACTTGTGAACTCGGAACTTCTGAGAGGAATCTGCATAAGACATCCTCATGGCAGATATGGTGGCTTCAGCCTTGCAATGTATGATGCTGCATTGATCAAAGGCCTTCATGTCACTTTGCTCCCCAATAAAACACAGAAAGGTAAACGATGAAACCCACACCGCCCCTAAATAAAGTTGTATATTTGGAAAACAATGAGGCATTTTGATGTAACAGACCTTATGGTTTTGTTTTAAAGATTAATTTGATATTGAAAACAACTACATCAGATGGAGTTTTAGGAACTACACGCATATGGTCTCTTTCCCCCTAAGCTGGTTTTTCCCATTTCTTGTTTCTAAATCTATAGCTACATGATAGCAACTAGAGTTTTCTGAAACTATAATATCCAAACTTGACCCGTTCAACTTTTCACCATCCAATTCATGCTTGCCAGTTATGTTCAAACACATAATAAAAAAACAAATGGTCCTGTCAGGGATGACACCTTTGGTTATGCCGTCACAATCCCCATATCTGACGAAAAGTCGCTTTGCTCTTTTTAGGTGTCAAGGACAAGACATGTGGCAGAGGCGAAATGGTCAAAGTACCTTAGACCTTCGGCCTGAAGGAGCACCTTTGCACTGCAGCCACTGCGAAGCTCAAGGTCAGTGATGTCCATCGCTGACAGGGTCGAGCCCATGAAAACTAGGGAAGACATGGTACATAATAGAGCTTGTAGTTGGTGATTCTATCACATAAGAAGGCTAAAATGCTCAGAAACCCCTATAAATAGTCCCCCCTAAGCTGTTTGTAACAAAAGAATTAAGGTCCAATTTATTATCTAATTATTCGATCCATGTTTTGTCTGGTAATTTCTTCTGCCTCTTGATCCCTCAGGCCTCTCGGGTGTTTCAAGCAAGGATCCAAACTCAACAATTATCAAGTTAGTATTCTGCCCCTATTAAGATTGTTTCTTGAATTATCCTTGCTATTAGTTCCATAAATGTTAATGACCAGTCTACCTGTGTTCAATGAAATGACCCTCCTTATTACGGACCTGCCTACCTTTTTCTAAGCTCTTATATGTTCTGATCTTGTATTATCCTACGGTTAAATTTAGCATCCAGAATATTACTGTCTGTACCCAGCATAGCTGTCCGGCTGTACCTACTTCTAATGCAGTTTGGTCAAGGGTACATTCTTACAACCACTTAGCATATTTTTTATTTTTGTTGCCAGGAAAGCAAAGCTATAGATTCCTGAATTTTGATGGCTGAGATGGTCAGTTCTGCAATAATCCAGGAGTCATTTAGCCAAATACTGTCTGTCCTAGTTAAAAAATATGATGACAAAGAGGAGATAAATGGAATCAGAAACATAGAGAGGCTAGAGATGGCACACATCAGGCTGGAATCAGCTCTGGAGACTTCTAATAAATGGCAGATCACTGATACATCCTTGTTGCGTTGGCAAAAGAAGCTGAAGCGTGCTGCACAAGAGTGTGATGAGGAATTGCACAAATGTAAGCAGAGAATCCTC
This sequence comes from Themeda triandra, assembly GCA_018135685.1. NCBI lineage: Eukaryota > Viridiplantae > Streptophyta > Magnoliopsida > Poales > Poaceae > Themeda > Themeda triandra. Next base: position 1,836,599 of record JAENPR010000040.1, on the reverse strand, counting down.
GAAGAACAACGCATGCAACAGGTGGTAAGGAATTCCCCATACAAAAACGGATTGGATATGCTACCAAGTCATTTGTTTTCTCCCTCTTTAACCACAACAATGATGAGTTGAACCCATCTGTTGTTAAACGGTTTGAGTGGTATGCAGATGGTGCTAGCGAATTCCTGAGATTTATAGAGCTTGGCAGCACACCACTTAGTCAAATCATGCCCTTTGTCTCCCTTGTCAATAATCTTTTTGCAGGCAAGCAACTTCATTACAAAATTGTTCGAGGAAGCCAACAGCCTTCGTGTCAATTATGGTTGATCCCCTTTAGTAGTGCAGAGCAAGGAACAGAGATTTTCCTAATATTCATCAAGAAAGATGGTACAATAGAGGGTAATATCTTCTTTAGTATGATACTACAACTTTCAGAGAGTACAGACATATTTGGGATTGCAGTTAGGAGTCTGCAGTTGTTTGCTCCTCATGTCAAATTTATAGTTGAAAATATTACCAATGAACTTACTCAGCTACCAACTCAAGACCTCTCATGGGTGCCATTTGCATATTCATACAACAGAGAACATTTGTATAATCTTCACAACTTTGCATCTCAATGGTTTCGCCCGAACCCGTTATGTTGCAAGGAGCAGCAACAGAACAAGGTTCGACATTTTAATAAAAACATGGCCAGATTATTAGATGTTTCTCTAGAACCGGTAATTGAATTTAATTTGCAATGGTTGGTCTCACATTCAGTTTACAGCAATCGAATGACCTCACTTTCTGAAGGCACAGTGTCTCTGCAAAGTTCTCCATATTTGAAAGCTGGAATTGTTTTTGCACCCCATGGCTCTTCTGAAGACATGCTAGCAGTGAATAGAAGTTCTGAAACAGTGGAGATAGTTGGCGGTCAGCAACATGTCTTGCATACAGACATCTCCTTGGAGCAACTGGAAGAGATTATGCTAGCAAAGGCCACAGATTACTTTTGCCACAATGATGAAGCATCTGTATACCAAATGATTTGGAGGTCTAAACATGGGGCTGCAAGGATTCATGTTGAGAAGCCAAGCATAAACACACGGAGAACAAGCATGAGATCACAAAGAACTTTTCGGGGGCCTAGAAATAGAAAGCTGCTACAAGGACATGATCAGAAGATTGGGAACTTTCTAGGTGTGCTCACTCACTTCCTCGACTTATGGGATGCTCATGTGCCCATCCAGCTGAAAAGTTCTGTCATGGACTGGATGCAGAAACAAAAGGAAACTCAGATAGCAGAAAGGAAAGCAAAAGCTGTGATAAACATATGATCATAGATATCCTTGAGGCAGAGTCTTAGTATTAAATGCTCCAAATGCAAAGGCAAGAGAAGCAAAAATTTGAATATCATAAAGATCTTAATTTTACATTCTTGTTTATGCATGTCTTTGTAATGAAGTAGTAAAGTATGTAGACATCAGGAATTTATGCAACTGTATCTTTTACTTGTTTCACTGTCTCATATATGTGATATTGTTTGTATATCATCAGTTGAGATATGCTGGGAATTACTCAATTACATAGGAATCATATGTGGTGGATTTAGTGGAAGGAGAAATAGTTAACTCTGTGCACTGCATCTGTCTTTCTTCATTGCTATGTATATCTTTCCTTTCCTTTTGTTTTTGTTGTCTAGTTTCCTTTTTCTTTGTTGCTTGTCCAGTCTGTTGTTGTTATGATTAGGCTCCCTTTCTCTTCTACCATAAATATAAACAAATTTAGGCATATGTTCACTGGAGCCCATAACATACTAAGGCCTTAGGCCTAGTTCAATCCAAAAGACCAACTTGATAGGTGACGCATGTCCCGCTTTATATACTATGCTCCCCTACCATCAATTTTTGTTGTGGGATTAAACCTAACAATATGACATTTATGGTGAGGGAGCACAACTATATCTTGAGCTAGCTATATATGTAATGACTCTATGTACCATCTTGGTACAGAGGTTGTAGTTTATTTTAAATGGAGCATCAACATTTAATCCTTATGTGCAGTTTCATGCATCAGATGTACTGTAGTTCTTTTTGTAAAGACTATCAATTAAGCTAAAATCATCAAGCCATATGGACCTGGTAAACATTATTTAACGTCCCTAGTATGAACTTTTCTCGAAGCCATGGGTTTTCACACCTCTGGTTTCTACTTTCCTGCTACCAGTGTCTTTTGAAACTGACATTCAAACAACCCTCTTGCCATTTTCACCACTTGATTCTTGCTCGCTAATTATTAAGCAAAATAACCCTTCTCGAGTACTCCCCTGACAGAAGACCATTTCTTTCACACCCGTTGCTATCAGACCCATAAATGGTTGATGATCTATTTACCTGTTATTGTGGGAACGGTTCCTTCACATGTACCTCTTCATGCTCCCAAATTATCGCGAATTTCTACCAGAACCCCTCTATGTTCATGAACTATGTCACCAATTTCTCCGACGTCTTGCGCCAGTCTATCATCCTCTGAAGCTCTCACCGTATTTTACTCCACAGTTCAAACATAACCTCCAGAATATCTCTCTCTGTACCCAGGTAAGCTGTCCACAGTTTTCATCCAATTTGGTTGAGACAGATTCTTGGATCCACACTTAGTTGATATTTGCTTCGTATCCAAGCCACACATTTTTTTTGTGAAACAAGTTCATACATCCAATCTCTTATGCATACAAAGAAGAGACTGACAATAGACAGAATAAACAAATGCAATTAGAAACAATGGTTTAATTTTACCTGCAAAAAAGTGTTTTGTCCCCAACATTTAATCCTTTAGCTGCAGCTTGATGCATCATATGTAGTGTATTTCTTTTTTGTAAAAATGATCTATTAAACCAAAACTACATACAACATGAAGCAACGAGGACTGGATAAACATAGTTTACCCGGGACCTTCCACAGTCTCATCAATTAATCCCTGGTCTGCAGTTTGATTTAATTTAATTTTTAACATCCCTAGTGTGACCTAGTCTGACTAGCACATGCCATAAGTTTACAGAGATTTGAATATTTTCTTTATAAATAACAAATTGCAGCAAAGGAAGTGGCTCTTTCAGGGTGTCAATCATTCATTTAGTGAAGATGGTGACTTCTCTGACTTTTGGGTTCCTCATGAAATACTACATTGATGAAAGGTGTCGATGTCACTTTGCTCTCTAATCAGACAGTTATAGGACCAACTCCTAATAATTTGTCACTCAAATTAAGCTCCATTTAGATACAATTTTTTTATTTTGAAAAAAGTACTACAGTTTTTCAAAATAATTAGTTTTAGAAAACAGTGATGCAATTGGATGCAACAAATCTTAGCCATTTATTTGGAAACTATGGTATTCCAAAAGTAACATATTTTTTTTTGAATTTTAAAAACTCCATGGTGGGGTCATTTATAAGCAGCGTGTCACACTTACTGTTTCTAAAGCAACACAATCATGATATCAATTCCTATATTTGACCGCATCTGGGATGAGGCCAGCAACTGGGTGGCCTCCGGGTTCAAGGCTCTTGCACCGCTAGTGGCGCTCACAGTGTAACACTTATTTGTAAGCTTGAGCAAAAACTTTTCCACGCCTAGGTACAACACTCGAAGCTCTGCCGTAGACGCCTTGTGTCTGTGTCGTCCGTTGACCCAGGGCAGCTCGCCAAGGGTCTCCAAACTTTTCTTAATGAGACACGTACCAAGCAGCACGATTTCGAAAGAAATCAGTTCATATATTTTGTCAAAAAACAATTACTGTATACGTAACCTACCATATACAGATACATATACTAGTTCCTATCTATAGTGCCCAACATTCAATCCCTCGACTGCAGTTTTCCTGGATTTTTTCTAACAATAATCTGTTTAGGCATATTACACAGCATCAAGCATCTAGGACTAGGTAAGCATTGGACCCTTGTGGAACAATTTTTCCACACCCCTCACTATCATCAATTAATTCCAGCCCGGCAGTTTGATTTAACGTTCCTAGTCTGACCTTTTCTCTAAGCCATGGTTTTCACACCTCTGGTTTCTAAAGCTATACTTTCTTGCATTCTTTTGAAAATATGACATCCAAAGGGGCCCTCTTTAAATTTTGACCACTTGATTCATGCTCGCCAATCATGCATGTTGCCAACATGATGCAGGAATACATAACTTATTCAAATAGGCATCTTCTCCGGTACTCCTTCCTAAAAAAATGTGCACGTATCTCAAAGCAGCAATTAAAGTAATTATTTTTCTTAATTATTTTTGGTCTGGGCCACGCTTATACCCAGCCCATCCAACCCAGCAGGCAACTCGGCCAGCCCTGTCCACCGTCACGGTGTCATCCATTCACTTATGCCTTTCCATGTCTCGACGGTTTATTCACCGAGGAAGGAGACGGCGCCGCCGCGTCGCCATTCTGAAGCATCCGAACTCGTCAGCCTCGGCACCACGGCAAGGAGGTTCGGCAGCATCGTCGTCGAAGTTGAGGCAGAAGAAACCCCTGCGCTCCGCCGCGCCACCAGCCGTGACTCGTGAGGCGCCTGTCCGCGCCAACGACTACCTCGCCGTCGCCGACGGCGCCAAGTCCACCACCGACATAACCGGCGACAGGCTCGAGCCGCTCTGGGAGACCCTCGACGGCCTCGCCGCGCCGTTCGCCGAGTTCCTGGCCACCAATAGGCGGAGCACAGGGTGCGGTACGCCATGCTCCACACGAGTGCCGTCGTGATCGCCGGCTGCCCGAGTGGGAGCTCCGCGCCTTTTCACTTGCCGCTGCACTCCTCTGCAGGACACTCTTCCCACTCTCCCTCCTACCGCCACCGCCGGGGCGCCGGATGGAGGGCTGTGGCGTCGGCGACAACGGAGACGCGCGGCCACCCAAGTCGGTCGACGGTCTGTACGTCGCGATGGCGACCAAGGTGCCGCTGCGCGTGGACTGGTGCACGAGCTGGCTGTTTGGGCTGGGTCCTGGGTTGGATGGGCTGGGTATAAGCGTGGCCCAAACTGAAAATAATTACTTTAGTTGGCTGCTTTGAGATACGTACACATTTTTGAGAAAGGAGTACCGGAGCAAATGCCATTCAAATAATCCTTCTCGGGCCCATAAATGTTGATGTTGGAATAACCACTTGACCCCTGTGCAGACCATTTCTTCCACACACCTTGCTATAGGAGCCAAAATGTCAATGTTATACTACCTATCATTGCAGGAATGGTCCCTTCATATTAATGAAATGTGTACCTCTTTATGCTACCAAATTATCAGGCATTTCTTTAAGAATCCCTCTATATTTGTGAACTGTGTACCACTTTTTGTTTCTCCCACGGCTTGGCCACTCTATTATCTTCTAAAGCTCTCACCATATTTTACTCCACAGTTCAAATAGAACATCAAGAGTACCTCTCTCTGTACACAGGAAAGCTGTCCAGAGTTTTCAAAATTTTTTTGTCAAGGTAAATTCTTGGATCCACACTTAACTAATCCTTGCTTCGTATCCATGTTCACATATCTAATCTCTTATGCACGATGTTATATATATTTTTGTCTTACCAGGGAAGGAGTGCTACAGACACTTGAATGCCAATGGCGGAGATGGTCACTTCTGCAGTTATCCAGGAGTCAATTAGCCAAATTATATCTGGTGTGGTTCAAAAGAATGAGGATAGAGAAGAAATAGTTGGAATCAGAAACATAGAAAGGCTAGAGATGGCACACATCAGGATGGAAGCTGCTCTTGAGACATCTAATAAGTGGCAGATCACTGATACATCCATGTTGCGCTGGCAAAAGAAGCTGAAGCGTGTTGCACAAGAGTGTGATGAGAAACTGCACAAATGTAAGCAGAGAATCCTCGAAGAAGAACGTATGGAACAGGAGGTAAGGAATTCCTCCATTCCTAGACGGATTGGACATGCTACCAAGTCATTTGTTTTCTCCATCTTTAACCGCAACAATGATGAGTTGAACCCATCTGTTGTTAAGCGATTTGAGTGGTATGCAGACGGTGCTAGTGAATTCCTGAGATTCATAGAACTTGGCGGCACACCACTTTGTCATGTCATGCCCTTTGGCTCCCTTATCAAGAATCTTCTTGCAGGCAAGGAACTTCACCATAAAATTGTTCGAGGAAGCCAACAACCTTTGTGTCAACTAAGGTTGATCCCCTTTAGTACTGCAGAACAAGGAACGGAGGTTATTCTAGTATTTATCAAGAAAGATGCTACAGCAGAGGGTAATATCTTCTTAAGTATGATAGTACAGCTCTCAGAGAGTACAGACATAGTTGGGATTGCAGTTAGGAGTTTGCAGTTGTTTGCCCCTCATGTCAAATATGTAGTTGAAAATATTACCAATGAACTTACTCAACTACCTACTCAAGACTTCACATGGGCGCCATTTGTTTATTCATACCACAAAGAACATTTGTACAATCTCCACAACATTGCATCGCAATGGTTTCGCCCAAATCCATTATGTTGCAAGCAGCAGCAACATCATGAGATTCCACATTTTAGCAACCTAAACATGGCAGGATTATCCGATGTTTCACTAGAACCAGTAATTGAATTCAATTTGCAGTGGCAAGTCTCACATTCAGTTTACAGCAAGCGAAAGACCTCACTGTCTGAAGGCACAGCGTCTCTCCAAAATTCTCCATATCTGAAAGTTGGAATTGCTTTTGCACCCCATGGCTCTTCTGAAGTCATGCTACCAGTGAATAAAAGTTCTGAAACAGTACAGATAGTTGGTGGTCAGCAGCATGTACTGCATAGCGACATCTCCTTGGAGCAACTGGAAGAGGTTATGCTAGCAAAGGCCATAGATTACTTTTGGCAAAATGATCAAGCGTCTGTATACCAAATGATTTGGAGGTCTAAACATGGGGCTGCACGGATTCATGTTGAGAAGCCAAGCATAAACACATGGAGAAGAAGCATGAGAGCACAGAGAACTTTTAGAGGGCATACAAATAGAAAGCTGCTTCGTGTACAGGATCAGAAGACTGGAAACTTTCTAGGTGCGATCACTCACTGCCTCGACTTATGGGCTGCTCATGTGCCCATCCGGCTGAAAAGTTCAGTCATGGACTGGATGCAGAAACAAAAGGAAACTAAGCAGAAAGGAAAGCAAAAGCTGTGACAAACATATGAGCATTATATCATCAAGATAGTCTTAGTGTGTTAATTGCTACAAATGCGAAGGCAAGATGAGCGAAGCTGTGAAAAAACATAAAGATCTTAATTTTACATTCCAATAGTCTTTATTGTTTATGCCTTTGTGAGGAAGTAGTGAAGTATGTATGTTCTATATCAGGAACTTATGCAACTCTGTCATAGTTTAATTGTGTCACTCTCTCGTATATGTGATATTGCTTATCTCATGAGCAGACATATGCACGAAATTACTCAATTACTCCCTCCATCATGTATTACAATGCATTCTAGCTTTTGAAACTTTTCTAAAATATAGTGCATTCGGAGAACAAGAAGATAATGTTTACTTAAATAAAAGTGCAGAATTATTTTCTACATAGAAAGTAATTCATTTCTTTCCTATTTTGTATTAGAAGATTGAGAGTTCCTCCTTTAATTATGCAAATCGAATCAAATTTCAATACATTAGGAAAGTAAGAGAGGGCTACATGTATCTATTGTTCTATCTATTATTGTGGCCCAAAATAGCAAGAATGCTTTGTATATCAGCACGGAGGGAGTACACTCGAACCTGTGGATTTATAGTAGGAGAAAATAGTTAAGTCTGTGCATTGCAACTGTCTTCCTTTATTGCTATATCTGTCTTCTTTCCCTTTCCTTTTATTTTTGATGTTTAGTTTCCTCTTTCTTTGTTGATTGTGCATGCTGCACTTGTTATGCTTTCAGGCTCTCTTCCCATTCTACCATAGGCTCTATTGCATTACATAAACAATTTTAGGAGACCATCTCCAGAACAAAACATGTAGGAGTCCAAAACTGCCATCTTTAGAGTTCACCGGAGGCTTCACACCCAGCAACTGCCTTCGTACATTTGTTTATAGACGTAGAAAGGTAATGAAGAATGCCCCAAAATCAGCCAATTTTTAGAGGTGGACTTTCTTAGTAGTGGTAATCTTTCGCACGGTGAAGATGGGAAATTTTCTAACTTCTGAGTTCCGTGTGAAATGCTACTTTGACGAAAGGAGTCCACATCACTTTGCTCTATAATCTAGTAGTTACGCTACTAATACGGTACTCCTAGAAAGGACACGAACTTGGGTCACCAGCGTGAAACATTAGATCACGAGAGGACCGCTCCGCGTCGCCCCCACGCGGGCAGCTCGGGCGGCCAACCCTAGCCGCCGTGTCCTCACCCTCTCCTCCACTCTCCAGTCGCGCTGCCGCCGGAGCGGGCCACCGGCAAGGGCACGCAGCCGACCGAGATGGAGGTGGCGGGGCCCTCTCAGCTGGTGGTGTGGCGGTGCAGGACGACGCGGCCAGGTGGGGGCTCGGTGAGGTCGCCGACCATGACCGTGGCGGCGCCGGCCACTTGCCCGGGCAGGCACAGGGTGATGCGCCGGTGGAGGGCTTCTTCGTCATCGGTGTGCAGTCGCTTTGGCAGCGGAAGCACGGATTTGGACCCTACGGGGATCTGGAGTCCTCCGTCTGTGCTGTTGATGTCCCTCTGCCAGCAGTACTCTGCTCCGTGTGGTGGTGGCTCGCTGGCGGCGGGTCAGGTTTAGAGCCCTTGGATCTGGATCTGGTCCACGGTCAGCTCCGAGGTTGCCCGCCTTCTGAGCGTATCTGATGGTGACCTTCCGGTGAAGGCGGTCTACCACGTTAGCCGGGCGCAGAGTCAACGGTGGTGGCGGTGGCTTCGGTGAAAACCTTGTCTGGCGTGTTACGCCGGGCTAGCAGTGGTGGAACTGTCTGCGCCACGCACCTTGTTGAAGACGCCACTGGAGCCGTTGGTCAGTCTGTTCCCTGCTACGTCCACAGACGTTCAATAACTAGGTGAAAACCTAGCTTGGTTTCTTCAGACGGGCAGCAATGGCGTAGGCGCGTCGTCGAAGTTCTTGATCGCCAAGGCCTGGCAGTTCTCCTATGTGGTTACCCTGTTCGGTATTGAGCTCAAGGCGAAGGTGGCATTCGATGGTGTAACAGGTTGGCGTTTGGTGGGCATTTACACCAAGTGCTTCATGCTATTGCCAAGGAAGAAGCATCTAGTGTTCAATGCTGGTCGGTATCCAACGTTTTCAGTACCGCAGTGGCGGAGCCGAGGGGAGGCCAGCGGGGGCCATGCCCCCCCCCCCCCGCTCTCATGTCTGCCGCAAAAAATATGAAGTATGCCGTATATACGATTCCATGTTTCATCGAATCATTTTCTGCCGTATAAAAACTGAAGTATTCCATTCCATCACCGAGTTATTATTTGCGACGGGGGGATTGTAGCCCAAAGGCCCATCTAAGCAGAGAAACGTCGTGGTCAGCTCTCACCTAGATCTCGAGGAATTCAATCCGTATGTCGTCGTTTCCTCTTTCTTGCGTCTGCGATTCGCGATTTCCACTTGGAGCGGCGGTAGCGCGTGTAGCAGAACAACGCACTAGCAGCGGCCAGCACAGCGTACAAGGATCAAGGATCATCGACGGCCGGAGGCAGTTCCGTAGCACGCCGGCACTCCGGTTCAGCGGCAGGAGGTACGATGTACCTGTACGCATTAGCAATCACCAGCAAATCGTGTACAACACCAGGCTCGATCAGGTATGTTCATTTATAATTCACTTTAGTAGTTGATTGATCATATTATTTGAAGCAAATCAAGCAATAGGATATTATTAGGATCAATTGTGGGAGTGAGAAACTAGAGAAACTAACGCCTGAACTTCAACATCTTGGCTTGCTGCTCAACAAGAGGGCACAAAATAAACGAAAGCTACAGAGCAAACAACTCATCATCGGTGATTAAATTCTATGTACTACTTTTTTTCAGCGATATATATACTATATATAGTGTTTTACAAAAAAAACCTGTATATATTTTTGGGATTCATATTATGTCGTATGTATTTTGCTAATACGGCCCCTTTATACAAAATTTCTGGCTCCGCCACTGGACAAATGTGTTTGGCGACTTCGTCTTGACGTTGGTGATCTTATTCTGTGGAATTGACATCATGGTAGAAGTTAAAGGTCGAGCAGGACTACTCGATCTCCTTGTTGGGGATGTATTTTCTTCAGTCAATTTCTTTCTTTACTTTGATGAAGCCGTATAGTTTATATCCTTTATTAAAAAAATTACACAACTTTCAAAGCAACCATTAAGGAAATTAGTAATTTTCTGCTTGATTTGTTTTCTCGAATCCCTTCCTTCAGCTTTATCTCATTATTTTGTCGGAGGCAGCAATGCGAGCACCATTTTGGGACATATTCGGCCTCCTCAACATGCAGTCCTTAGAGTTCCTTGCCACCGTTCGAGCCGACAATGAGGCTAGAAGGGGCCTCACTGGGGTCTTCATTGAGACATTCCACCACTGGTGCAAGATCTAAGCATTTGCATGAATTTGTTGACATAGCTCTCATGAAGTGCACACTTTATCGGATAATCTCTTGCATCTTTGGTGCATTTCATCCAAAGAGTAAATACCCTTTTGGAATATAGGTTCCCCTACCATGACGTCTTAGACCCAACTTGCGATGCCATTCTATGAGCCTTGCATTTGCCCCTTGGTCCGTGAAGGTCGGCATAATGATGAGTGGGTGGCCATACAGAAGCCCTTCAATGAGAAAGTTTAGCAACAATCCATGAAGAACACGCCTGCGCTTGTAGGGTGATTTGAGGAACCCACCCTATGGTGACCGTTGGCCATGAGTTTTCTCTTGGAAGCAAGGTGGGAGAGTGTCTGACTCTAGACACTGCTGGGCTATTGAGATCTCAAAGGAATCATGTTAGCGAGCTCCAGCCCAAGAGCCAGCTTGTGCACCAAGTCCAAGCGCAGCATCACCACACTCCGCAGTGCAACATACATGACAAACTCATGTGGCTAAACATCTATCCAATCCATGGTGGTGTCATCTCTGTTCTTGCTGGTTCCATGGCTTCCATTTGGTGATGGCCATTGGAGGCCAAGTGGGAGGCGGAGTGGGAAGATTGGCGGTCAGAAGGTTCTCCATGGCTAGGTCTTGGCTGACATCCACGTCATCATCATGAATGCACCACCACATTTTCCATGTCTAAGCCATCCATGCTGCTACCATCAACTCAAACAGCATCGCCACCTTCAAATAAAAAAGAACAAAAAACAAGTGGATCAGATTGAAGGCCATGCATCAGTGGAGGTGGAGGTAGTATGGACTCACTATCGATGGAGATGGGAAAACTCCTCACTAGTTTGTTGCTTATTGTTCTTCCCCACTAGTCTGACCTTGTAGCTCCTCTTTCGCCATATCATGAAGTAGACTGAGGGGGAGACGAGAAGGGCCTAGGACCATCTCTCTTGATCTCAAGATAGGGAGCACTTTGGTGGAGGCGGCTGGATCTAGTGTGTCGGAGGTGGTGGTGGAGGCAAGGATACTACGGCAGAGGGATCAATTGTTGGAAGGTGTGGGAGATCGAGCTGTGGAGAAGATTGAGAGGGTGGGGAGTCTTAGTGTCTGAGACGAGGTGGCGGTGTTGTGAACATGATAAAGCTAGCTAGTTCTGTGGTGAAGGAATGCAGCTAGGGTTTGGTGGGCAATTTCGTAGGCCTATAAAAATGGAATTTTTGGAGGTGGACCTACTAATTGGGCCACCTCAGTTATTAATTAATTAATATGGCCCAATTAATAACCCCGTATCTTTGGTGGGTAATTTCATAAGCCTCTGAAATGGATTTTAGGGAGGTGGACCTATTAATTGGGCCATCTCTTTTATTAATTAATTAAGATGGCCCAACTATTAACCCCATATCAATATCCATTTTCAATCATATCCATATTTTTTTGGTGTCTCTGAATTTTGTTGTCTCCCAAAACGGTTTACAGAGATGGTTGGATGAGTTTGTCACCTCTAATTTTTTTTGCCTCTCCTATCCTTAATATTATAGTTGTGCCAACCCATACATATTCTATTCTACAAGTTTTGAAATTACGTTTGGGGCGTTCTAAGGTGCCCTTACCGATCTAGAGCAGCCTCAAGTGTGCCCCCTAACCCCGGTCGGGCTTCTTAAGAAACATTTGTAGATTTTTCATGGTCAATTTGTTGAAACCGGATAACGAGATCCTAAGATAATGGTAAGTTAAGCCTCGAGATCAAGTATTCCTAACCATGAGAACGTATAATTATACCTCCGGGATTGCTGAAGGACTTTGTTCGCATGCACTCTCTGCCTCAGCTCGGCTCTTGGGAGCTCGCTCGAGCCTCAGGATCCCTAACCAATAGAAGCCTAAACCCGGTTAATTGCCTAAACCCTAAACGACAGCATCCAAGGCCCGAGATAGAGAAAAGAACCCCCAACATTTCATGGCCTGGGGAGGTCCCCAGCATTGCCCAATAGGCATGACGCTATCAACCGCGCCTCTAGCGGGTGCACGTACGGGGCATGTCACAAGAGGACAAAACCCTTCCACTGGCTTCAGTGGTCCGGGGCTCCCAGGCTCACTCGTCAGCATGTTAGGACAACTGCCTTCACTGCCAAGAAGCCTCCATAAGGAGCACACAGCGAAGGCGACATGACAAGGCCAAGGTCCATCCACACCGCTACAAGACCTCCTTGGAGTCAGACGCACGTAGACCATTGGCGAAACCTCCCAAACTACCATGTACTTGACCTTCCTCAAAATATAAGGGGGAGATCGAATCCTAGACAGGGAGAGTGCAAATTCTGATCTGTTGACTCGCACCCTCACCAACTCGCTAGCGCTGCACACCGAGAGCCTAGCTCCTCCAGCATCTTCGTCCTGTTTGGTGAGGAGGGAGGCCAACTCCAGCGACGAGCTCCAAGGATCAGTAACAAGCGATCTCCTACCAAATCTCTATCTTACACTTTGTTTTAAACCCCAATTTTGTGTGCTCTCGAATATAAAGATCATTTGTTGCTGGACATAGGGCCCCGATAGCCCGAACCAGGATAAACCCCGGCGTTCATGTTCTTGAGTCCACCCGAACCACCGGGCATGCACACTCTTAACATACGACCAACAATTATGCTTGCCACGGTTCCGAGCCCGCAACACCGGCTAAGCCAATCATCGATCCTCTAGCTAGCTGGCCGAATCAATGATAACGTGCGAAGCCGACATGCTAGCTCTTTTGACAAGGAAGCAGATTAATTTGCATCGAAATGATGTTGCTCACTGTTTATTTTACCAAAAGAACATGTGCCCGATGTTTTCGGTAAAAAAAGGAGTGACGAGTGCTCAAAAAAAAAAGCAGGAGGGACATGTGCCCTATGCATATATCTAGATTAGATACACATACGGATGTGAAATAGCAGGAGAAAGACTTATACAATATCCTTTTTTTGACTCTATACATATCCAGTAAGAATACTCTAAACGTACATACATGCGTGTAGCGTCAAGTTTAGCTTTATCCAGTGACGACGCTAGGTCGCTAGCTGCATGTGGCCAGCGCGCAACGACGGCTAAGTCCAAATTATTGCACGTAGCCGACCAACAATCCTACGAACACGGTGTGCTGGGCATCAGCTGTCGGCTGTATATGTAGGTCAAATAAAACCAAGATGCATCATCTGCGTGCATCTGGTCTCGTGTACGTAGGACAGTAGACTTTGGACGAGCAAGGTGGCCGGCAATGGCATCCATGCACGCGGATGGGACTCCGCCTGTCTGCTCGTGTCGTCAAGACGTTTCCTGGAAAAAGGGCGACGCGACGAAGCCGTCACGACTCACGAGTCTGCTTGACTTGACTGACCGCGTGGTATATATATGTACACACACTGATGACGACGCACCATCTTCTCCGGCCAGCACCGCCCAGCTCCAATCCACTGCTCTCCTCACTCCGGCGGGTTCACTTCTCTCTGCTTTCGACTCAAGCAAGTCCGGCATCCCAGCGCCTGGCCGCGGCCGATCTGCTCTGCCTCCAAGCTGCAAACGACCAAGGTAAGCAGCCCGACAACGTGACATTGAACACCTTGCAAAGCCTAGCTTCTAGTGCGTACGTCCTTTTCTCTCCCCATATTCCCTGCGATAACTGATGGACCTGTCACCCCGTGTCCCGGCCCAGAACACCAATCGGGCCCACAGCCCAAAAACACTAAACCACCACAAACCACACGTGCAGCCAAGGCCTAAAATTCATATATCCTCCCTCCAAACTATATATGATTCAAACTTGGTCCATCCATCAATACCTGTTTCATAATTTTTCAAGATCGCCCGAAATAAAATTTATTTTGAGTATGTTTACGTTTACACTATATTTGTATGTTGCACACTTTGTCACCTTTGCACACCTTTTAACTGAAGGAGTGATCAAGTAGCAGAACGAGGGTCTTTGAGCCAGAAGTTCAGTACTACAAACCGAAGTTCATCAAGGACACCGACGAGGGCAAGTTCACCACAATCCTGTAAATTATTTACAACCTATCTATTAAATTAATACAAGCCACAGAAGCATTTCTTAGTACATTGCAATATTAGACTTTATATGCAGAAATTATTTTTGTTTATTAGTTGCTAAATTATGACTGGATAACCACCTCTTGACTGTTGAACCTTGATTTTCCTTGATCACCTACGTTTACTAGCTAGACATGACTAAATTATGCTCAGTTTAAGGCTTTAAGCGATTATCATAATACTACTGTGCATACGGCCAGTGATGCAATCATGCCTCTATATGTTATTTTACAAATCTGAACGGTTTTTAAAATAAAGTGTGGAGCTACTGTTATAGTATATAAATGCATAAGTTGGTGTTTCGATAACGGGATAGCGGAGGTGGGAATGGTAGGTAGAGGTGTGGTGGAAATCATATCCTGTGTATGATAGTTTGGGGAAAATACTGGCACCTGAGAAAAATTAGATAAGGTGGTGTGGTATACCACCGATAGGGATGGGTTATGAGCAAGATAGGCCGGTGCTATGGAAAATGGGTTGACTCCAGGATATATGGTGGATGTCTGTACTTGGAGATCAAATTACAGAGGCTGTTAGAGAATATTTTCTTTATCAAACCGTCTATACTATGAATTAGACAAAACGTAAAGAGTATCTGAAGTTGCTCTAAGCATATCCCCGCCACATGGCAGTATGGGACACCACAGTCTCAAAAAAAAAAAAAAAAAAAATCAACGTGTCAGATTTACCCATTCACATGTATACTGAGAACCAAACGGGTTAACGAATCCACAAATAAGTTAGTTGTGGGGATTTAAAAGTATATTTTAAAAGTTTGAGCATAAGGGAAGACACTTTTCTTTTGTGACTGATAAGGAAGACACTATGAGAAAATTTTGTCATCGTCAAGGTCAATGCATTTTACAGTGCTCGATCTCCCCTGTGCACTAGCCGACTCTACTATTGACTTGCATGTTCCCTTTTCCACTTGGAGATTTGGACGTCACTGAATTCTTTATTTAGGTGTGCACACCAATTCCTCGACACCCGTCTATGTCATGTTTAACCTGTCTCCTGCTTGATCATAGCCTGTCTAACTTGTGGAGGTCGATGTCATCAATATACTTTCATATAACACTATAACACCACAGAAGCATTTAACATCCAGAATACCCCTCTATAGTAAACAGGGCATGCCACAGCTTTCATGCAGTTGTGTAAATTTTTGCTTGGGGTAAAAAGTTCAGATACCTTTTTCCTGATAACTGATGCAGGCTTCATATATCTCTGAAGTTGTTTCATGTTGTTTTCTCCCAAGCAGGGAACGAGTGCTACACATGCTTGAATCCTGATGGCAGCGGAGATGGTCAGTTCTGTGGTTGCTCAGGAGACAGTTAGCCAAATCGTTTCTGGTCTGGTTCAGAGGTATGCGGACTCAAATGATGCACACAGAAACTTTGAGAGGTTAGAGATGGCACACATCAGGCTGGAGGCAGCACTTGAGACATCTGACAAGTGGCAGATCACCGATGCATCTTTGCTGCGTTGGCGCATGAAGCTGAAGCGTGTTGTGCAAGAGTGTGGCAACACACTTCACAAATGCAAGCAAAGAATCGAAGAAGATGAATGGACGGAACAAAAGTTGATGAACTCCTCCCTCCCTAGCCGGATCGCACATGCTACCAAGTCATTCATTTTCTCGGCCTTCGGAGACAAAAATGAGCCGAGCAGATCCATGGTGCAAAGGTTTGAGTGGTTTGCAGATGGAGCCAGTGAATTTCTGAGATATTTGGAGGTTGGCGGCACGCCGCATTGTCACATGCCGTTCAAGTCTCTTATAAGGAACCTCATGGCTGGCATGGAGCTGCAGCACAAGATTGTTTGGGGAAATGAGTACCGTTCTTATCTTCTGTGGCTGGTCCCTTCCATCACTCCGGATCATGGGGTAGAAGCCTGCCTGAAATTCGTCCACATAGATGATAATGCACCGGAGAACAACTTCTTTATTGGTGCAATGCTGCAGATATCAGAGAGCACAGATATAGTTGGGACAGTAGTGAACTGCCTGCAGCTCTTTCCTTCTTGTTTCCAGCCTATAATTGAATCTATCAAGAAAGAGCTCACTCAGCTGCCTACGCAGGACTTCTCATGGGTGCCATATGTTGATCTATGGCACAGGAAACACTGGGACAATCTCCACAGCTTCTGCACTCAGTGGTTTCGTCCAGACCCTATGTGTTGCAAGATGCAATTCAAGCAAAAAGTCCTGAAGAATAATAAGCCTCGTTGCATTGGTCACACAGACATGGTAGGAATTCCAGATGTTTTTCTGGATTCAGTCATTCTAATGCACTTGGAGTGTCAAGTCCCGGTACCCGAATACAACTACAAGCAGCAGACCTCAACCTCTCCATGTCAACGCAGAAGTTCTACTTCTACACAGCACTCATCTCCATGTATGAAAGCTGGGCTCCTCTTTACCCCCCATGGTTGTACGAAGCACATGCTTCCTGAAGAAAAGAACTCTGCAGTAGTGACGGTCTACGGTGAAGAGCAGCAATATGTGCATACTGACATTACCTTGGACCAGTTGAATGAGATCATGCTGTCAAAGGCAACAGATTACTTTTACCAGAACCCCAAAGCGACGGCCTGCCAAATGCTCTGGAAGTCTAAGCATGGCACTGAGTACATCGAGTTCGAGAAGCCAACGATGGAGGAGATGCCAATGCCATGTGCAGAACGGCGGGTGACTTCTAGGGCAGCTAGTAGGAAAAGGAAGCTGCAGGTGCAACAAGATCAGGTGCAGGTGCTGGGAAGCTGGAATCGCAAGGTGGCATGCTTCCTCAATTCCTGGGTTGCACAAGCACCAGTCCAGCTGCAAGGCTTGATCCTGGACTGGATTCAGAGAGGGAAGCAAAGTCAGCTAGCAGCAGTGCCACCGCCACAGCGCCTGAAAATCTGAAACTATCATGTATAACTTATATTTGACCACATAATAGGCTCCGGAAGGAGATTAGAAACTGTTTCTTGTTGCATCACATGTACTTCTGCAATCCTTGATCGCATCAAGCCTGTAAGCAATGTCTTTTATTTATTTGATTTGACCCACAATCGCCACTGAGTTTTTTTTTTTTAAGTTCAAATAAAAATTTAACACTACTAGCCCACCAAACATCTAAAAAAATAACTTCCTTTGCCCACTGACACCCGTGAGCTTTAGGTACTTCCTCTGTCTATTTTTTTGAGAGTCAACCAATTCTGGGATGAAGGGGTTTAGAGAATTTAAGTCAGCCGATCTCAGTTTTTTTAGCAAAATAACAAAATTTGGGTAAAAGTAGACATGCATGATTTTAAAAAGAGTTGTCAGGAAACTGTTGTAGTAGTGCTTGAGGTTAATAATTTTTAAAATCAAGAGAATAATAAGAACTTACAATAAGTTAATTCCCAATGTCTTTTCTGGTTTCCTTTGAGAATTTACAATGCAGAAGAAAATTTGTAATTGATGAATGCTCTACAGTGAAAGAATGCCAACAACACGTTGGGCCATGCTGCGAAAGCGCAGACTATAGACCTGGCCCAAACTAGCTCAAAACTTTCCCATTGGCCTGGAAAATGATTCAGACATCTCGACCACACGTGGGCCTAGGGACGAGAACGGCGACAAAGGTGGTTGGATGGACAGGTGAGGGGATGCCATGCAGCTACGGTGCGCCACCAAGGAGGAGGGCAAGCAGCCTAGTTGAACGTCATGCTTCTCCCACCTGAAACAGGCCCTGTCGCACGGCACCTTTTTGCTCCCCACCCGACAAACATGAGAAATTTTGATATTTAACGATGAGTTGGGGCATTCCCTTTCAATACATTTGACATTCAATTTGCAACCCTTTTGAAATATAACCCTACGCATGTGAATTCTTTGGATATTTAAAATTACCTAGGATTTCTCTCGTTCTGTAATCTAGCCACCTCTTTTCACTGTTCACGACACAGGAAAAGACGAGACAACACCTCCAAATTAAACTTGCTCGAATTCCTTCACTCCTCTCCATATCGCGTCGCGACTCGCACAAGTTGGACGGACTTCGCTGCGGCTTTGCGGTTAGGAGCTCCACCGCCTGACATTAGCGGACCCAGCACTCAGATGGAGCCTGGGCAAACTTAAAGGCGCTAATCAGATTATCACGTATTGACTTGCAGCAAACAGTGTAATCTAATGGCTAGCTAAGCTTGTGACATCGTAGGAGCCCGGGCGGACGCCCAGGGTCGCCGGGCCCTGGGTCCGCCACTGCCGCCTGAGTAGCCTCCTCGGCCGCTGACGCCAACACCCACCGCTGGCCGCTTCCTAACTCCTAGCCGTTTCATCCTGCGTCCAGCCCTAGCGAGCCCATTGTAGCTGACCCTGGCAGTCGTCGACATGGCCCTGCTCGACACCGTTAGCTCCAGGGCCAGCCGCAACCCGAACTGCGACTGCGACGTGCTGTGCTGCAACGTTGTGTACTGCAGCTCTGGCGTTGATGATGACCATAGTGTTGAAATCTGATTACATGAATCTGAGGATCACTAGTAGTAGATCGAGACAGGATACATCTTTATCTGTGTGTAGACAGTAGAACAAGAACCTATACATGATCTAGGTACATGAACTAGAAGGTAAAACAGGTGTACTAGGGTTAGACCGTTGGAGGAGAAGGAAGCAGCAGCCATGGCGGAGGTCGATCCTTCAGCCATGGAGTCGATGTTGTAGTTGACGGCGCGGTCGTCGAGGAAGAAGAGGTCGGGGATGACGTCGATGGGGTGGCGCAGATCCGGTGGCGGCGCTTCCCATCGCTGGCTGCGCTCCCCTTGATCGGATGGGGTGTGTCTTAGGGTTTGTGTGTCGGTGGGGAGAAGTGGCAACTGTTCAACTCGTGAACAGTGCCGCCGGCCCCCACCCTCTATTTATAGCGCAGTGCGACGGGGGCCCACCAACCATGTAGGGTTGGGCGCCCCCGATCAGGGCGCGAGTCAAGGTCCTTGGTGAGAGATCAAACCAACATTCTCCCCCTTGATCTCACTCTATTCTTTATCTGTACTCTTTCTTAAAACTCTTACATCTTTATTTATTCCATTACAGATTAGTGCATAGAGTTGTTTCATCATCACGGTCTATGGCCGATAGACTTGACAACTACAAATACATTTCTCTGATTTGGAACAAATTCTGTTATTCTATGGGCCTTCTTGTCCAGGAATCATATGGCTTCCCTTAAACCCATGCCGGCTACGTGTCCTCTGAACACGTTGGGTGGTAAGCCTTTGGTAAGCGGATCCGCAAGCATCTTTTCAGTGCTTATATGTTCAAGCTTTATCTCATGATCCCGGATCTTATCCTTCACAACATAATACTTGATGTCAATGTGTTTGGCAGCACCACTTGACCTGTTGTTGTGAGCATACTGTACTGCTGGTAAGTTATCGCAGTATAACTTAAGTGGTCGATGGATAGAGTCAACCACCTTCAAACCGGGTACGAATTTCTTTAGCCAATTCACCTGCCCTGAGGCCTCATAGCAAGCCACAAACTCGGCATACATTGTGGACGATGTAGTGACGACAGTTTGCTTCTTGCTCTTCCACGATATAGTTCCTCCCGCAAGAGTGAACACATATCCTGATGTGGACTTTCTTTCATCTCCCGCATAATCAGAATCTGAATATGCCTCTATTTCGAGAGATTCTGATTTTCTATATGTTAACATGAGGCCTTTCGCACCTTGCAAATATCGCAAGACTTTCTTTACTAATTTCCAGTGTTCATTTCCTGGATTACTCTGAAATCTGCCAAGTAACCCGGTAACATAGGCTAAGTCAGGGCGAGTACATACTTGAACGTACTGTAAACTTCCAACAGCCGAAGCATATGGAACTGCTTTCATCTGATTGAGTTCATACTCATTCTTGGGGCACTGAAAATCCCCATATCTATCGCCCTTGACCAACGGTGCAGGTGATGGACTACATTTGTGCATGTTATATTTCTCTAGCACTTTCTCTATTTGTGCTTTCTGTGATAGTCCTAATACCCCCTTTCTTCTGTCACGGTAAATCTCTATGCCCAAAACATATGAGGCTTCACCAAGATCTTTCATGTCGAACTTTGAGTTCAAAAATCTCTTTGTGTCCTGAAGGAGACTGATATCACTACTCGCAAGTAAGATATCATCCACATACAGGATTAGGAAGATATACTTCCCATTCTTAAACTTTGAATAGACACAGTTGTCCTCTACATTTTGTTGAAACCCAAAACTTCTAATTGTCTTGTCAAACTTCAAATACCACTGTCTTGAAGCTTGTTTTAATCCATAAATGGATTTATTTAGGCGACATCCAATTCGCTCTTTTCCTTCCACGATAAAACCTTTCGGTTGTACCATGTAAACATTTTCCTCCAAATCCCCATTTAGGAATGCCGTCTTAACATCCATCTGATGTAGTTCTAAATCATAATGTGCTACTAAAGCCATTATGATCCTGAAAGAATCCTTACATGAGACTGGAGAAAAAGTCTCATTGTAATCAATCCCTTCTCTTTGTGTGAAGCCCTTTGCTACAAGACGCGCTTTGTATCTTTCTATATTCCCTTGGGAGTCATATTTGGTTTTGTAGACCCATTTACAGCCTACTGTTTTGGCTCCTTTAGGAATGTCTTCTAAATCCCAGACTCCATTGGAGCTCATGGATTCCATCTCTTCTCTCATAGCTTCTAGCCACTTCGATGAGTCGGCACTTCTCATTGCTTCATCATATGAGGTGGGATCACCCTCCATATGACCCTCTTCTATGTTGTAAAGTTCATAGTCATCTGAGATAGCTGACCTTCTGGCTCTATTAGACCTTCTCGGGGCCTGCTCATTTGGCACAACTTCTGGTTGGGGTTGTTGTGGTTGCTCCCCCTCGCCTATGGCAGCAAGTTCTTCTATGGGATCCTGAAGGACAGGTTCCTCATTTTGAATTGCTGCCACAGGAGAGTGAGCAACGGGTTCTGGCACTACCGGTGCATTAATAATGGGTAATTCGAAAAATGGCTCTTGAATCATCGTATTGGGTGCACACACCCGCTTCTCTTCAAGATCAATCTTTCGAGCTACCACGCTCCCCGATCGCTCATCCTCTAGAAATTCAGCGTGTCTTGTTTCTACAAACTTGGTGTATCTGTCTGGACAATAAAATCGATATCCCTTTGATTTTTACCGTGTAACCAATAAAATGGCAACTAACTATTTTGGGATCTAGTTTTCCAATGTTTGGGTTAAACACTTTGGCCTCACTTGGACTCCCCCACACACGCAAGTGGTTTAGTGAGGGTACTCTTCCTGTCCACAACTCATACGGTGTTTTGGGCACCGATTTACTGGGAACTCTGTTTAGAATGTAAATGGCGGTTTTTAATGCCTCCATCCACAAACTTATCGGCAATGTGGAGTAACTTATCATACTTCGCACCATATCCATCAGGGTACGGTTACGTCTTTCAGCTACTCCATTCTGCTGAGGCTCGCCCGGCATTGAATACTGGGCTACTATGCCATGTTCCTGTAAATATTTCGCAAAAGGTCCAGGAACTTGGCCATAAGGGGTATGCCGACCATAGTACTCCCCTCCACGGTCGGACCTGACTAACTTTATCTTTAGGTTATGCTGATTTTCGACTTCAGCCTTAAATATTTTGAACTTTTCTAATGCCTCTGTCTTTTCTTTGATTGGATAAATATATCCAAAACGGGAGTAGTCATCTCAAAGGTAATGAACGAGTCATATCCATCTACACTTTTCACAGGAAAAGGTCCACAGATGTCCGTGTGGATTATCTCTAAAATTCCTGTGCTTCGTTTGGCATTCTTTTTAATTTTCTTTACAAACTTTCCTTTAATGCAATCTATGCATTGCTCTAATTCTGAGAACTCAAGTGGAGGAAGAATTTCAT
Organism: Themeda triandra; assembly: GCA_018135685.1. Taxonomy (NCBI): domain Eukaryota; kingdom Viridiplantae; phylum Streptophyta; class Magnoliopsida; order Poales; family Poaceae; genus Themeda; species Themeda triandra. The sequence continues at coordinate 1,814,103 of JAENPR010000040.1, read as the reverse complement.
TCTTCACTAGTCTCTCTATTCTCCCCCTCGAAATATGGCCTAAACGACAATGCCATAATTTCGACGACGCATCTTGAGTTCTTTTCTTTTTCTATTCGCATTCTCAGACAAGGACATAGTATCTGTATCATCACAAACGGAATTCACATTTTCACAAAGTGATAATAAATAAAGGTCTTGTTGCTGGAAAGCAACACCAACATAATCCTTATTACAATAAATCTGGCACTTGCCATCTCCAAAATTACATGAATAACCATCATTGTCTAAACAAGACACACTTATTAAGTTTCTATGCAACGAAGGAACATAAAGGACATCTCTAAGTAAAAGAGTAAAGCCAGTAGCAAGCTTCAAGGGAAGATCGCCCACGGCTTCAACATCTGCTCGACTCCATTCGCCACTCTAATGTGTCTTTCTCTTCTTCTTTGTTGTCCGAGTCGAAATGAACCCCTGTAAAGAATTGGCAACATGAATAGTTGCTCCCGAATCAATCCACCAAGTGGATTTAGAATAACTTATATACAAGGATTCATTTACGAAAGTAATAATATTCTCACCACTTTCTCGAGCTTCATCTCAGCCAATCGGGGCACCTATTCTTGAAGTGTCCATACCCCTTGCAGTGAAGGCATTGATCTTTGTCCACCACAAACTGATTCTCCTGAGGCTTGTGCTTTGCATGGTAGGCTTTTTCGACCCCAGTGCGGTTATTAGCCTGGTTATTAGGCTTATTCTGGTGCTGCACTGGACTCTTTGCTTTGTTCTGTGAGGAAGAAGCATTATAGTTCTTTTTCTTGTTGTCCCTCAAATGGTTAATGGAGCCACCGTTTGAGGCCTTGATCCTCTCTTCCTCTTGAGCACACATGGCGATGGTCTTTTCTAAGTCCCATGTTTCGGATGCATGTTGTAGTTAACAACAAAATTCTCAAACTCTTTTGGCAAAGGACGAAAACACCAAGTGAACAAGGAAAGTATCGATTGTCAAATCCTTGAACTTCCTGATCTTGGACGCCAAGTGACTCATTCTGTGCATGTGCTCTCTAATATTAGTACCACCAGTGTACTTCTGTGAAATCAGCTCTTTGATGAGCTGAGTTGCATAAGTCTTGGTAGAGCCAGTGAACTGTCTCTTGATTACCTCAAGATACTCTTTAGCACTGTCACTCACTGGGATGGATTCTGCTATGTGAGGTTCCATCGTGTTCTGTATGACCAGCTTGCATTTCTTGTTTGCCTTGTCCCAATTGACCTTGTTAAGATCATAGGACATCCGTATGCTAGCAAAGTCTCTTTCTCTCGGTCTGCCATGCGGCATCTGCCTCCTGCGGCCCCGACAGTGCCTCCGGGCTGGGTGGGACGCCTCGATCTCAATCACCCGTCTATCTCAAAAAGCCAAAAGCCATGTCGATCTTCTTCCTCCACTCAACGTAGTTATCACCCTTGAGTGGCGGAATATCTCCGATGAAACCCATCGGAGAGAGCTCTGTAAACATGTAACATCTATGGTGAGAACAATTGTTTTATGCAATAACACTATATCACCTTTGGGCAGAAATAGAATTAAGGCATAATAAACTTTAATCACATCATAATACTGCTATTAATCAACTTTGGTCGAATAATAACAATATTATAACAATCTGAATAATTATCTATTTCAAAATCAAATTCTCCCTTTGGTTCGAATTTAATAATGAAATAAAAGTCTGTAAATATGCAGCGGAAAAATATCATTAACAATCATTTTTCCAGAAACATGTAAATGCTTTACTGTTATCTATAGTGCAAAATTATCTTTGGATAAAACTGCACAAAATTTGAATCAAAATTCAATTCTAAAAGCATCAATTATGCATAAACAAGTTTCTGGAAAAATAAAAAAGAAAATGAATGTCTATACTGTTTTCTGATTCTGGCCCGAAACGGCCCAGTAGCGCGCGGCTCGCGCGCGCGCGCGATGTTTGGCGGCCCACAATCTCGCGCGGCCCAGTTAGCGCAGCGGCCCGGCGCATTTTTTTTTTATATCTGTCTCGCGGCCTAGATGGCGGAAACCGGCCCGGCCCAGTTGGCCTTTCGCGTCAGCTGGCGGCTCCAATCCGGCCGCAGGCCTTAACGTGGGCCTGGGCCGGCATTCCGGCCTGCGGAGCACACCCGCCTAGGCCGAATTCTGTCCAGCCACTTCCAGCCGTCGATCTGCGTCGCCCTAGATCCGACGGTGGAGCGCCAGTTTCGGGAGATCAAAAACCCCAGCCAACTGACCAGTCACTCCTAACCCTAGTTCATTCTTTCCTCCCTCTGCTCTCTGTCTAGCCGCCAGCAGCTCTCTCTCCCTCTCTTTCTGGCGCCGCAAACAAGCAGCCGCGTGAGGAGAAAAGCCCAGCGCCGCCGCAAAGCTCATCGCCGGCGCACGCGTTGGCCCTAGGCAGAGCGCGTCGCCGTCGATCGGCTGCGGGGCGGTGTCTGCGAGCGGCTTGCTGCGCCCGTGAAGCACCGGCGAGAATGACGGCGCCGCCCCTGATCCACTCGGCGGTGCACGCGCTCGCCCTAGGCAGAGCGCGCCGCCGTCGAGCGGGTCGGGTTTGGTGCCCACGTTGCGCGCGCTGGTGAGGACCGGCGGCGCGCACGAGGTCTGGCCGCGCTGTTGCGTGGCTTCCCCTTCGACTGGTGGTTCTGGTTCTGTTCCTGCTCGCTGGCACGCGAGATGGCTGGCGGCGAGGACCCGGCGGCCAGGGTCCAGTTAGGGGTTAGGGTTTCGTTTCCGATTTGAAATCGGTTTTATTTTCTGTCTTTGATCCGATTGAATCAACATCTTTCTATCCCGATCTGGATCTACTAACCAGTAAGGCGTCTGATACCATTGTTGAAATCTGATTACATGAATCTGAGGATCACTAGTAGTAGATCGAGACAGGATACATCTTTATCTGTGTGTAGACAGTAGAACAAGATCCTATACATGATCTAGGTACATGAACTAGAAGGTAAAACAGGTGTACTAGGGTTAGACCGTTGGAGGAGGAGGAAGCAGCAGCCGTGGCGGAGGTCGATCCTTCAGCCATGGAGTCGATGTTGTAGTTGACGGCGCGGTCGTCGAGGAAGAAGAGGTCGGGGATGACGTCGATGGGGTGGCGCAGATCCGGTGGCGGCGCTTCCCGTCGCTGGCTGCGCTCCCCTTGATCGGATGGGGTGTGTCTTAGGGTTTGTGTGTCGGTGGGGAGAAGTGGCAACTGTTCAACTCGTGAACAGTGCCGCCGGCCCCCACCCTCTATTTATAGCGCAGTGCGACGGGGGCCCACCAACCATGTAGGGTTGGGCGCCCCCGATCAGGGCGCGAGTCAAGGCCCGGGCCTTATTGGTGAGAGATCAAACCAACACATAGCCCACCTGCAGTGGCCACTGCCACAACCTGACGACGACGATGACCTGCCGGTGTTGTTCTCTGTTGGTCTTAGTTGAGAACTCTGTTTTGAATTAGGAATGTATGTGAGCATTCTGCATTGTGGTGTTTATTAATCAACATTTGGATCTTATAGTGGACGTTATATAGTTTACTATGTAATTAATGTTGTATTATATGTATAAATTTCAAAGTATCAAAAAAAAATGGAAGTCGTGGAAATGAATTTTTCAAAAAATGAATGTTGGGGAAACCAGTTGTGCATTAAGTATTTTTCGGTTGTTCTGAACCTTGCAAATAAAAAAAAATCACATCGATGGTTCCTTGCGCGCCCTCCTTGACGTTGCCAGCCCGACCAGGCGGCCTCTCCCATTCTCTTTCCTCTGCCGGCACAGCTCCACTTCTCTTTCTCACGTGGCTAGGTGGGAGAAAGCCATTGCCACAGAATCCGACACACTCGCTGAAGAACGGGAACACGGGATCCATGGCGGCCGCAGTGGATGGAGGCAGGGGATGGCTGCCATTGCTAGGTTACCGCCTGACAAGAGGCAGATCTCGGCATCATCGCAGTCGCCCTCACCACGCCGAAGCTTGGGGACACGCCGCCGCCGCATGCAGATGCGCCTTGGCTGAGCGCCACCGCAGCAGGGACGGCCCCCAGCCGCCGATCGGAGCTTCGTCTTGGCCCACGGCTGCGGTAGGCATAGCCGACCCGTCGCCCAGCCTTTAGCCACCCATCGTTATTGCTTTGGGGCAGCGCCCGGCGATGGTGTTGGGGAAGGCGGTTGCGAATCCCGAGCCTCCGCGAGCATGTCCGGGTGGGCTCATGGCTAGGGATAGCGGGATCTGAGCGGGCCGCGGTGGAGGACGGAAAGTGGAGGAAGGGGCCGCGGGATCCATGGCGACTCACGCCAAGGCTAGGGCTGCCGCTAGGACCTCGGCAAATACGAAGAAGGTTTTTTTTTTTTTTGAGAAACACAAAGAAGGTGAGATCCGTAATTGGGAAAGGTGGAGAGGGAGTTGAGATATGGCCCCCCCACCAAACGATGCTCACGCTGTTGGTATCGAACCATGATCAAAACCATTTTTGAATGGCCCACGGTTGTCTGCCTCGGTTCGGTTTCACACTAGAGGTGCCCTTAGGCTAGTCTCAATGGTGCTTCATGAGAGTTTCATGCACATTAAATATGCTGATGTGGCACTATATTAATGAAGAGAGAGATGATAGAGTTTCATGGGAGCAGAGAGAGTTTCATCCCCATGAAACTCTTATGCACTGTTTCCAAAAAATTAATGCATTGAAAACTATGCCATGAAATCCCCACTGAGACTAGCCTTAGTGTTGCTCAGATTTGGGTTGTTATTCTAAGTTTACCTAGGTTATGATAGTTTGGGTCCCTATCTAGCAGCCACGGGTCAAAACCCCGACCAGACCCTGCCCATGCCATAATCTAGGTCTCTAAACCCAAGACCCACGTGGTGGGAAATCTATATTTGCCCCTACCCATCGGGTCCAAAACCTACAAGCAAGGACCTGCCACCCCCCCCCCCCCCTTTTGCCATGCTCACCGTCATGTTGCCCTTGCCCCAAAGTAGGAAGGGTCTCCTTCATGCTTGCCACCAGTCCACCACCACGCTCCAATGCATGCAACAAGATGTTGGATCTAGTGTTTCCCCTGGCCTGGCTGACCTCCAACCAAAATCAAGTGGATCATATCGAAGGCAAGATATCAATGGAAGTGGAGGTGGGACAAGACCTGATTTGCTAGGTCGCTGGTTCTAGTTCCTACCCACCGCCGAGATCTGATGAAGTTAGATGAGGACAATTTATATCAAACTTTTAGAGCTCAGTGAGATCTAAATCTTCCTAGATATTAAAATTTTTTATTTGAGATCATTTATGGTTTCAAATATATAAACTAAGTCTCAGATTTTAAATTTGAAAATTTTGAATTTCTCAAATGACCTTGGATGGAAAAATGTCCTAATATCAAAGTTGTAGTACTCGACAAGATCTAAAATTTTGTAGTTGACAGTTTTCATATTTAATATTGGTAATGAGTCAGATTATTAATTGTAAGATTCATACGTATCAGTACAAATAAACAATACATTAACATAGGTGAAATTGTAGCCATTTTCTAAACCGCCTCTAAAAATCGATTTTAGCCGTCTCTAAAAGATTGTTTTTGTACCAGTGAAGTGTTACAAAGCGCTTATTCCTCCCTAGCTTACTGTTCTTAATGCTATTGCTCACATACTATACAAACTAGCTCCCGCACTCCTATATCAATCCATGGAGGGTCAAATTAAACTATATCCACTTGGACGGTAGCTGCATGTGGCCAGCGTACGACGACGGCTAAGTCCAAATTATTGCACGCCCTGTACTTGTACTAGCCGACCAACGATCCCACGAACATTCATCATCTGCGTGCATCTTATGTCTCGTGAGTGGCATTGCTGCTAGCTAGCATCTTATTGTTCTTGCGCCACACGAGGTACAGCAATTAACAGAGAGGAGAGTTCAGCATCTCCTCTGCCAGTTCATGAAAGTACACCCTGTCGCTTTTTTAATCTCCCTTTAAGCAGTATACACGGCATGAACGAACCAAGGGGAGTGTGAGGAGACATGGAAAATGGGGAAGAATTCGAATAAAAAAACATAGTGTGCCATTCAGGAATCAGTCGACTTGAATGTTGGCCTCACCAAGTTCATTTGATTTTTAAATAAGTAATGAACTGGTGACTCTCATCGTTGGCTTATGTTATATGTGTCTTCTTGAGGATCTTGCCTGGTTACCCCTTCTTCTCTTTGTCATCACTGTATTCCTCTTCTACACCTTTCTCCCACTCTTTGACATCACTGTACTCTTGTCTTGCCTCATTGTTCATGTGCACAGAGGAGAGGCAATTGAAGCACTTGCCTAGAGATCGGCTGGGATTTGCATCGGAGGTCAACGACTCGCGGATGGCCCCTGCATGCTGGCCTGGCCGCACAGATGAGGCGGTCGCCGGTCGCATCATCTGTCGGTGGAGGATCTCCGACCACCCATCGGCGTCGAGTGCGGAGATCCATCTGCATCGTCCGAGGCCAGTGACGGAACCAGCGATCTTGATTAAGCCGGGCTGAACAAACGTGATTATATTTTTTAGTGTGATAAAATATACATAAGAATATGTTTCAACAGCTTTTTTAAAAAATTACACTATTTTTAACTAAAATCATAGTTTTTAAATTAAAAAAAATAACATTTTTATACTACAAATTTGAATATGTATATATGTACACTAGAAAATCTACCGTGCATGGGGGGAGGGGGGCATGCCCCCCTGGTTTCGTCACTGTCCGAGGCGTTGGCATGTGGGATGCCACCCTCCACTGGCCAAGCCGGCATGCACAGTTGTGAACGTGGCTGATGGCAACACAGGTGGCCCGAGACCAAGAGGAAATGTTAAACACTGAGGTTGGGCATGCGGCAGGGAAATGTTAAAGTTGATACTGTTTTTTTAAGTGTAGATTGACTTTTTAAAAGGCAAGACATTTTTTCTAGAAGAGGGGAGTAAGAGAATTAAGTCACCCCATCTCATTTTTTTCTGTGGAAGCAAACAAGATTTCGATGTGAGGTAAAAGTAGACATGATTTTAAAACAGATAATTGTAAGGAAAATATTGTAACAGTGCTTGAGGTTAATATTTAGATTAACAAGAACTTACAATATGTTTCCCGATGCATTTTTGGTTTACTTTGAGAATATTCAAAGCACAAGTGACATTTGTATCTTTTGTTCTAGAAAATGACAGGTGGCGCTGGGGGTCGACGCCTCGCACGTGGGCGGGGGATGCATCTCCGAGTGGTGGGAGCAATGGCGACACAGGTGGCCCGAGACCAAGAGGAAAGGCGCGGACACCCTCTTCGTGCTGGTGGCATAGAAGCTGTGGAAAGAGAGGAATGCAAGATTCTTCCGGAACGAAGTAGCCACCAGCGCGGAACTTCTGGCCAAGATCAAACAAATAGCCTACCTTTGGGAGGCCGTGCTAGTTGTAAATTTTTATCCTCCCAAAGCGCGCCCGTACGCGGTATAAAAAACTCTTCTACTTAATACAATGATGTGCAAGTCTTTTGCATATTCGAGAAAAAAAAATCTTGAAGAATGCTCTGCTGGATAAGAATGGTAAAAGGTGTGAAAAATTGGTAGCAACTGTCGGGCCAAGACGAGAAGGTGCAGACATAACCGAGCGGACTTTGGGCCGGGCCCAGCTGGTCAACTCCACACCGACGATGAGGTGACCGGCGAGCGGGGATGGAGAGGGACGCGATGCGCCGCAACGCGCGGCGCCGAGTGCCGTCGGGAGGAGGAAGAGCGCGTGCCGCCGGCCGGCGGAGAGGACGGCCGAGGCTCGGCTATCCATTCCTACCACACGCGGAACCTCCCTCAAGGAGTCGAGGTACGGTCCATTTGCTCCCCAGTCCCAGCTCACAGTCCAGAGTCCCGTTGTGATTCCAGCAGGAACAGGGTAGCCTGGCTTCGTTGAATAGTTGATGCATTGCAATTCGCTCGTATGTGCAATATTGACACTGTAGATACAGGATCAATCCTTCTTTTAACTTCAAAGCTTTTTATGATCTTCTTTGGCGTATTTCTGATCCATTTTATAGAGGTATTTCTGATCCTCTTTTTTCGTCAGTTGTAGACTTGCAGTTCGTGTACCCAAACGCAGAGTTCTTTGGACCCAATTTACACGGCATCAAGCAATTGAGGGGAGCATGATTGAAATAAGAGAAAATGCTAGTGAGTTGTTGATCAGGCATCCGTCAAAAGACTAGCCTGTCATGAAAATGAACCGACAAAGACTCATATATTGTCTCCATCTACCAGAAATTGACATGCCTTTTCCATGTTCGTTGTCTTGCTGTGTCTGGATAGAATATTTCCAGGCTGTATTTAACCTTCCTTCCCTGTCTTTGTTTGTTACCACAACATTCTCCAATTGATTTTCTGCGAAACTTCAGTGCAACTCTTCCACCTCTCTAGCTCCACTTATACTGTTGGCCAATTGTATAAAAAATTTCAAACATGAAACTAATTCTTATCAATGTTGATGAAGACTTGACAAGATTTTCCTTTGCATAGTGCATCAACCACATAACCCCTCAGCCGTCACTATCAACCTTGTCTAGCATTTTCTGCCTTCAGAGCCAAGCTTGGACACCGTTGTCTTGTCTTAAGTTCTCATCGTAGCACACGGCGTGATTTTTCATCAAGGCATATCTATACACAGGATACCTTTCCACCATTGACGTCCATTCAATTCAATCTAAGGTAGGTTCTTCCTCCCATTGCCTTCGTTCCAAAGTTTGTGCATCTAATATCTCATCAATACTGTTATATGAGAGTTTTTACGGTGCTTGGGGTGGAACCACGGGTTCCTCCCGTGAATCAACGTTTGGCTGGTTCCTCCCCTGTAAGGGTAGTTTAGTCTTTCGCTAATGAATCGATTCTCAGCTCGGTATCCCAGTTCAGAGCCACGAAATGCTTCTCCTATCTCGTAAAAAAAAAAAAAACTGCTTCTCGTATCCGAATCGAGGAACTGCTTCGCGATACACGGTGAAGCGCCGCCGATTCTCCTCCCCATCGCTGCTCGCCTCGCCGCCGAACCTCCTACTCCCCATCGCCGCCGCGAGCCTTGCTTCGCACCTCGATCCATTGCCGCCCTTCACATCGCCGCCCTGCCCATCACCGGAAGTCGTCATCGTCTCTCTGACGCCGCGAGCACGACGTGAGACGCGCCGCCGTTACTTCTTCTCCTCCCCCATCGTGCCCTTCCCCGCCACGCCGCCGATCCATCGCCGCCCTTCCCCATCGCCTGCATCGTCGTTTCTCCGCCGCCACGAGCGCGCGTGGTCGGCGTGGCACTCGACGGCGCACAGAGCGCTCCGGGCCGTGCCGCGGCTTGAGGCGTTGTCTCTGCGCGGGAACGCGCTCCGGGGCTCGACGGCCTGCCGCAGTTCCGTGCTGTGGGCCTGTCCATCCCGGGTTTTAGGGTTCCATCCCGCGGTCACGCCACATCGCTGCGGGACCCCGCGGCTTGAGCTCCAGCCCAACCTGCTCGGCGGCACCTCCGGGCGTTCGAGCAGCGCGGGCTCATTGTCTTCAACGAGTTCTACAACTTCCTACAGGTATGATATCTCTACCTTATTTCGCAAAAAAAATGATATCTCTACCTTTGCCGATTCCTCATTTTACATCTAGTGCCAATCACTAGGTTCATCTTCCATCATTTTGGCAATAGGTAATAGTGTGAAAAACTATCAATTTCATGGATCTTAAATCCCTAGATTGATTTAATCTGATTAAGCTGTAAGTGAATCGTTACTAGATGTAGTGAGTTGATGCAAATTCAGTAGAGGACATGTTGTAAGTGAATCGTTATTAGATGTAGTGAGTGGATGCAAATTCAATAGAGGAGACATTGGCAGAGATATGAGTGCTCCCTGGTGCAGGATGATTTATTTATCCTTTTGCTGCTGCCATTTCATTTCAGTTTGACAAAAGTGCATCTCCTAGTCGTCTATTCAAAGTCATGTTGATTTGTCCTGTTAAATAATATTACACGGCAATTAATAGTGGTGATTAATTATAGGATTTGATTAATTATAGGATTTGTGAGTTCCATTTATAGTCCTGAGTATTGATGTTTAGATACACAATAGACTATATGTTGTGATAGGCGCAGCCTATTCAGTTTCTGATAATTTAAATTCACTTGCGTACTCTGAACTTCTGGATTTTGTGCTGATGGTGATCAGTCGCTCGCCTTGTTATTTACAAAAGTAGATCTCCAAATGAACACCTCCTCTCCAAATTGATTTATTATATGAACCAATACATTGTAGGCGTGTGTTATGTATATCTGTTTTCCCTTATGGCACTCCATATGTGTTGTTCAGATGAGTAGTGGCATAGATAACTGAAATCTTTGTATTATGTGCATGACTTGTGAGTTTACCATTTTTATTTGTCAATACATAGTGTCAGTTGAATGGGTCTGACTAGTCTAAATTATGCAGGAAAAAATGGTTGATCTGAGTGAAGAGGATCTACTGGGTTATTATGAAATGGTCAGCAAGACGTTCCGCAGTGAGGAAGAAGGCTATGAGTTCTACAACAGCTATGCATTTGATAGAGGGTTTTCCGTGAGGAGATGCTATGTGGAAAGAGACACGGCAACCAAGGAAATATGTCTAAGGAAATTGGTGTGTAGTCGCCAGGGGTTCCGTGATGCTAAGCACATGAATAGAGCAATTAAGAAAAGGAAGCCACGGAGTTTGAGTCGTTGTGGGTGTGCAACCAAAATGGTGATTAAACTGAACAAGGAGACAGGACAGTGGTATGTCAAGGATTTAATTGATGAACACAACCATCCATTGGCCTCACTAGATTTAGTTTGTCTCTTGCGGTCTCACGGGAATTAGTAATGAGCGAGAAGGCTGAAATCAGATGGAAATCGCAGGAGTCCGTAAGCACCAAATCATGAATATACTGGAAATACAATATGGTGGATATGATAAGGTTGGATGTACATCAAGGGATCTATATAGCTTTTGCTATCGATACAAGATAAAAGCAATAGAAAGAGGCGATGCTGAAACAATTATTCATCACTTGAAGCATAGGCATGAGGACAATCCTGACTTTTTCTTTAGATATGTTCTTGATGAGGAGGGGCATCTAAAGCACTTGTTGTGGTCTGATCCTCAGTCTCGTCTTGACTATGAAGCGTTTGGTGATGTCCTTGTTTTTGATAGCACATACCGGACAAATCGATACAATTTGCCTTTTGTGCCTTTTGTTGGGTTGAACCACCATCGGAGCATAGTCGTATTTGGTTGTGGCCTCATATCCCATGAAACAAGTGAGTCATACGAGTGGTTATTGCAAACATTCCCCGGATGCCATGGCTCGAAGCATCCAATATCCGTGATCACGAGATGGTGACCTTGCAATGCGAGAAAGCTATCGAATAATCTTGCCACATTCCGATCATCGGCCGTGCACATGGCATATTGAGCAGAATATAATACGCAATTTGCACAATTCTAAGATCGTGCGAGTTTAGAAAATTTCTCTACGACCGGTGTTCCTTAGAAGAGGTTGAGAGGAAATGGGTCGATTTTTTTCATAGGAACAAAATATCAAGTAAGCACGCGTGGTTGTGTCAAATGTACCAGATGAGGAAACTATGGTGTGCTGCATATCAGGTTGGCTGACGTTTCTTAGGCCTGAGGAGCAATCAACGCAGTGAGAATCTTAACTCCAAACTGCATAAGAGTCTGGATAGGAAGATGACGCTATTTGATATGTATGAGCACTATGAGCATTGCTTGGCCAATCTGCGTCGAAATGAGGCGTATCTAGATGCTCCAGCGACTCAGTCTGATTCATTCACGGAAAAGCTAGCTGATCCTATGGAGAAACATGCTGCTAGTGTTTTTACACCTAAAGTTTTTGAATTGGTGAAGGAAAAAATGGATTCTACAGGTAACTATGTTATCTGGGAAGTTCAAGATGGATGTGATATCACGATATATGACATTAGTGTGAGGAACAGAAGGGAGTGGAAGTTCCAGGTTCATTGTGAAAGCGATGATGAGTCCATAATAAGTATGATTCGGTGCTCTTGTCGTAAGATGGAACGCGACGGCATACGTGTGCTCACATATTCTGTGTCTTGAAAGTATTGCGTGCGAAGCAATTCCAAGTTGTTGTGTGCTCGGTAGGTGGTCCATGAAAGCAAAAGCGGGATTTCCTTCGATAAGGAAAGCGGCATGTACGAAACTTCTCAAAGCCTAGAGATGTTTCGTGAGCTCAATAATTTGGCTCGCGAGGCGGCTTTCAAAGCATCCCCGTCGGATGAAAGCGTATCTCGTGAACATGAAGCGTGTTCTCTGTGAAATAGTTGGCAGCGGCGATGCTTCTAATGCCCAATTAAAAAATGTGAGATGTGGCCCAATGTTAGCACAGACTTCGCATGCTGAATTACCTAATGAGGACATGGTTTTAGATCCTGTGGTCGTGAAGTCAAAAGGTGCCCCTAAGAAAGACAAACGAATTGAGGCATTCCAGAAAAAACCACGAGAAGTGACTTGTAGCCAGTGTAAGCAGAAGGGTCACAATAGGCGTACATGCCCCGAGTTAAAAGAAATGGTACAAATATTTCCAAAGTTAACCTATTTGTTTTGTGATTGCTTACCTCGTGAATCCGGTGTGGATGCTCATTGTTGGTTTGATATATTGATTTGTAGGAAATGGACGATCGGATCTTTGGAATGAGGTATCACATAAAGGGGAGATCAGGAACACGTTAATGATGGGTAGGGTATCTTTGTACTTGAAGTAGTCATCTTATAGTTTCTGTAAAACATGTGTTAGGCCTTGTCCTTTCTGAAATTTTTACTTGTCCATTTGCAAACTTCCTATGCTAGAGCTTATGAAATCCAATTTGTACATCAGTGGCTAGTCATTTACCATACCTTGCTGTTTGAGCACAACAGAATATCTCATGTATGTATAACTGTAAGAGTAAATGAACTACTTGATCACATAATTCTGTGCAGATGCAGTATGTGTAGAAGCCAAATCATTCTTTGATCTCTAGATGCTTCAAGCTCACCGACGCCATGGTCACCGGATTGAGGCTGGGATGAGCTGAACCCGGCTACCCTCGCCCGAGAATGGCAAGGCCAAGTAGATGGAGTCCTGGGGTGCCTTCGGTGCCCACCGAAGTGAAAAGAAAGTATGATTGGGGTCCTGCCTAGGCCCCATAGATATAGCTCTTTTTGAGAGGGAAGAGATTAATTCAGCAGCAGCTTTTATAAATTCTTTGTTGTTATGAAGCAGGTGGTTCTTTTGTAGTTGATGAAAGGGATTTGTCATCACTATCATTTACATAATTCAGACAATAATAATTTATATTGTGTAATTTTGAGAATCAAAGCACTGTTTGTGTTATAGCATGTCTATGAATGTGCATTGCCCTTTTTTTTCTCTTGCGTTACCAAGGCGACTGTTCAGATTTAGGTCAGCCTGAATACCCATTGATATGCTCTTGTCCATGCTTACAACATCAGTAGGAGTAGCTCAACTTTGAGCTGTGGAAGCTCAACAGTTCAGATTTCGGACTGTCAGCCTGAATGCCCATTGATCTGCTCGTGTCCATGGTTGCTCTGAACTTTGACCATGGAAGCTGTAGATATGAGCAAACTCTGAAGTCTGAGCTCACGGCAAAATGTAGTTCTGAACTCAACCTGTGGAAGCTCTCGTAGTGTTATGATATGGTCTTGCACAACATCAGTAGCTCTGAGCGAACTCTGTCTGAGGTTGGCAAAATTTGCATGAAGGAACATGGTAGGTAAGCATGTGCCACCGACAGGAATATGCCACAGATGAGGAAGCAGCACATATTAGGATAACAAAGAATGAATCGAGCGCTTGAGCTCTACCAGAGTTGAAAAATTGAAGTGGACAAGACACAATAGTTTCCTCTTTCATGAGACAATATTAGGTCTATTGACTTTCTTATTACAATAAAAAAAGAAGGAAAATAAAACAAATAAAATACTAAAAAAATTAGCGCCGTTGCCGGGGATCGAACCCAGGTCACCCGCGTGACAGGCAGGAATACTCACCACTATACTACAA